>VXBR01008245.1:106381-196802 GCA_013400215.1 Cisticola juncidis
CGGAGCCCAGCGCGGGGATCGGCGGGCTCGGCATCCCGTGGGAAACAGCTCCGCTGGCCGCTGGCCGCTGGCCGGGCAGGAGCGAGGCCAGTTCTGCAAACACTGATTACAACCAGATGTCGCAGGCATTGCCTGCCCTGCTCTGGGTCCGCCCCGCCCCGCGGAGAGCGCTCCCTCCGGGAAGGGGACACGCCGTGCCCAGAGGGGACACCTCGGCTGGGATTTGTGGGGCTTTGGGGGAGTCTCACTGGGTGGAGGGGGTCAGGAGATGGTGGTGCCCAGACGCCGGAGGGGGTCAACAGGAGGTCCTGACCTTCTGCTCCGTTTGTCCTGAGGATACCACTGCCTCTGCCTTGTGTCTTCTCACTGAACATCTGGTGATTGAGCGAGGATCACTGGCTCTCCGCACATCCGTGCTGCACGGATGCTGGAACAACCCCGTGCCCAGCGCGGGGACCCTTCTGGCCTCCCAGTGCCCACTGGAGGGTGCTCTCTGCCAAGATTTGCACGGTGGATGCTTAGCAGCTCTTGGAGAGGACAAAAAAATAAGGGACAGGTTGAAGCAGTTTTGGTGGGAGCTGTGAGAGACAGCACTGGACCCCGCTGGGCACCACGCAGCCTCCCCACCGCAGTCACATGGCCCAAGACCAGGTCCTGGCCCCGTTTTCTAGCCCCCCCGTGCTGATTTGTCCTCCCGGGCTCTGCTGTGGGGCAGTGATTCTGTGGGGCAGTGGCTGAGGCTGCTCCATGAGCCTGAGCCGTGGGTAAACACCTCCACCCACGCTGCATGGCCGTGCCCTCTCTGTGGCCTCAGAGCTCACTGCCTTGGAGCCTGTGTTCCTGCGCCTCCCAGGGCACCCTTTTTGGTGCCTCTGGCAAGTCCCTTTCCTGCTCCAAAGCCCTGCAGCTCCTCTGCTCTCCCTGTGTCTCTTCCAGCCACCCCATGCAGTGGTGCCAAGCAGATCCAGCATGGGCACACAGGCTGCCAGGGCCATGGGTCTGCTCAGACAGATCCCAGGGCCCAGGACACCAAGGCAGGAAAAGGAACAAACCTGGGATCAAGATTTTCTCCCACACAATTTCCTTTATTTCCCAAGTTACGCACAGGTTTTTCGGAACTTCGTCTCAGGAATATGAAATATGCCCAACCAGGCCCCAGCTCCCACCACCTCCCAGTCCCTGTCCTCCTGCTAAAAGTTAATTGGCACAGCCAATACCCAAAGGGTGTCTCTTACAACCAGGGCTGGTCAATAATGCCATTTGCTACCAAAATGTGCTACAGCATCCCCTATTCGTGGCTCAGACAGGTCCTAATCATTATAGCAGCTCCTTTTCCCTCCAAATTCACTCTCTCCCACCCTGGCAGTCCCCACCATGTATTCCAGAGGCTGGGCTTTGCCCTCCTGAAATGCAGGTGCTGAATAACTGGTTCATTGAGGAGAATATTCAGCTACAAACTCATCCTCCAGCTCCATGGCTTGGCTGTTTGGAGGTGCAAAGGACTTTCTGGATTCAATTAACTTCCCTCTGTGTCATCTGTGGACTGGGCTGCACTGTCCAGCCCTTCGTCCTTTCCAGATTGCTGTGGAAAACATTAGCGTGCACAGGGGTAAGATCCATGGTGGAAGTGTTCATGAAAAATTGAATATCAAATCCCTCAGTTTTCTGTTCAAGTAGTTTTTTCCGTAGAGGCACCACTCCCCTGGCTCTTACCTGTCTGTAGTCCTGCAGCCCTCTGGCTACCCCAAACATCCACAACTCCTGCTGGGAGCAGGAACAGTGCCAGGGATGTTTTGGAGACACTGACACATTTTCCATCACAGAATCCGTGTTATCCCATCTGTGCTCCATTACCCTATTTTTAATCACAACTTAAAGCCATTTTCCAGGAACAAACACAGACTCACTGGCCTGTAACTCCTTCAACCCCTGGTGATATTTTAATTCCAGGTATGTGAGTTGCTGCCAGGAAGAGCAGAGGCTGCAGCAGCAGGATGAGTGTTCATAGAATCATGGAAAGGTTTGGGTTGGAAGAAACATTAAAAGCCATCTCGTTCCACCCCCTGCCACAGGCAGGGACACCTGCCACTATCCCAGGGTGCTCAAGTCCCATCTAACCTGGCCTGGGACACTTCCAGGGATCCAGGGGCAGCCACAGCTTCTCTGGGAACCCTGTGTCAGGGCCTCACCTCCCCCACAGGGAAGAATTTTGAGAGCAGATAAGCAATTAACATCTCCCTTTTTGTATAATCTTATTATTACACCTGCTGAGTTACTATTGTGCACCCAACTAGTTTTCATTCTCTGCAAACCTCAGCTCCTGCAACCAGAGAGGCTGAATTCCCCAATGCCTCAGGTGTATGTGCAGACTCCTGGCACCATGTCCCTCCTGGGGAGAGAATGTCAGGATGAAACGCTGAACCTCAGTGAGGAAGTGATATGGATTTCACAGGTTTCAAGTGTTTTTGATTTTACTCCCCCCAGATTTCCTCCCACACGTGGGCAGCACAAGCTGTGCTTGCTTTATGGCGAGCCCCCCCAAGCCCCGTGCTGCAGAACAGCTCAAAGCAGGGTGTGAGGGGGCCCGTGGTTGGTCTCTTGGGGGCTTCCTCCCATTCCCTCATACTCACATATGAAGTGCCCCAGTGCTGGGGACAAGCTTGTGCAGTTCTGCCCATGGCTGGTCCCTATGGGATCCCTCTCCAGCCACTGCAGGGAGTAGGGGAAAACAGGGGAGGGAGAGAGTGACAGTGTGGTCTGGAGAGTCTTGGAGAGGGCACTGTACTGGGGGTGTTGCTCCTACACCACAAGATCCTCCAAGTGGGAAAACATCCCAGTAAGCCCTGTGAAACAAACAGGACAGGAGGAGCCTGAGCAGGAGAGGGGACCTGTGGCTCATCCCAGACAGGCAGGACCTCTGTCCATCAGCACTGACCCACTCTGCCCCAGTTGGACTCACAGCAGCACAGGGCACAGTCACCTCCACACTCATGGGCTTGGGGAGGTTTGGAGCAAAGCACCTCCCTGCCAAAACGTGACCTTACATTTTGGGCTGCACACTGAGTCCTTTCCAGTCCAAACCTCTAATGTTTGATGTGGCTGTGAATGGCTGAACTGCAGCTGTGTGTGGTGCAGCAATATATCCAAATTATAGTGGCTGCTTTATATGCAGCATATACCTCAAAGGCATACTGCATCACCAATCTTGGCTTCATAGAAATGTTTATAGGACCCAGGGTTTGGCAGGTGGGGGTGTCAGAACATAAAAACAAATAGTGTTACTTTTTGGTACCACAATACACATTTCTAGAACAGAAGTTAGTTATTGCATGTGCTTATATCCAGCACCAACACACACCACAGAAAGGAGCATTTGACTCTGTGCTCACTCTTGGGTGGCTCTAAAAAGCTCCTCTGTGAGGATGTCCCTGTCATTTCCATCGGGGTGTCCCTGTCAGCTCCCTCCTGGCACTGGCGCGGTGGCTGGGTGTGACAGGGACAGCTTTGGGGTCTCTCCTGAGGGTGTCACTGTGCAATCGCTCTCGAGCTGCCGAGCAGCCCTGCCTGGGAATGGATTTGGCCCAGCAGAGGGAAGGAAAATATTCCTCATTGCCTGACATGCTGCCAGCATTGCTGACTGCCAAGAGCTCTGGATTTGGGTGCTCGTCCCCCTTAGCCTGTTCTTTTCCAGTTGCTTTCCCGCTCCTGCTAAAATCCTGGACCTCACTCTGGTTCTCTCTCCTGCCTCTGGCTCAGGCTCCCACTCCTCCTGGGCAGCTGGTGGGGCTCTGAAGGGCTGTGGTAGCTCCTGAAAGTCCAGAGCTGGTGGGAAGCAGACAAGGAGGAGGGGACCTGCCATGGGTGCAGGTTTATTTCTGACTCCCTTTTATCCTTGCTCTGACACATTCTGAGCCTCACTCACCTTCAAAAGCCACTTGTTCCAGTTTTTCTTCAAGTAAATCTTCACTTTTGGGCTAAAAAGCTCTTTTTGAAGGAAAAACTCATCCAGCAAATCCACCTTGACGTTCTCACTGCTCAGGGCCCTTCTTCCCACCTCAAGACACAACCACTGGACCCCAGAATGCTGGGGGCACGTGCAGCCTCTGCCCAGTGCCTGCCCATGGAACCCTCGAAGCCTCTCCCACAGTGGGGTGAGAAGGGGCAGAAGATGCTCCCGTGGAGCCCAGGGCTGTGCAGCAGCTCCAGTGGGAATGGAGCAGCCACGGCTGGAGAGGGGGGAAAGCGATGGCAGGGAATGGGCGGAGCTGTGATTTCTTTTGTCGGGAAATCAATAAATCAGCGTGTCTGGCACTTCTCTGGCATCTCATCCCACTCAGACATCCAGATGAAAACAGCCAGAAGAGGCACTTGATGGTTTAACTTGTTATGGTTTAATTCCCTGTCCCCTGTTAGCATCAGCTGGTCTCAGTTTCAAAATCAGCAGTGGTAATTGATACCTGAGCACGGAATGATGCTCCTGGGCTGCGCTCCTGTCAGCCCCAGTGACAGCTCTGTCAGTCACCAGGTGATTTATGCAGGCTCGGGGCCTCACAGGGATGGAGTTTGGTGCTCCTGTTACGAACTGCTTTTATTTTTTCCTCACTGCCTCTCATGCTCATTCACAAGTTGATGCTCATCGTTATCGTGGTTTATTTGTCTGAGCATGGGACAGGGTGTGCATTGTGTGTGTTACACAGACACAGGGGTGTGCACACCATGGATCTGCAAGTGAGTCCACATTCCCGCGGCTCCTGTGCATGCCAGGAACAGCTCTGTGCTGTGCCAGCTGCGGGGCTGGAGCCCCTGGCACCTCTGGGGGCAGTGGGCAGCACCTTGCAGAGGGGGCTGCCGGCTCTGCTCGCCCCGCAGGGCGAGGCAGAGGGGCTCAGCATCCCGCCCAGCTGTTCCAGATTCGGTGGTACACGCTTGGATGGGGGGCTGGTGAGCACCTCAGCACGGGAACTGTGCCCCATCTCCCACAGGAACCGGAGCTGTGGTCTGGAGCTTGTCTGGCATCACTGCAGGAGCCTCATCAGCCAGCCGGGGGTGTCTGGCGATGCCTGCGGGGTGCCCGATGCTGCCAGCAGAACTCCTTTCCCGGTCCCTGTGGGCTGGAATGAGGTGCTGTCTGCTGGGGAGGGTGAGGAGCTGTGAAGCTTTGCCTGGGCAGGTGTGGTGTCGCCCTGAGGGATGGGGTGCAGGAGCAGCTGCTCCCCAAGCGGAGGATTCATGTCCCAAGCACAGCCCTGTGCTGGAGTAATTTCACTGCCTGAGGCCAGGCATCTGTGGCCGCAGTGTGTCCCAGCTCCATGTGGGACACGTGGAGGATGCTGCCCCAGTAGCCCGGGATGGCTCAGCCAACAGCAGGGAGGCACAGGGAAAGCACTCACCAGTGCTAGCACACAGCCAAAAACTAAATAAAAGGCCTTTTGTTTTCCTTCTCATTAGTCTGTGTCTCCCCATGCAGGGGAAGTAATTATCCATTTCTTCACGCTGTTGTGTGTTCTTCACGCTGCCTCGGGTGGGTGCCCAAACACCTTTTCTGCAGAGTCAATTGATGCTTCTTACTCCTCCATTCCCTGAAAGGGCTCTGTGTTCCCTGTGTTCCATGTGTTTTGTCTTTGTCTGCTTTTGTCTTTCTTTTTTTCCTCCCCTCCCTGGTGCCCACTTAATTAACCAAATAGGAGCAATTTTGCCTCTAGGGCAGGATTATTTCCCACATGGGAGAAGCAGCTCTGGCTCTCCAGGCTGTGCTGCTGTACTCACACTGTTCACAGTGCTGAACCAGTGTGGGAGCTCAGGGCTCTGGACCCTCGGGTCTCTACCCTTGGGATGCCGCCACCTCTTCAGGAAAAGTAGATTCAAGGTTATCGAAGTGAAGTCTCTGTGTCTCCCACCAGATGTTACCCGAGGCAGTCTGAATTCCTGTAGCCCAAAGAGCAGGAGGTGATTTTCTGCAGCAGCATCTCATGGTGGCTGAGGAGGGAATAACTCTGGCTGTGCCAGGTTTTAGTTCAGGTGGCAAACTGTGTGCTCAGCTTCTGGGCAGTGTGTGAACTGCCTCAGCCTGCGTGTTCCTGGGTGGGACAGGGTGTCCCTGAGTGAGATGGGATGACCTGAGAGAGAGAGGAATCCTGCATGTTGCCTTGACAGCCCTAATGGTTTCCCATTTTAGCCTTGACCACTTCAAACCCACCTCCCGCCTCCTGGCAATGATTAATTGGGAAGATGATGTTGAATTAAGACTATTGATGTCCCCTCCTGAAAGTCAAGCTGATAATAACTGTCATATGACAGTGTTTATGCTCATACTAAATTAATTACCTGCCTTTTCATGCCTGTTAATGGTTTGTTTGTGATGTTCTTTGTTGTTGTAATGGGGGAACAGTGACTGACGGACCTCCCTTCTTTATGAGTGTAATTAAGAAGGCAACAATTAGGGCATTTATGCAGAAATAACAGCCAGGATCCAAACCTTGGGTAGGATGTGTGATCCACACTGTTAGATGTCACACTCACAGTTATGGGCTCCTACTTGGATTTATGTCAGGTTGCTGGAGTGGGATGTGATCTTTGATAAATCCATGAGGGTTTTCCTTGTAATGTCTTGGTATCTCCTGTCCAAAGGGACTGTTTTTAAACTGGTATTTCGCAGCTGAGATGTGGAGGTGAGCTTTATTGTAGAACAGAGATCACAGCCTTGTGACCAGGCTGTTCCCACTGGAGCTGGGAACATGCAGTGTTGCATCCCTGCTTTTCTTGTTTAGGATCTCTGCAAAGCCAGGTGTAGAGCTACTCCATCCATCCCTGAGCTGAGCCACATTTCAGGTGGACCAAGAAGCACTGATATTGGTGTGGAATGCTGGGCATATTTCACAGAACCGTGGAGAATCTTTCTTCCCTCCACATTCATCAAGTACAGCTGTTCCCCAGCACTGCCAAGGCCACCACTAACCCATGTCCCCAAGAGCCACATCCATACATCTTGAGTTCCATGTGTTGGGGCTGTCCCTCTTGGCTCGGTCCGGTGCCTTCTGGGGCCAGCTCACAGCAGGGTGTGTGGGGTTGCTCTGTCTTGTGGAGCATCTCCAGAGCTCCCCATTGTCACACAGAGCTCTGTATACCTTGCAGGAAACAAGAGATCAGAATGGGCTTCAGAAGATTGACTTCTTGGCACACTGACTCTGAAAAAGAAAATGAGTCCTCACAGAACTAAGGTTTCCAATCCCGTTATAAACTTCTTAATATTCTAAAAATATTTTAAGGCATTTTCTGAACTTACACTTTGGGAAGGGTTCTGTCATTGAGACCAGCAGGGATCTGTGACTTCTTCTGGGCACAAGCTTGTGTTTGTGAGTTAGAACCTGTTCGAAAATGTCACCTATCTCTAGTACCAGCAGAAGATGTAACGCATCCCCCCCCCAACCCTAAATGTGAAGTGTAAAAACAGGAAGCACCAGCACTTGTCACACGGCCTTCACAGTGCAGGATTGTCACTCCTGTCACTTCACCTGTCTTTCTGCCACTGGCAACCACAGTTGTCCCTTATTTATGTCAAGTGGTGTCCCGGCACTGCAGTCAGGGAGCTGTGTGCCCTTCACCCTTCCAGGGGCAATGTGCTATTGGAGCAGATGGAAAAGGAGCAGGGGCCACACTGTGGTGGTCACATACATCCCTACATTTTCAGCCAATATTTATGCAGGGAGGGAACAACATTCTGTGTCTGATGAGTATTAAATATTCTCCAAGCCACGAGGTCTCAGTATGCATCAACATATGGCAGAGCTGCGTCAGTGCTGGCCACTGGGAGGGGGATTCATTAGTAAGACATTTTTATGTATGAAAAGAAAAATATTCCGGTCTCTGTGGCTGGCAGCAGGCTGGTGTTTTACAGTTCTGGGAGGAATAGAAGGATCTGCTCATTGGCACACTGCCCTGAAATGTTTATCAGAAAACATTTGTCCTTGTTTTCTTAAATAAAAATTTACATATTGCGTGTTGGAGTAACAGTCTGCTGGAAATGGGCCCTTTGGAAGGGAATGAGCAATGGAATCTTTGGCTGCAGAGATGCACTTCTCTACCTTTAATCAGAAATATACACATGGTTTGAGGGAGTTCAGCTGGGAAGAGGAGCGAGGGGATGGAGGAGGTTGGTAGCAGAGCCATTAGGAACACTGGAAAGCAGAAAAGGAGATGCAGGGGTATGGAAGCACCAGGATCAGCTGGGATGGGGAATTAAGCAGTGTTCCATCTAATGTCAGGCTTGGGCTGGACACAGAGGTAAATGGTACCCAGACCACATCACACACTTGATCAGAGGGAACCTTTGCTCCAGTAATGGGAAGGTGGTACCAGGAGAGAGCATCACACAGGGATTTCTCTTCCACAGGGCAAATGGTGCATAATTATGCCCCTAACCAAAAGGCAAAACACCGTGGGCAGTAATGGCATCTGGGCACTGAGTTAGCAAATGTGGTCCCCAGGCAGAACCCCTCCCCAGTAAATGCTTGAATTCTGAAGTATGTCAGAGGTGATGCCCTGGGCTGCAGGGGCTGTGAGAACAGCAGCACATGTGCCCCCAGGATGGGGACCCTGAGATCACCTGCATGAGACCCTCCTGCAGTTCCCAGGCATTCCCAGCTACTTTGGTGACATCACTCCCCAAGTCCTTGCACTGCTGGCTGCGGGGAGAAAATTGCGTCAAGCTGGAGGCATGTTCAGCTCACCTCAGCCTCTTTATGGGCTTGGGGTGCAGCACAGAAAGCTTTCTTTTGAAGCCTTCCTGAATCACTCTATCTCTTTCAAAGCTCTGATGTCACATTGTGGGTCAGGAAAAAGAGTGATTCATATCAGCACAAGACTGGCACAGTAACACACAGGGGGATGGAGCAGGTCAGCCACAGATACTCCCCATATAAACCTTCCCAAGGGAGGGCCTAAGGGAGATGCATTCTAGCCATGGCCTTAGTGGAAGACTGGCACTTGAGCCTAGCTTTGGAGGACTCCTGGAGAGACCACCAGCTTATGTCCCCAGCTCATGGCCACTGGGCATCTTCTGCCTGCACCAGTGCCACTGCAGACACATCCCTTCCCTCTGCAGCTCGGAGTGTATTGGCTCTCAAGGTCCATGTGCAAGGATTTTTCTTCCCTTGTTTCCCCCTTGTTGAGTCAGTGGAGGCAAATTAGGTCATGTGGAGCTAAATTGAGCATTAACTGTTCTCCCTTCAGAACTGCATCTGTAGCCTCTCTGGGGAAATGAAAACCATTTCAAAATGTGACTGGGATCAGATCCTTCCCTTCCAGTGCTGGAGAACTCTGGACATTTCAGAGGGGTTTCTGAGAGAAAGCTCCTCATGAAAAGCAGGGCTTTGGGGAGGCATGAGGATGCAGATTGGCTGGGAAGGGGCTGGAGTGTTCCACCTGCCCTGGCAGCCCCACTCCTCAGCTCTGCTCCCACATCTCACAGTGCTGCTGTGCCCTTCCCTGGTTCCTGCACACCCTCGATGCTCCTCGTGCAGAGCCAGCAGCTCGGGGTGATGGGATCAGTCCCTGCAGTGTCTCTCACAACCCAACTCTCCCACTGCCACTGCAGGACATGGGAAAGCTGCTGAAAGTCTGGAGTGACAACTCCAGAAACTGTCCCACCCCTGTGGAACTTTGTGGGGAGTTGATTTTGCAGTCCCCACTGCACTGCCCACAGCTCAGCTTCCTCCTCCAGGAATCCCTGGCAGCAGGAGCAGCACGGGGCTCCCTGAGTCCTGGGGAACTCAACCCTCCTTCTGAGCACTCCTGTCCCAAGGGAAGGTCTGTGACTGGAACTGCTCTCCACTGCCCTGTGACCAGGAGATGTTTTCCATCGCTGCCTTCAATATTTCCTCCAGATTAGAGAGTTTCAAAGGCAGGCCAATAAGTGAACCACAGCACGTGGAGTAGTGAGGGACATTTGTCCTCCCTTTGAAGGCACCTGGACCAGGGTGGTGCAGCTCCTGCCTTTCCTGGAGGAACCCAGCCCAAGCCCAAGAGCACTGGGATCAGTATTTCCGAGGCACAACTCAGTCAGTAATAGTGGAAAGGTGCAGGAATTCATTCCTGGCACCTTATGGCTGCTCTGGTACAAGGTGAGAAATCTTGTCTGTAGGAAATGGTGCCTGGAGGCATAATGGGTAAAACCTGGGGAAAGCTGAGTGCAGGGAATGGCTCCAGTAGTGAGGCTGGGCTGGGTAGGAGGCAGCCTCTGGCTACACATACCAGAGTCACTGTGTGGGCTCTTTCCTCCTTCCCACTCTTTTCCCAAGCTGCCCTCTCCAAAAAGGCTTGTCCTCACAGGCTGGTTCCATGGAACCATTCCAGGTAAGTTAATGAGACCTGAGAGGTACTTGTGGCTGCCTCAGCATCAGTGAAATGGTGCTCTCCAGTGTGTGAGGAGCTGGAAAACTCAGCAGAAGCACCACAGCCTGGGATGGGCTGTCCATGCACCCATCCTGCTCCCAGTGCCAGCACCAGGAAGGGTGGGTGGCAGCAGGATGGACCCAGAAGCTTTGATGTGCAGGGCAAGAGCCGCACTCATGTCCTGCTGAGGGTGGCAGAGCATAAGGCTGGATCCCCAGAAGGTGCTGACAGAGGAAAGGAGTGTGTGGCTGCCTGAGCTCCCCTCAGGAAGGATGCACCTGATGGAGGCTTTACTCGCTGCCTGAGGTGAGGAGCTCAGTCAGGCTGTGTATCCCAGGCAAGCCCACGTGCTCAGTGGCTGCAGGAGCCTGGCCAGCCCCTTGGGAACTCTGAGTGACCCCTGGAAAATCCTTACATATATGGAAAACCCTCCTACAGTCACCAGCTGTTCACCAGCAAACTTCTACAAGCCAAAACCAGAGAACTTGGGTGCTACACAGAGGAGGAAAAAACCCTGAAAGTGTTGTCTGCTGCCTCAAGAAGCAGCTGGTACCCTCTGGAAATAGACTGTCTCTTCCTTGTGCTCCTGACCTGGCTCTCCCTCCCTGCCCTGATTGCCTGTCTCAGGCACTGTTATCATCTGAGAGCAGCAGCTCTCAGGTGCTTCTCTTGGTCATTTGATGGGAGTTGAGAAGGAGTTGCAAGTGGTCTGTTAAGGTTTGGAAGGGATCTTAATGACCATTTAGCTCCAACCCCCCTGCCATGGATGAGGGTGCTGAGATGCCTGAGGGATTTTCCTGGGATGCCCAGCAGCCTGTTGTAAATACCCTGGGGATATTGCAGAACACAGGTGGCCTTTGGAAAAACACCCACATTCCCTAAAATAGTTTCCCAGCTAAAGCTGAGATGTTATTTAATGAGCCTCGAGTTTGAGTAAGGCTGGTTTAAGCAGATGCTTGGGTTTTCTCAGCTATTTCTCTGAATGAACAAGATTCCATTTTTCTGCCAGGAACAAATGTGTGTTTGCACAGATGAGAGTTACCTGGTTCTCTCCATCTGAGATGGATTATTTACCATAAACGTGTTTGCACTGGAGCTGTGAAATGAAGGCAGGCTGATTGAAAACCTTCGAGCAGCTGCTGCCTCGGCATCCCCCAGGAAACTGTCACTGCCAGTTTTTCTTCCCATGGAAGTTACACTGCAGATCAGACTAGGGAATGAGTGCTGTGTTGAGGAGAGATTTCTGTCATGCTGCCAGGGGAATAGCAAATTCCTGTTTGATGCATTAAGCAGCATGTAAAAATTTAATCAAAACTGCATTTATTATACATGATAGTGAGGAAAAAAACCAAACTGGGTAAGGGTTTCTACACTTTATTAACGGCATTAAAATGACTCAAGAGGAGAGGGAAAGTGCTTCAGCTTAGCAAAAAAGCTTGAAATGAGAGTGTTGCTGTTAGTATTGTTGAGGTGACCCAAAAACTGTTTGGAACAAATAAACTCCCCCTGGATAAAGTGAAGTGCCTGAGCCAGCAGTCAGGAATAACCCAAAGGATTGTGATGTACTGGGATCTTCATCACCTGGGCTTCCTCCTTCCTGGCTGTTCCCCCTGTGTGACATTGACTGGAGCTGACACTGGAGTAGAAGAGGCTTTGTCTCTGGAATTGGCCTTTTCGCTACTGGATACAGTAGCACGGACACAGCCAGTGGTTGTGACTCCTTATGTGACTTTTGCTTCTCCTCCAGGAAAGGCAGAGGTGTCCCCAAGGTGCATCAGGTGTGGGCAGGTCTCCTGCCTGGGTTCAGGGCGATCTCAGGTGGATGATGAGGGGCTGCTGCTGCTGGCAGTCCCCTGATGCTTTCCCAGCAGAAGAAAGCTCTCCTCCCCCTGGTGGGCAGTGCATGGACTTGGCTGCTCCTCTGCTCTGTTTAGCAAAGGTTGGTGAGCTCAGTAAGTGGGCAAACAACATAACCTTGGGAAGGTAAGTAACTGTCATTTCCAAGGGTACAGCTGAGTGCAGGCATGAAAGCATCCGTCACTGATGGAAGGGAAAACCAGCAAGGAAGAGGCTCTTGGGCTAAGTCAGAGGAGAATGAAGAGAAGGAGCCAGAGCCTGGTGAGCAATGAGGGGGGATTGAAATCTGGGAGGTGTCCTTGGTGACATTCCTTGCACCTGTGTGTCCCATTCTCCTTTTCTCCCCGGAGCTGAGGGCCCCGAGCACGATGCCCAGGGGAGGGCAGGGCTCATGCCCAGCCCCATCCAGCCACTTCCTCGCAGGGGTGAGGAGCAGAACCTCATATGGGAAACCATTCCTGGGAAAAGCCTCCTGGGCTTGTCACCATCCTGCTGGGACAGCAGGAGCATGTCTCCAGCTTTGTAGCCCTGATTTCGGGTCTGAGAAGTTTTAGTTTGTGAAATTTCTTTCCCAGACAATTTGTTGTAAACAAAAAGACATGTTTTGTTAACTATTATTATATTAGTCATTCTTTTTAGAGCAGGGACTTCTTGATGGCCCTCTGGCTTGATCAATGTAGTTGAAGAAGTGTTAACTTTGCCGTGCAATCATATTGGTCTCTGTAAATAGTACATGAAGAAATCGTATTTTGAATAAATCTCTCTCTAGCCTTCTGATTATTCAGGGAGTCAGTGTGGTTCACTGAGTGTCCTACAGTGCCACAGCTTCCTGTAGGGATTTAGGCATGGACAGGAGAGCCTGGAGCACAGCAGCTCACTTCTGTTCTGCCACTGTGAGGTGAAGGGTTTTATGGAAAGGGTAAAAGCCTCAAGTGCAGACTGAAATTCTTAATGGAGCCCTTCCATGAGCCTCTTTCCTCATGGTGTGCAGCAGCCTTGCCAAGGCTGGGAGTTGAGCTGTGCTTGTCTGAGCGTGGCTTAAACGGCTGGAAGGGTCTGGAGGGCTCAGCCTGTAGGAGGGGCTGGGGCAGCTGCGGTGCTCCTGCCCTGCATCCCAGCAGCCAGAGGTGTCACATCCCCTTCATGGGACAGGAAAGTGTCCCCTCCTCTAAAATAACCCCCTTTGCATCCCCTCCTCTGCCTCTTCTATGGCAGCGAGCAAAAGGCTGGGGTTGGCTGTGCTAAGAAATCAGATACATCAGGAAAAGAAAACTTTTTTTCCCCCTAGCAGTTAAAAAAAAAAGGAAAAAAAATTTAAAAAGAATAAGAAAAGAAGAAATAAATGAAAAGAGAAAGAACAAAAGCTGGTGAGAGGAAAATTAATCTGGAAATCAGGTCTCTAGGAGTCAGGGGGAATTTGTTTTTAGAGAGAAAAATATTGCAAAATACAGCATGAGTAGGATTTTACCTTGTCAGACAAAAAATGCAGCTGAGGGAAGGCCGGGCTGGGGGCAGTGGTAATTGGTTCTGACTGTAATTTAAACAAGGCAGGAGCTGCTGGAGCAGGGCCTGGCAAAGACAGAATTCTGCTACTTGTGAGAGGAGCTGGAAAACAACTTTGCTGAAATGTTTAATTTTGTGATTTTTTTTAAAGGAAAGCAAGCCTTTTTCTCTTTCCAAATTGATGTTCTTAAATACAATGTGGAGTTTTTTTCAGATTAAAATGAAACAAACCCTGTCCCAATGAAATGCTTTAATAGGAAAATGGTAATACATTTATTTTGGAGAAATCCTGAGTGTTTTTATTTATTTTCTTGCTTTAATATTGGGCTGAAAAAGAAATACTTTGCCCTGATCTGATGTATGTTTGTGGGGGTGGAGAGGTCAGTTGTGCCTGCTGCAGAGTCTGGGAGCCGTTTTTGTACTGAGGGGAGAAAATGTTGAAATGCAGAAACCACATGTCAAGAACATGATGAGGGGTTAGGAGGTTATTTGACTCTGGCTGTATTGTGGGGTTTTCATTGGAAAATCAGTAACAATCTTGTCCCCATGTGTCACCAGCAGCCAGTCAGCTTCTTGCAGATGCATGGGGATGAGCTGGTCAGTCAAGACATCTAGATCTAAACCCTTGGAGGGTTTGGGGGAAAGGAAAAACTGATTTAAGGCCAACATGATATTAAATTTTTTTTGGTTTTTTTTCAGCCAAGGGATCCCTGTCCCCACCACATCCCTTTCACTCCATCCCTGATCCCCCTTGCCTGCAATGGGCAGACTCTGGAGCTCAGGACAGCAGTGCTGAAGCACAGGCCCCTGACCAGCACCAAACCTTTGCTCCAGGCCAGCAGCACCAGAGGGCTCCCATTTCAGTGCAGTTTCACACACGGGACACTCCCAGCAGTTTGGAAGTCCATGCCTCTGGTGGCAGCTGGGGCTGTCATCAGCCTGGGAATACATGAGAGAAAATTTTTATTTAATAACAACTGTTGCCATAAAAGATGGAAATATTGAGTGAATGTCCCAGAACTTCATCACTATCCATGGATTTTACTCAGTGAAGTTACAGCCAAGGCTCATATGCAAAAACAGCCTCCTGATGATTCCTGGGCAGAAGTAGTGCTTCCCAATTTGTGCTTTTTTGGTTTAATCTGATGTCCCAGCACAATACCATCAGAAGGAGCCAGAGCTGTTTAAATCCATCCAAGCCATGCTTCCCAAAACAGCTCCTGGATTTCCTTTCTCTTGCTGTGCTATTTATATTCCTTTTGCTTATGGAGAGAACTCAGCTCCAACGCTGCCTTTTCTGCAAGTGAATAAACCCTCTATTCTATTTTTCCCCCCAGCAGGCCTGAAATAAACACTCAAGCAACAGCAGCAGGGTGCAGAGGGCTCTGAGCTGGGGCTGAAGGGGTGAACTCCCTCTCTATCCAAAGGGATTAAGTGAGGGGTGTGTCACAGCCAGGCAGGCTGGAGACCCAGGGCTGGTTCACCAGGAGTGGGAAGGATGCAGGACAAAGGAAACCCCTCACCCCAACAAATGGAGCTCACCACCCCAGCCTGCCCCCTCTCCACATCACAGCCACATCTTGGCCATCTTTGTCATGGGCAGACCCCCGGAAGCCCTGGATTAAGCTTCGCCTCCTCTTTTTAATTTAAAATCTAGCTCCCTGCAGATGCATGAGCAGCTTCAGTGACTCCTTGGTCCAAAAAGCTGCTGAGTGGATAAATGGTTTGAAACGGTTGATGCAGAAACTGGGTCTTGGCATTTCCAGGAGGAGGAGTCCCATGTTTTTTCATTTTACAAAGCGCTTGGAAATGAGTTAAAAGATCAGCTGAAATGGAATGGAAATTGTTTGAAGTGCTCTAAATATGTGTATATGGGTACACACGGGAAAAAAGGGAGAAAGGAGAAATTCTGGATTCAACTGTTTTCTTTTTGCCTTAGGTATATTAATTTTATTTCAGCTTTTCATCTACTTTTGTAAAAAGACTTTTACTTTTTAATTTTCTCGAAGATGTTTCTGGGATCAGGATACAGCACTAGTAGCCTGGGGAATAGAGAAGGAGAGCAGCACAAAACCTGGATATATCTTGAGATTGCTGGTCACAGAAAGTACCTGTGCTAGGAGTTAGGGAATAAAGGAAAACCTTTGAGCAATATGAGTGTATCTGTACTAAAGGGTTACAAGCATCCAAACTAACTACAGGGTTACACAGCAGCAGTGTGATTATGTGGCTCATGCAATTATCACCATCAGGGAGGTGTTTTCCAGCACAGGGCTGAGGAATTCCAGTGCTGATGTGATTTCCTTCCTCTCTAATTCCTCAAGCCATTAATCTGAACAGATTTTTATTGTCCCCTTGCTGCCTTCTTGCGCACACAGGATGATAAATGATCCACGGGCCACTCTGGGTTGTTGTGTTGGAATTTACTGCTCAGCCTTGGCCCTGGGGCTGGGCTCTCCCTGTCTCTGGCCACTGGGCCCGGGCTGGAGCCTCACAGGACAAGGAACCACCACCCTAGACTGTGTTTGGGGACTGGAGTGGGACTCCATTTTTTAGTCCAGATAGCAGGTTCTGCTTAATTTTCAAGAACCAGAGGCACTAAGATTGGGATTTTGTGCAGGGAAAAGGGCAGCTGCTCCTGCTCATCCTCTCTGTGGCCCCTCTGTGTCACCAACACTCTGTTTTATTTCCCTGTGTTGTGCACCACGTGGCTCATGCCTCCCCTGCTGGGGATGCTGTGGGAATGACACAGGGATGCTGTGGGGGTGCCTCCCCTCCCTGTCAAAGTTTCTCCCATGTCACACCATTACTTGCTTAGGTCAAGCACCTTTGGTGATGGAGGGGATTTAAGTGCCACAGTTGATGCCGAGCTAAAGGTGGAAATGTGCACTATTTCCCTCCCCCCCCAAAAAAAACCGGACAGTGGTGTTTTGTATCTGTTTAAATCATATTTCTTCCCTGGCAGCCAGCACAGCATGCTGCAGCCTCATAGAGTGTTTGGAAATGGGGAAGGATAATAACACCAAGAGGACATTTCCCTGGCTCCTCCAGTTGTGTAGTC
The DNA here is from genome assembly GCA_013400215.1 of Cisticola juncidis. Lineage (NCBI taxonomy): Eukaryota > Metazoa > Chordata > Aves > Passeriformes > Cisticolidae > Cisticola > Cisticola juncidis. The sequence goes on from VXBR01008245.1 coordinate 123,192, forward strand.
CTGTTGTGTTTACCAGCCCAATGCTGTGCTGAACTATTTTACCATCATTCATTTTCTTCTGCAAAATTTCATTTGAATTCCCAGCCCCGATGCTGTGGATGTATTGGGCATCCCTCCAGCTCTCACTGCCTCTGGGAGCCCTCCTGTCTCGCACCCCATGGGACAGGGCCAACCTGTGCTCATTCTCCCTGCTCATTCCCCATGCTTCATGATCACATATTCCAAATACCTCATTCTTCTTCTGGACCCATTTTCCAGCACAGGAACATTCCCTCTCCTGCATGGATGCTGCATACCAAACATGCTGCAGAGCCTCTGTCGTGTTCAGTTCAAGGTCTTTTCTCTAATAGCTTTGGGTTTATCTTCTCAAAATCATTCCAAAGATCTCACTGATGACTTGGGAGGAACAAGGCATGTGCTTGGTGGTATCATTGTGTGTCTGAATCTTAATGGCAACTTGCAAGGTGGGTCTGACTGAGGGAGAGGAAACAGTCCCTTCTGTGCCACCGTGTACCATTACTCTTGAGTGCACTTGGGGATTAAAGAGACCAGTTTAATTAAAATGATACAAATCCAAATTTCCTGAAGTTGGACTGGTTAATGTTGTGTCATGCTGCAGCAGCCTGGAGCTGTGAATTAGCCTGGCGGTGCCGGGACCCGGCGAGCAAGGGCTGCCAATGCCAGGCTTTGAATCACATCTTCTCAAGGTCTCCAGCAGACTGGAAAGGCTTAGTTCCATGAGTTCAATAAATAATGGGTCGGTTTTAAACACAGACTGCAATTCATGGCCTCTGAGTAACAGTAGCTCAAAGATCTTAATTTAAAGGTCTTTATGAGGATGATGCTCTCAAGTGCTGGAGATGGTTATGGAGTCTCTCATTTTCAAATTACTGTGTAGAACTGAGCCCTATTTTAATCTGGCCATTAATTAGAGGGAGTAATTATTGCCCAGTGTCTCTCCAGGCGCTCTAATGTGAGCAAGAGCAGTCATACAGTGTGCTGGTGGACAGAAGCCTGTGGCACTCGGCTCTAATTGGGTCCCAGCCCTGGGAAGGACGGGACTGAGCAGAGCCGGAGGCTTCAGACTGCCTCGTTCATCCCTCTGGTTGTGATGAATTCACTGTCTGACTCCAGCGACCCACGGACTGGGACGGTGCAATCCCCGCTGCTGAGGCGGGGTTTGCCTGGCCTCAGTTGGTGCTGCTGGCGGATTGAGGGGAGGGTGGAGGTGGTGCCCGGCCTGCCGGGAATGGGCTCCGCAGAGCCCCCGTGCCCGCGCTGAGCACTGCGGCTCCCGGGAGTGTCTGACACACACCGCGCCCCCGGGCTGGCCCGAGCTGGGGACACGGCACGGGACACTCGGCTCCGTGCAGGAGCAGAGGGGGAAGGGGATGGAGAGGGAGATGGAGCCGAGGGGCAACTCCCGTGTAAAGGATGCTCGAGCCACGGGGAGCAAGGAGAGGACCAGGAAAAGGGAGTGAGAGAGGGTTTGAGAGATGATGGAGGGCACTGAGAGGGACAGGGAGCAGGAGGAGCAACCAAGGACAGAGAGCAACAGGGAGCAGAGATGGAACGAGGGTACAAGAGAGGTTGGAAAGGAGGGAGAAGAACTGGGAGCAGGGAGAGGGATCAAGAGCAAAGAGAGAGACCGGGAGCAGGAAGAAAGGGAGGATATGAGAGGTGATGGAGAGGAGAGAGGCATGAACTAGAATCAGGGAGCAGGGGAAGATACAAGAAGCAATGGAGAAGAGCTCATCCCATGGAGCAGTAGGATCAAGGATGGTCTGAACCCCTGAACACCATTTGCCTTTCCTTGCCCTGTGTCCTGGAGGTGATTTGTCAGAGCAAGGGCTCCCTGGGTGCAGAGCCTGGTGCCCAAGCCCAGTTAGGCTTCTTACAAAGGAGACATCCAAGATGAGGCAGCTAAATCCACTCTGTGTGTTCCCATCTCCCTCTCCACTGGTGTTTTTTGTCTGATTCCCGTGCCTCACTCCTTGCTGGAGGGCTGCAGTGAGCTCCAGTGAGCTCCATAGATCAAGCTCCCAGGATTTACTGGGGTGGGGGGGAGGGGATGACCAAAAAAGGTGAATGTAGGTGTTTTTCTTCTGCAGGTTTCAGAGCTGTGGTTCTCGGCACCCACACGGTCCCAGAATGGGGAGGGGGCAGTGGGAGGGAAGGGAGGCCTTTGTTGTGGGAAATGGCTTTAGCAGCTGTGGTGGGGCAGATATTTTTTGAACCCCTTTTTCACCAGTGTGTATAAAAATGGTTTTCATCCTGATCAGGCTGCTGTCTCCTTCCTCTCCTCTTACATGCTCCTGCTGCCACTCACCCAGGGAAGCACTGCAGCTCGGAGAAGTGGTTCCTTGGGGCGCCCAAGTTTCATGGGTACCATTGGGAGAGATGGATGAGGGGGCAGTTTTCTGGGATTTGGGGCTGCAGCTGCCGAATGGAACAGTTTGGGCAGGGTCAGCATCACAGTCAGCACTTGCACCCTAAAAGTGTCAGAAAGTGAAACATGGTCATTTCCTGGCAGAGGGGAGAGGCACTGGTGGGGGATGTATCCTGTGAATGTGGCATTTGAGGACATGGGGTAGTGGTGGACATTTGAGGTACTGGTGGTCTTGGCAGTGTTTGGGCCTGGTTGGGATTGATGGTCTCAGAGGACTTCTTCAATCTAAATGATTCCATGTTCCTGTGTGCTGCAGGCTTGCAGAGGGAGAAGCAGTCTTGGAATTAAGGATAATCTCCACATGCTGAAAAAATAGCCCAAAATCAATGATAGAAAATTCAATAATAATAAGTGAAAAGCACTGCACTTAGGCAGGAGGAAAAAAAAACAAACAGAGCAAGAAGATGAAAGGAGGATAATTGGCTCTGCAGTGGATGCCCTATTTTTTAATTTATTTACTGCCCATTTTTTTATAAAAACAACTTCCCAGGGATGGGGCAGAAGGGCCAGAGACAGATTTGCCCAATTGTGGGGAACTCAGAGGGTGTGCAGAGGGGCTGGGACATTCCCTGGGTGTCCCTCCCTCCTTGTGCCAGCACCTAGACCCGATACCAGGCTCTGCTCTCCCTCATATGAATGATTTCCCAGCCTGTGACTACAGGCAACCCCACCCTTCAGAGAAAGCTGGAATGTTTGGGATAAAATGATGTCCAGGCTGAGAGGGACCCTAGCACCATCCCAAATCAACTCCTGTCAGGGCAGAAACAGCCTGGAGCTGCGGCCCCACATCCCTCAGCACGGGAGTGACTGCAGCACTGGGACCTCCAGGCTGCAGGGACAGAAGCACTGGAGTTAATGGATGGGGAGCAGGATTCAATGTGCTTTAGTGTCTGTTTGAAGAGTCATGGAGCACTTGGGGATATTTAATTGAAAGTAACTGTGCAAAACTCAGAATTAATTCTTATTAAACATCTGCAGTGACATTTTCTTAAGTGGAAATTAAATAGGGATTAAGGTGAAGCCTCCTAAGACTCTCCCTGTTGTGACCAGAAATATTTTAAACACCGGAGTATGTTAAATTTGAAGAAATGAGCTGATCTGGATGCACTTGTGTTTTTCCCTGTCTCTGGCTGCTCAGGCAAACAGGGGGAGCTGGAAGCAGAACCATAATAAATGGAATCATAGAATGGTTTGAGTTGGAAGGGACCTTAAAAAACATCTGGTTCCAACCCTTGGCCATGGGCAGGGATAACTTTGATTATTCCAGGGTGCTCCAAGCCCCATCCAACCAGACCTGAACAGTTCCAGGGATGGGGCAGCCACAGCTTCTCTGGGCACCCTGTTCCAGTGGGAAACCCAGTGTGGGCTGTTGGTGTGTTTGAGGAGGGAAAAAGAACAAAAAAAAAGAACAAAGAGAAGGCTGGGAAGAAGGGAGGGCTGGGAAGAGTGGCCAGTGGCCAGGAGGGATGGAGTGTCAGGGAAGGGGACACCTTGAAGGCCCTATCCCTCTCTGGGGCTGAGCCCTGCTCACTGGAGCTGCAGCCACGTGGATTACACTGTCCCACCTACAAGAAGCATGACATGCTGACAAGATAAAAATTTGGCTGGACATCAGGGCAGGAGAGCTCCTGTGGGAACAATGCAGACAGAAACCTGTGGGGTTTATGATTATCAGGCTGCCAACAGAGGCTGTGTGACACTGTGCCCCAGAGCTGGAAGGAGGATGCTGCTGCCCACCAGCACTGTTCAGCACAAGGCTCCCAGCTCCGGCCACCTCCTCATCCAATGTGCTATTCAATTAATTAAATATTCTCTCTTCCAGATTGCTGGCTGAGGGTGACACATGCTTAATGAACAGCTGCAGGTCCCTAATCACATTGGCAATTAGGAATGTAATTAGAGCACTTGCAAATGGTTTTCATGCTGATAAAACATGACAGAATGGAGCGTTTTCACTCACTGTCAGCTGCCAGACAATCTGTTACCCGTCTAATGGCAATTTAATTACAAATTCCTCCACTACCCCAGTTTCCGGTTGCTTGGGTCCGTGGATAATTGGGCAGCTCTTGGGTTCTGCTGAGGTGTCACCCAGCAGCACTGGCCTGGAGCTGGGCATGGAGCAGAAGGATTTCTGGAGAGGAGGGCCAGGAAGTGGTTCCCTCTCACCTGGCTCCTGCTGAGCCTGTCCCCACCTGAGGGAATGGTTGGAGCTGGGTCAGGGAGGGTTAGGTGGGAGATCAGGAAAGGTTCTTCCCTCAGGGGGTGCAGAGCTCAGCCAAGGCTCCCCAGGGAATGGGCACAGCCCCGAGGCTGCCAGAGCTCCAGGAGAGTTTGGACAGTGCTGCCAGGGGTGCACAGGGTGGGATTGTGGGGGGGGTTTGGGCAGGGCCAGGAATTAGACTTGATCCTGATGGGTTTATTCCAACTCAGGAGATTCTCTGATTCTAAGAGGGTTGAGGGGAAAGCCAGGTTAAATACAGTGCAGAGGCAGGCCCAGATCCATGGGTGGGGCTGTGCAGAGGGAGCAGGGGGTAGATCCCGGCTCCTATGGAACCGTGCATGGTAGGATTGGTTACCTTGATTGATCCAGGGGAAAATCCCACCTGGTTGAGGAGCCTTGAGCATACAGGTATTCTGTACATGACATCTGATGTACTCATGCCATCAGGGATAAAGGGCTCACATGCATTACCCAGCCCCAAACTGCTCCAGTGCTGCCTGCCCTGGGCAGGTGAAGGGTGCAGTGTCACACAGGGAACATACTGACCTGGCCACTACCCCCTTGCCCCTTTCAAAGGCCACGGGGGCTTTGGCCATCTCCATGCTGGCCACCTTGGGTCTCTGTGGTGGGCACTGGGTTGGGAAGTGCCTGAGGCTGTAGCTGGGGCAGTGTGGCTGTACAGGGGACGGGGATGACGGTGCTTCATGGGCAGAGGATGTGTTGTATATTGGTGCAGTGAGTGAAATAAAATAACACTGTAATTTTGTTATCAGCAGCATGCCTCTCCATCCTCCAGGTGCTGTGTGAATGTTAAGAGAGTGTTTAATTCATTATCAGGTGGAGCAGGATTAAAAAGCCCATTTTACAAATGAAGACACCACTCAAGAAAAGTTATTCACATCAGGGTGACACACTGGGAACAGAACAGAGGGATTTTAATGACAAATAAAGGGCAAAGGTCTGCCAAATGATGGACATATTTTTTTCCACGTGAAAGCTCAGAGCCCAGGTATCAATTAAATCATCAAACCAGCTGAAGGTGCTGATGGTTCCTCATGACCATCAGGAACCATGGCAGCTGAATTTGTGGCTCTGATGGGCCTTGAAGAAACTCTGCAGGTAATTTTCTCATTGTTCTGATGTTTATCTTGCTTCAATCATGGAACAGTTTGGGTTGGAAGGGACCTTAAAAATGATCCAGTTCCATCCTCCAATTCCAGCCAGTTCTGCCCTGCAGCCCTCTCAAACTCCCTCCCCTCTGGCTGCTACCCTGACAGCTCAGCACTGGCCCCATCCCTCAGGTGGCTGCTGACGGGCTGTAGTGGCAGAGGCAGCTGTGCATTAGCCTCTGCCACGTGGCTGCTGAGCACAGAGTGAAGGCAGCGGCTGCATCCTGCAGATCCAGGCTCCATCCGAGCCTCTGGCTGATCAAAGGCAGCGAGCCCAGCACAGCTCCTGTCAGCGAGGAGCTGTAATGAGGATTTTCACTCAGACAGCCTCTGCAGAGAGAATCCCAGAGATGGATGTCAGCCTGTTCGCCTGTGTAAATAAACAGGGACAAGTGAGAGCCAGGGAGGCAGGAGAGCAAGGGCCATGTGGAGAGAAGGCCCTTGGCTCAAAGCGGTGGGAAATCGGGGCCAGGGAGGCTGAGGGAATTTTTGAGGATCAGTTGCTCTCTGTAGCTGTGGAGGGCTGTGTGTGCCTAGGGGACCCCTGCTCTGTGCAGCCCTGGATCCACTGTCTCGTGCAAAAGTACCCATGGGAGCCTCCTGTGCCCTCCTCCCTGGGCAGGACTGGGACCCCACTGCTCTGGGACATGTGGTGCTAGGGGCTCTGCTTCAGCTCTGGGAGTCCCAAGTTCCCCTTGTCCCCTCGGCTCCTTGTGCCTTATTTTCTGGCTGGTGTTTACTTTTAAAACTCCTGGGAGTGCTTGGCTCCTCACATCCTGCACTGACCCAGTTCTTGCTCGTTGCCATGGAGAACTGGACCCAGTTCCATTAACAGTCCCTGTGCTGCTCCTGCCTGGCTCTGAAGCTTGGAGGATGCAGTGGTGAGCCTGGATGGGATGTTCTCAGGAGAGGGGCCAAGTGGGATTTGCAAGGGCCAATGAAGGGCTGGAGTCTCGAGCTGCCTGCTCCAGGTGGGTCAGGACAGTTCCTGCAATTCAGGATGGGTTCCTGCAGCTCAGAATTCCTGAAGCTCCCCCTGCAGCCATTTCTAGTCTGAGACACAAGCGCTGGTGTCCTGACCGCCTCCCTCCCGCACCCTCCCTCCCCTTCACATGTCTTAAACCCCAGAATTCTGCAATAAGGGCTTCTGGTCTTGTTCCAGGTGTTGTCTATCACTCCATAGCCAGACCAAGAATATTAAGTGATGCTCAGTCTAATGATCAAGAACACTCAGTTTTAGGGGTTGGTTATTCAGATGAGTATTTAAAACCTTAAGTTCCATTAAGGATTTATTTGGGCCAGCTCAGATTCTAACTCATTTGCCCCGCGCAGTCCATGAGCAGCTCAGGGTGTCATTTTCTTTTCTGTCCATTTATTTAACTTTTTTTTCCAGCCTGGGTGAAATCACCAGTTAAAGGGATTTTCATTCTTGGATGGGAGAGCTGTAGTATGTATTCCCAGTGATGATTATCCCACCCCAGTGAAAGCCATTGCTGCTGCAGACAGGACAGATGAGACATCTTGATGTCACTTGCTATATAAACCCAGTGATTTCTCTTATCTTTTAATTTTGCAACTTCCCAGAGCAGGGGGGAAGCCCCAGTGTTCCCAGGCAGTGGGATTTTAAGCTTTCTCAAGGGAGGGATTTTTTAAAATTTCCTATTTCATGAACTACAGAAGAAATTACAAGTAAAAAGCCAACACCAACCTTCCCCTCAGTCCACCAAAACCTGCCATTAACCTTCCCAAGCCCATGCCACTCAGTGTTTTTTCCCCTCCTGGTTGACTTGAAGAATCCATTTCTGGTTTGATTTTCGGTATTTGTGATGCTGAAACTTCTTGTGTTTAAAGGACATTCCTGGAAAGCAGTGGCAAAGCTCATTCTATCATCTCAGAGCAGCTTTTCCCTTTCATGAAGCAACTGCCATGTGAATGATGGTTTTAAATTGGCTTTCACAACGAGGGATGCCGTTTCCTAGAAACCTGAGGTTGACAGGAAAAGCACCAGATAAAGCAGGAAGAGAAAGGGAAGAGCTCCTTCCAGGCTCGTGCTGCCACTGGCTGTTTCGGGAAAAGAGGTGACCAGGGATGGCATCCTTTAACCAGCTTCCCCCGGTTTCCAGGAGCTGTGACAGGGAGCCCTGGGCCCTCCCCAGCCCTGGCAAGGGCTGGAGCAGCCAGCTGTGCTGGGCACTGGCTGGAGGAGCAGTCCCACAGCAGAGAGGGCTCCCAGGGAGTTTTGGCCACAGACAGAGGACACAGAGGTCACACTGCCACATTTCTTCCCTGCTGCCATAGCACAGGCGGATCCTTTGCCATCTGCTCTCCCCTTGCCCAGCAGCCCCCGTTCCTCTGGCTGGCCCCAAGTCGACTCTGAGCCAAGGCAGCCTGAGCAGCCGCAGCAGGGATGAGCTCCCGGCTCCGCTGTCCCAGTGCTCCTCATCCCTTTGGGCCGTGGTTTGTCCTGGAGATGGGGTTCAGGTTAGGGATAATGAAGTGTACCAATGGAAAGCCTCTAAGGAAAATGCATCTTCCTCACCCAGGACTCCTTTCCCCATTTGTTCCACGGATAATGAAGAAATCTCCAGAGCTTCCTCCCATTCCATCGGGGTGGAGGGAGGAGGGATGGGGCGGGTGCGATCCCCGGCACTCCCGGGATCCTGCTTTGCCAAGGTGTGCCCTTCCCAGCACCTCCCAGCACCGGCAGTCCTCCAGGCACTGGGCTAACACCCATCCTGGTGATTCACAGCATCGCCCACTCCCAGCCGGAGCGCCGAGGCAGGAATCTTGCCAGCAGCACGGGGGAACAGTGTGTCAGACACATCCATGCAGAGAATTCCTGCCTTTCTGGAAGCTCTGGATGCACTGAGCAGACGGTCCATGCTGTGGAGCTGTTGTGGCAGCCGGGGTGAGCCCCCCTGGATGAACCCCGCGGAGGGCAGAGGCTCCCCGGGACTTGGGGGTCTGCACGGGGCTGTTTTCACCGCAGTGTCGGGGCGGGCTGACGGCAGAGCCGAGCGGTGCCTCACCTCTCCACGCCGAGGCTCTGCTGTTCAAGTGCCCATTTGTGGCCATTCGAGGAACGTTTCTCCTCTGGAAGGTTTTATTGTTCAGTTTAAATGAAAATAAGGTTCCCGCACTGTGTCAATTCCATGCAGGGGGGAGCAGGTCCTTTCCTCTCCCAGGAACGATGTCCCACGCTGAAAGGAGAGGATCTGTGTCCCCTTGTACAGACTCCCGGAACAGCCAGATTTTTGCTCTTACTGTGTCCTTCCTTGCTGCTCGCCGGGTGCTCACGGGGCTCGGGGCTAAGTGGCTCCAGGTCTCTCCTGCCATGGGGACTGCTCAACAGGGTTGGGGAACCTCTGACTTTTGGGATCTGTCAGGATCTGTTTGACAAGTGGCCAGAGCTCACCTGCAGATCCCTGCCAGACCCCCCACATTTATCCCAGGACATGCAGCAAACAAAGCTGGAGTAGTGATCGGATGGATGAAGGGGATGGGGTTGGGACAGCCCCCTGGCAAAATGCGCTGGTCTGGCGCTATCCTGCCAGTCTCTGGACCAGGGAATACAATGTCTGGAAATGGAGGCTGTGAGCCCTGGGCATTGCAGCCCCCACTCCTCAGTGTGGGGCTCTGGCAGTGGGGTGTTTGTGGCAGAAGCAGGTTTGTGGCACCAGCACCAGATCCAGCCCATCACTGTTGTGTGTCACCGACACCCCACAGCCAGGGCAGAGCTCTGACCAATGCAAATGCCACAGGTTTGTTTGTAGTGGCAGCAGCAACTCATCCTCCAGGCAGGTTCCATGTGCTAGTGATTAATCTTTAATAGATAAAAGCCTGGAGCAAAGGCATAAAGCAAGAAATATTTAATTCCACAGTGTTGGTTTGCACCATATGTTTTCCACTTAATAAATATTTTAGGCACTTGTGCTCCAAAAATGGGCTCTGTATTCTGGTGGTTTGTGTGCCTGTGCTCCCTGACGTGAGGCTGCCCCCAATGCCCCTCTCCAGCAGCTTCTGCCCAGTGGCCCCACTCCAGCCTGGGATCCAGTGGGGTGTCCCCACTCCCTGGGCCCAGTCCTGCTGGGTGGGGCCCCCGAGAGACCCAAGGGAAGAGCACCCAGGGCTGGGCTGGCAGGGGAACCCCCGAGTTCCTCCCTGCTGGCCACCAGTCCCTGTGCATGGCAGGGGCTCTGTGCAGGGGGCTGTCCCAGCCAATGCTCAGCCCCATCACCAGCTTGGCCCCACCACCGGCTTCATCCTCATCCCCTTCAGGGCACTGGGGGGTCGAGAGCACCAGGAGGACAAGGCTGGCACTCAGAGATGTCCAGAATCCTTGTGGCCATCCAGGACTGGGGAAAGGGCAGGTTGGCAACCTCAGTGCCATCATCCAGGAGTGGGCAGCAGGGTGCTCAGTATTTATGTTTACAGATGTTTTTGGATGGAGCTTTAGCACACCCTGTGCCTGGTCACCCCATGGGCTCTCCAGGCTGTGCTGAGCCCAGCTGCTGGGTGGTACCACAAGTCCCCTCTGCTCCTGGGGATGCATGGCCATGTGCTTTGGCAGGTTTGGGGAACACTCTGATGGCCAGCAAGGAGATCCCCGGGCTGTCCTCACCTCCCCCACACACAGACATACCCAGTAACATATATATATTATATTATATTATATATTTTTAATATATATATATATATATATACAGACATTAACAAAGAAGTTGCAAAAAAATCAACAAAAAGGGAAAAACCCAACAGGAAGAACAGCCCGCCCCCCAAAGAAAACGGAAGCAGGAATGTTACACGTGGAAGGAGAGGCTGAAGGGAGCCAGGAGTCCACACATCCCAAACTTGTACACTGATGTCACCAGGAGCAGAGGAACCAGCAGCAGCACTCTGAGCCCCTCTCCATGTCCTGAGCAGGGCCCACGGATGGGGCTGCTGCTCCCCAAATCATGGTGACAATTGGGTGGGCTCTGCTTTCAGTACCACGAGAGGACAATGCAGGTGCATGGGAAAGGCCCTCAGCCCCTGCCTGAGGTGTGGGGCTTCCCCAGCCCCCGCCTGGCCAAGTACAAGACACGTGTGGGGGCCAGGGGGTCCCACAATTAGTGCAATTTCATCAGGTGCAAATGCCATGCTAAGGGCTCGTGGTCTCTGATGCGTCATCCTTGGCACTGCCAGGGCCAACATCCACCTCCAGGGCCTGGCATCCCTCAGGTGACACAAGATGAGCAGCCCCATGGGACTGGCACACATGGAAGGGAGTTCTGTGAGACCTTCCCATGAAAAACATCCAGCTTAAAAGGTGATTTAACTTCCCAAAGTGAAATGGGGTCACGTGCCAGGCTGGGGGCATGGCAGACGTGCCCCCACTGCAGCCTCCCTGAGCTCCTACACCCCGGGGCTGGGAGAAGCAAACAGCTGCTTCTCTGCTCAGGAGTCAGAAAGAGGGGTGTATCCCCTACATTTTGCCTTGCCAGGCACCATGGGGAAGCAGCCTGTATTGGAGGGAAACCCCTCTCAGCTTGGCAGGGCTGGCAGCAGATCCTTTCCCAAGGAACTGCCCGCCTCTCTTTTCCAAAAACCACAGCCCAGACACAAGGAGGGATGGCATACTGGGGAACAGGAGCTCTTGCACGCTCTCTTCCTGGGCAAAGCTGTCACCAACAGACTCACCAACATACATCCCTCTGGCCAGGTCACTGGGAGGGGTCACCAGATGAATTCTGAACTGGCTCCAGATGAATTCAACCCAGCTCTGCCACAGTCCCCATGGTATCAGCCCCAGGTGCCCTGTCCAAGCCAGCCACTCACTCCCACAGCCTGGGCTTCAGAATCACAGAACAGGCTGAGTTGAAAAGGGCCCATCAGGATCATTAAGTCCAGCTCCTGGCCCTGCACGGGACACCCCAACAATCCCACCATGTTTGGGAGTTTTGTTCAAATGCTCCTTCAGCTCTGGCAACCTTGGGGCCATGACCACTCCCTGGGGAGCCTGTGCAGTGCCTGACCACCCCCTGAGAGAAAAACCTTTTCCTGACATCCAGACTAACCCTCCCCTGACTCAGCTCCAGCCATTTCCTTCAGTCCTATCACTGGTCACAAGAATGAAGAGACGGGTGCCTGCCCCTCCATTCTCCCTTGGGAGGAGTTGAAGATGACAGAAGCCTCCCTTCTCTTCCTCTCCAGCTGAATAAACCAAGTGACCTCAGCCACTCCTCACAAGACCTCTGCAGACCCTTCTCTGTTCTCACAGCCTTTCTCTGTACACTCTATAACAGCTTCATGCCTTTAAACTGTGGTGTGCAAAACTGCCCTCAGGGCTCAGGGTGAGGCTGCCTCAGCCCAGAGGAGAATATGACAATCCCCTCCTTGGCCTGATGCCCCCAGGACATGGATTTCCCTCCTGGCTGACTGAGATTCAACTGGCCATGGACCAGGACCCCCAGGGCCCTTCCACAGCTGCTCCACAGCCTCTTGTTCCCCAGTTCATACACACAGCAGTCAGGGTTGCCCTATCCCAGGCACAGAATCCATGACCTTCCCTTGTTAAACTTCACATGGTTGGTGATTCTCCATCTGTCTAATTTGTCTGGGTCTCTCTGCAGGGCCTCTGTGCCCTTGAGAGAGTTGACAGCTCCTTCCAGCTTAGTGCTGTCAGCAAACTGACTTACTGTTCTTTCCAGTCCTGTATCCAGGTTGTTACTGAAGATGTTGAAAAGCACAGGGCTGAGGATGGAGCCCTGCAGAACCCCACAAGTGCCTAGTGCCAGCCTGATGTCACCCTTTGTGCCTGACCCATGAGCCAGTTGCTCACCCACCCCATGATGTGTTTATCCAGCTGTGGGCTGGACATTTGTCCAGAAGGATCCTGTGAGAGACTGTGTCAAAAGCCTGCTGAAGTCCAGAAAGATTCCATCTCCTGGCTTTCAGGTGCGTTACCTTCTCACAGAAGGAATCAGATTTGAAAAGCAGGGGTGGTTCCCTATCAGCAAGCTCTACAGGAAGGGAGAGGCTGGCAGAGCTGGGTGGTCCCAGCTTAGTGGCACCACATCCAGAGGAGGAAAAGGGGTTTCAAATGTCACAGAGCGAAGCCCAAGCTGCCCTGGGCCACCATGATGGCTGAAATCCTTGCTCCCACAATGTCCCAGCCACTCACACGCTCACTGGTCCCAAACTGTGCCACAGACCACCATGGTGACAGCAGGGACTGTGTGCCAGCCCAGCTCCTCCTGGCCTCTTAAATAAATCTGGAGACTGGAGCTTGGCCAGGGGACTTGATGGTTGTGGTTACTGGGAACCAGTAATGAGGGTCTCTGAGCCTCTGGGACAGACTCAGTCCTTTGCCACAGAGTAACCAGGATGGCTCCACACTCACCTCACCACAGAATCATGGAATAGTTTGGGTTGGAAGGGATCTTTAAAATGCACCCAGTCCAATCCCCTGGCATAGTGGAGAAAAAACCAGAAGTCAACATTTGAGGTCATAAATTGAGATTGAGCCATAGAGCGCAGAGGTTGTCTTTGAGCAGGACTCTACCTAGGGCTCAGAGCAGGAAGATGAGTTTTTGCTGCTGGGACACCAGACAGGACACTAATGGAGGCCTCTGTGGAGCAGACCCCACATCAGGAAGGAGCAGCTGCCAAATCTCTGTGCCAGGGGCCAAAGCTCCTCAAGGATACAGGCCTCCACAGTTACTGGGAAGCTCTCAAAGGGGGAGATGGTGGGCTGGGTGTCCATGGCTCTCCACTGCAGGACCCCAAAAATGTATCAGGAGCATGCCATCTGCAGCACAGACAGCCACTGGGAACACCCTGAGTGCCATCTTCACTCCCACAGACCACCACCCACCACACAGCCACTGCCAGTGCTCACGGAGCCCCAGGGCCCCAAGCCTTATACATTCCACCAGGGAAGCTACCCAGCCTCAGCCACATGGAAAGTCCTCCCTGAAAAGTGCTGCTCAGTGCTCTGGATCCCAACACCACCTGTCAGCAGGCTCCAGAGCCCATCCCTCCTGTCCCAACCTGTGCCTCAGGATACACACGAGCCATTCCTTGGCCACCATGGCACCTCAGGTCACTCTGCAGCCCACCCTGGCCTTTCCAGCTCCCAAGGGAAGACAGAACCATTCAGATGACAATCTTCTTGGGGAGAGATGGGAGCCACCACCAAAGAGCTGCTCCAGCCATTCTTGTGCACTCTGGAGCTCACCAACAGCAGTTCATTTCCAGACGTGGCTTGAGGTTCTTCCACTTTTCCATTAAAGTAAGATGGAGCTGGGTGTGGACGGTGCTCAATTGCTCGGGTGCCACAGCGGCTCTCTGACATGGCTGCCAGGGGCAGCTCTGGCCACCTGCACCCACTGGCCTGGCCAGTGCTGCCACAGGGCACGGGCAGGCCTGGGCAGCCTAGTGACAGGCTTTCATTCCTGACACATACGGGGACTCCTGGGGCCGGCAGTTACACTCCTGCTGCTCAGGGTAATCGATGAAATCCGGGGCAGGCAGCCCCGAGAGGATCATCAGGGATTTGTTCCAGATGGTGAAGGTGGGACACACTGGCAGGATGAAGGAGACTTCGAAGGTGTGGAGGTGGAGGGAATTGGCCGGGTCGTAGAAGGAGAGTGCGTTGTTGTCGTAGTCCAGGAGGATACCCAGGCGCTTCATCTGCGGGTGCACCTCCACCAGCATCTCCTTGTTGTTGTGCCGCACCACAAAGTTGTTGTTGCAGCGGGAGAAGACCCAAGAAGAGGAGTTCTTCCCGATCCACTCATTTTTGGGGGCGGACTTGTAAGCCACGCCAATGGCATACCTGCAGTAGAGGAGAAGCCGTGCTCAGCACCCTCCAGCCTTGGCACAGCACCAGGCCCAGGGATGGCTAGGGCACCTCGTGCTTTCAGAGCCCACCTGCTGTAAAAGGGCACAGCGTGGGCATCTCTGGCAGAGGTCGGACTGGGAAAGCATTCCCCCTCCCAAAGGTGGTGCCTTACCAGGTGGAGGATCCCACCACCACCTCCCAGTAGTGGCAGCCGCTGTCGATGAAGACGTTGCCGGCCGCGCCGTAGCAGCCTGTCCCGCTGAACCTCTCCGGCGTGTGGCTCTTCTTCAAGGAGCTCTCGTCCTTCTCCATTTGCAGCCCGTCATTGGAGATCTTCAGCTTCTTGTGAGCCATCTTGGGGTCCAGCTTAAATGGCTGACCTGTGGGGAGGAGACACATGGATTAGGATTTGCATTATTAGCATCACGGGACAGGAAAAGGGTTTCTTCACATCTTGTGTTCTCAGCTTTGCATATTTAATGGCAGTTTGCTTGGATGCATTCCCCAAAACCAGACCAGATCTGGGTGATGTCCCAGAGCTTCAACCAACCTCCTTGTTTGTCAGTGATTTCCCTACGGAAGTCCTCAGACTATCCCTGGATTTGCAAACAAAACCCCAAGATGCTACAAAGAAGCAAATTGAGTTCAGGTGGGTTTTGCTGCTGTGTTTTCATGGAAGATGCAGTAAAGTGCACAGAGGCAATGGAGAGCATTTCCATAGGGACTCACCTGCTTCAGGACAAAGCAAATGACAGCTGCAGAGAACACCTCAATTCCTGCCAATATCTTCACCCTCACGATTTGGTACCTGACTCAGGGCATGACTAGCTGTGTCCTCCTGCACACTCCATTTTTGGCTACAGACAGAATCCCAGCAAGGAGAAACATGGACACCGCCACGGCAATGGGGTCCTGAGCCTGGGCTTGGGACCCCCAGAACAGCCAGGAAACCCTGAAAACAGACACACAAGGAGAACCCCAGGACAGCTGGGAACTTCAGCAAAGAGCTGCAACATCAGTGACAATTGCAGCTGCAGAGTGGAGCTCATCTGTGCTGTGCCCTGTTACCTGATGGTAGCTCGTGCTGGTTTTCCTCGGAGCCCAATTTGCTGAATAATTGAGCTGAGAAGCCTGAAAGTAAAGCTGCAAATTAGGAGTGACCTGCCCCCTCCTTCTTCTGGCTGCTCTGATCGTTCTGCCGTATCTTTTCCTGGCAGTAATGTGAAGAGACAAGCTCTGAGGAAGGGAGGTACAAAAATACTTGGCTCCATCAGGAGAGAGACACTCACAGTTCTGTTTCCAAAGGCGACCCCTTGCTAAAGTCAGTGTGAAAAACTGGAGGCCAGCCCTTGTCACTGGTTTGTGCTGGCATGTCCTGGAGCAAGTGCCTGAGCTGCACCCAGAGGTAGTGTGTGCAATGGGCAGGCTGGGAGGGGTCAGAGGGTATTTCAGAGAGCACAGCCAGGCACCTGCTACCACCAACCCCCTCTTCAACATATCACTCTAGCACTTGGAAAAAATATAGATTTCGCAGAGGTCATGACAATCCCAACCTCAAGCCCCTGCCATGGGAGATGCTGGAGGAAGGGAGGGTTCTGACTGCAGCCTTCACTCCCTGCTCCCCCACCATCACCAGTCTCTATGACTCCTAGTCACTGTTCTCCAGCCTCCCAGCCCTGTCCTGCAGAAAGCAGAGGGTTGAGATGATTTCTCTCATCATTAACAATTCCTCTCATCATTAACGCTTACTCTCCTGCATCTCCTGGGTAGGTCACTCAGATTACCTTTATCCCACAAATTCAGCTTGCTGGGATATTCCTGACAGCCTTTTGCTGATCATCCCTGCATGAGGCTCGGGAGCTGTGGGGAAGCAGCCAGCTTCAGGGCTGGACACAGCCAGCTGCACCCCTGGGGCATTTATCAGCTGGATTATCCCTCCCTCCCCTGCAGAGCCCCAGTGAGCAGAGCAGAGGAAATCCTGTCTGGCACTGGGTGTGTGGGGGCAAAGAGGGGCAGCCAGGAGCACGGTCAAGGTCAGGCAGAGGGAGGTGTGTGCTGGAGCTGCACCCCCACCCTGCAGGGCCCCAGACACCCCCCCTGCTCTCTGGACCTCACAGGGCTCCTGCAGCCATCACAGGGAGCAGGGGCTCACCGGCCTGGGACAGTCCTGTCATCCACCCAGAGGGACAGTGAGGACAAGCTGCCTCATAACAGCTGTGAAGTAATTGGAATGAGATCCCCAGGAGCAGGAGATGACATCCAACGCTCAGCCAAATCCAGGAGCAGCAGCCCACTCTATGGGGGATCAGTGCAGGGGTGCCCTGGTGGCACCCAGTGCCCTGCAGCACAGCAGCTCCTGTGTGCCCCACTCCTCTGGCTGTGGGAGCAGAGGGACAGGGCACAGCGGGGAGGGCGGACAGCTGGTGAGTGAGTTTGGCTGAAAATGTGTGGAGAGAAAGGAGGGATGGATATGAGCTCTGCTCCCAAGGATGCCGCAGGCACCCACCACATTCTGCCCAGAGAGCAAACAAAGCTGCAGGGACACAGGGACACAAAGCCAACTCTTCCTGCTTTCTGTCACTCCTCTCTGTCTCCAGTGGCAGTGTCCCCACTCCCACCAGTCATTCAAGATGCCACTTGTGGGGCACAGGACACCCACAGAGCATGGCTGCCAGCACCATCCTGTCCTCCCTGAAGACATCACCTTCTGCAAAGAAAGGAACAAAGGTGCAGTACTGTACTGCTGAGTCATCAAGTCAGAGGAAAGCAATAAATCCATCGAAATCTATGAATCTGTTCACAGATTCCCTGTTGGGAAGCTTCTGCAGGGATCATCCTGCTCCTCAAAAACACCTGCACTAACATAATTCAGTCAGTAACAGTGACCCTGCAGCCCATTGCTCAGTCATCAAACCCACTCCTGACATTTCACATGGGATGTGGATGGAGCCATCCTGCAGCACACTGAGGTCTTGCCAAGAGATGCAGAAATCAGGAAAATGCCAGACTTGCAAGAGAGAGTAAGCCCAGGAAGCAGTGGCTAAGGCAAGGGCTGTAAAACCCATTTCCTTGCATTTTATTTATGGCTAGAGCTTGGCCTGTCCCTGCACTCCAGCACTTTCAGCAACTTTTGGACACTTGCTCCTACATAAGTCCTGCTCAGGCCCAGCCTCAGCAGAGGATGGTCTCTCTATCACTAAACCAAACCTGTTCTCCCAAGTGTCTGTGTTCAGGAATGCAGATTTAGTGCCAGCACTGACAGCGCCAACGCTGCGGAAATCGATGTGTCCTGACACTGACCTTCTGGCAATGGGGAGATCTCTCCAGACATCCCTTCAGGAACAGAACAGGCTGTGAAATATGCTAATGGACTTTTTCTGTGTAGAGCTGCTGACACTTCCACCAAGGTTACAGCAGGGGGAAAGCGTGGGTGTGATATCCTCTGGACATTGTCCACTGGAGAAGGAGAAACCCTGGTCCCAAATACCAGTAGGAGGAAAAGCCAGTGGGGATATGCTGGGGTTGCAGCACAGGGTGGCAGCACCATTGGACACCCAAAAGAGCCTTTGTCTCCTGAGGCTGGCCACAGAAGGAAATAAAGCAATATATATTACATCCATATATATAGCTAAATCAAACTTTCATGAATTCAGAAGTTTCCACGAACACAGATGGCAGAGGAACACCAAACTGCTGGCAGAAAGGGATGTGTTCATCAGTGCCACATGCCTCTCCTGCCCAACACCTGAGTGGGAAGTGAGGGATAGGTCCTTGTGGAAGGGGCTTTAACACAGGCAAAACCACAATCACACATAACCTGTGCAGTGTCTCAGGTGGGGCTGCTCCAGGTCAAACATGCAAGGAGCTGCTGCAGACGTAGCCCTGCAGCAAGGGGGGCTCAACACCAGGCTGGAGTCCGACCAAAGCCAGTCCACTCCAGGCAGGGGCTCTCGGAGCTGTGCTGACAGGTCTGACTGACACACAGCTAAAATCACAGAGAGCAAACCCTGTCCAATGGGAGCTGCTACCACGGCCATCCCTCCTCACTCCCAGCTCTCCAAGCTGCCCATTCCTCACTCCCAGAGCGCCTTTCAAAGCCAGGGAAGCACCGAGAAACAGCAGCTGCAGGAGGGATAAATTTTTAATGAACACGAGGATTGGGTTGGAGTTTGTTCCTCAGCAGCTCCCTCAGCCTCACGGCCTCAATGTTGTTTTACTCAGTTTAATGTCGCGCAAAGAAAAGGAGGAGGTAGAGGTGATAAACCATCATGAAAGCCTTGTTCAGGCAGCAGCAACTGTTGGGAAAGGGACAGATGGGAGGGCTGTGCTTACCAGGACCACAGAGAGACATGCAAGCACTGGGAAGGCACAGGCATGGGGCAGGCAGGAGCCTGGAGAGCCAACTTGTCACACTGTGCCTCCTGTGTCACCCTTCAGGCCGTGGGTGCCAGTGCTTCTGCTGTCTTTGCTGTCTTTCAATGGAAAAATGTTTCCCACCACAAACTCTGGAGCTCTGTCTGTGCCAGGACAGGTCTAGCTCCACTCCCCTCAGAGCTCAGCATTCCCTAAACACATTTAACTGTCCTTGGCATCCCCAGGGCACTGGAAAGAAAAACTTCTCCGTTGAGTGTGGCTGCAAAGCCCCACCCACCACCATGGAGACATTTTTCAACCTTATCCAAATCACAACCCTCTGCAAGCTAAGCCACACACAAGAACACAGTTGCTCTGTGACTCCTTGCATCAGCCCCAAAAAGCGCAGGGATGCAAAGCCACCACAAGAATGGACCATTATGGCCTAAGACCCCAGGGATGGATGCTGACAGGAGCAGAGGGAGCTCCTGATGGGAGCCCCTGGCACCACATGGGGTATCAGGAGACCATCCCTGAGGCAGAGAAGGAATGGAGGCACCAGGGGGAAGGGCGCTCCAATGATTTAACAACTCGTTGTTTCCGTCCCACTGCCAGCCACCGCCCGCTCACCGGGAGCACTCAGCCATACCCCGGGCACCCCCCTGCCCAGGAAACTCCCCCCCTGCCCCTGCCACAGCCAGCTGAGGGCCTGGGCACCTACTGTTGGTCTTGAGGCGGGCGGGCTCGCTGTTCCGGCTGCCGGCCTGGTTGATGGCCTTCACCAGGAAGATGTAGCGGGTGCCACTCTGCAGCCCGTGCACTGTGTAGTGGTTCTGCTTGATGTTGGGGACGATCATCCAGCTGTCCATGGAGTTGTACAGACCTGCAGTGCAGGAGAGGGGCAGAGATTTATTCCTGGGGAAGCACAGAATACAAAGCCCCAGTGTTGCTAAGGCAGAGCTCACAGCCGCCAGTCCCTCGGAAGGATTTACCGCCTGCCTGGGAGCTCGGAGTGTCTGCAGGGAAATCTCCAGAGATTATAAATCCCAGCAACACAGAATCTTTTTCGTTATCATACAAAGGCAATGTTGGTAAGGCAGGGCCAGGGCTGCAGCGCTGGCATCTTGGGATGCTGCCATGGGAGGTGATGGGGAAAGGGTGCAGAGAAAGGGAAATTCAGCCAGCACCATCTTCTGGCCCGGGCAGATGACAGAGGAAGCTGTTGGTGCCTGGGAGGGAGTGATGGACACCGTCATCCCACCAACACCCTACCACCACTCTCTCCCATGTCTCCACTCCCGCAGGACAGCCTCCCTCCTCCTGCTCCAGAGCCCCAGGATGCAATTCCAGCAGCAGAAAGGGATGCATCTGCACCCAAATCGATGTGTTTGCAATTGAATCTTGCTCCTGCCCAGTCAGTGCTCCAGAGGGGGAAGTAATAATCCATGGCTAAGGGAGGCTGATGCTTGGCTCCCTGAATAGACTGGTCTGCAGAGTGGTTCAAAGAAAATGAGCTCCCAGTGAAGAGATCCAGACACTTGGAAATCATTCAGAAGGCTGGACTCTTTCTGGAAATGGGAAGGAATGAAGAATCCAAGACCATGGAGATGCCAAGCTGACTGCTGCAGTGATTTGCAGCGTCTGAGCTACAGGGCCTAGCATGTGTGGAAATGTAGTGCTGCACCTCAGAGGTGGGGTGACACAGTGTTCCAGGAAAGGGGGAAAGCCTTACATGGTGCCACTGAGGCTGTTCCTGCCAGCAGCACGACTGGGATGAGGATCATCTGCAGGTGGCATGAGCACCTGAGTAGCTGGAACTGGGTGACAAGGATGCTGTGGGGCTTAGGGGAAACCAGGGCAGCTATCCCAGTACAGGGGCAGGGCTTTATGCTGAAAGGAATAAAGAAATATGGAAGAAGTAGCTGGAGGCTTTCTAGATCTGGTGAGAGGTGAGGAGTGCATTGTGAATTTAGGGTGACTGGAGTGAGGGTTTCAACACGTGCAGGGCTGGGTGGCAGGAGCTGGGAATGCTCCACACCTCGTCTGCAACAGCATCCAGTTCATTTATCTTCAGTGGCTGGCTCAGCCACAGGACAAGGCCAGGTTGCAGTCCCTGTCATCCTGAATTTGGTTTGGGAAACACATGGGAATGGCCAAGGGGCACAGTGCAGTGTGATGTGAAGTAGACAATAAAACAGATGTGATCCTGATTGCAGCCTGCATGCAGAGCTGCTCTTGTTGGGGCACACAGCTTCCAGCCCAGCCTGGTCAGTGTCACCTTCCTGCAGGAAGGACCAGCTGGGGATGCTCCATCAGGAAGAACAAGGTGACTGAGAGATGACAATGAGAAGGACTTGACCTTCCAAGTAGGTTTCTTTTGCAAAATAACCTCAAAGAGCTTGGCCTCAAAGACCAACCTCCTCACTCCTACCCTCGCTGAAGCTTAAAAAAAATCCCTTTTATTGTAGCATTCATCATCCATGAAAATGTCTGGCTCTGGCCAAGCTCCTGGCTTTGATAGAAGCATGAAGTGGATGGGTTCCACAGGCCAACTCTGCACACCTTGGACAGGTATTTCCTCTCCTGGTCAGGCTCCCAGCTCCTGCTCAGTGTTCCACTGTCTCTTCACACAAGTTCAGCCAGGGTTCACACGGTCCTATCACCCAAACTGTGCTATGCCAATGGACAATAAGTTATTCATTTTCTTCTCAGGGATTTGACTGATTTTTTCACTCCTACGAAGAGCAACCTGGAGGTAACTGGCTGGCCAAGGAGGACACTACTGACATGTGACTCTCCCAGCTCTCCTCCAGCACTACCCCATTGCTCCTCACCCTCGTGATCTCCACAGCTCCTCCTTTCCCAATGCCTATGCCAGACCCCAGAGCTGGGCAGGCGACTCATTCCCAAGTCCCTTGGTGTGTGGGACTCCAAGCCATGTGTGTCCAAAGTGGCATGTGGGAAAAGGAGAGAGCCAGATCCTTCCCTGGCATCGTCCCAGGGCAAGGGCATAAGCTGCAGCAGGAGAAATCCTGAGTGCAAAAGGGCAAAATCCTCCTAGCTGAGCATGGGGAAGCACTAGATGCTCCATCGCTGGACAGCCCTTTCTCCTCAAGGAGCAACCCCTGAGCAACCTGTCAGCCCAAACTGCAGAGCTGGCACAGGGACCTTCACACGCCCCTCCCTACCAGAACCACTCAGCCACACCAGCAAGTCCCCATCTTGTCTGCAGCTGGAAGTTCAGGGGACATGGAGCTGGTGGCTATCCAAGAGCAGAGCCAGAGAGGTGGCTGAGCTCTCCTGAATTCCAGAGGACAAAGTGCTGGAGACAATGTGCTCTAGCCGGGAAGGAGAGGTGAGCCAAGTGGGGCGGGTCTGGCTGCGGCAGCACCGGCACCCAACAGCCTCCATGGAAAGGAAACACATCATCTTGTTTTCCAAAACAAGGGCAAAGGCTGGGCAGGGCTGGGGAGGTGGGATCCAGCTTGGAAAGTCACTGGGAATTTCTCTGGCAGCTTCCTGCATGTTTCAGAGTGCACTGAACAGCCTTCCGGAGCTGTGACACCGTGCTGCTGGTGCCAACATCCCTCCAGCCAGCAGGACAGACTGACGGCAGCTCAAACACCCGCTCTGAGGTACCTTGTCAGCACTACTCACAATGGCAAGTGCTGCTAGGAAAACCAGGAAAAAAACTTTCTCACAGGCCACAGACCATCAGTGACTCTGTCCTCAGTCCTCAAATCAAATCCCATCCCGGTGAGGCAGATCTGTGGTAGTATGGAAAATCAACTAGGTATGGCAGTAATTTTCATGAAAAATTACCTGGAAATATGCCTGAGAGCTGTTCTAGAGGGTTTATAAACCACATTAGTTACCAGCCACGGAGCAGCCAGCACTGCCCTGCGTATGATCCCAGGTGCACAGATCTGGGAGCTGTGAGATGAGCTCCAAGGATGCTTCACCAAGTCAGGGCTGATAACATCAAGTGCAGACCAGAGCACCTCAGGGATGCCCCCCCAGCACAGGGAGGTGTCCATTGCTCTGATCCACTAGCCCTTGGTAGATCCTTTGCTGCTGTTTCCTCCACAAATACCCTTTAAATACCTTTAAACTCACTGATGAACCCGAGAACATTTTCCTTACAGAATCCCAGTATGGTTTGGGTTGGAAGGGACCTTAAAGCTGATCTGGTAACATGCCCTGCCATGGGCAGGGACGCTTTCCACTATCCCAGGTTGCTCCAGCCTGGTCTTGGACACGTCCAGGGATGGAGCAGCCACAGGTTGTCTGGGCTACGTGAGTTTCTTTGCTGAAGGGGAGTGTGGTGACTTACTGATGAAGTTGGCCTGGCCAGTGAAGATGGTGTATTGGAGCTCGTAGGAGCTGACGCTGAACTCATCCTCGGAGATCCAGTGCACGGTGATGGTGTCATGGGAGGCCGTGCAGAGCTCCTCACGGACTGATGGTGGGTTTGGTGCTGTGGGATGGTACAGACCACAGACTTTGGTCAGTTTGGGC
Organism: Cisticola juncidis; assembly: GCA_013400215.1. NCBI lineage: Eukaryota > Metazoa > Chordata > Aves > Passeriformes > Cisticolidae > Cisticola > Cisticola juncidis. The sequence goes on from VXBR01008245.1 coordinate 146,726, forward strand.
TTTCCCTCCTCAAAAACCCAGGGCTCATCCACTCATGTTAGCACCGAGATGGGCTTGCAGCAGGAGCAGAGATTCTCAACACCAAAACGCCCTCATTTTATCTGTCATTGTGTTTCCCACTGAACTAAAGTTTTTAGTTTAACAAGGCATCCAGAGGTCAGAGCACAGGACTGTCACTGCTGCTCCATAAGGTCTGACACCCCCACCCTGAAACAGGCTGAGAACCCACTTGCAAATCCATCTATTTCACTGCACTGGTTATGGAATAAGTATTTTATCCCGTAACTGATGTTGACATGCTTGTGCTAATCTTTCACTGAAAGCTGACCTGCTTCATGATGATAAAATCAGATTTGGGTGAGCGAGGATGTCCTCGCCTCCCTGGGGCTCTCATCCCTCCAGTGCTCCAGCACAGGCTGCTCGAGCACAGGCTGTCCAGTTGGACCAGCCACAGCTGCTCCCAGAGCCCTGAGGGCAGCCTTCAGTCTGTGCTGGGGCATCAGGGCGGCACTGAGGGGCCCACTGAGGTCCTGCCCATCAGGGTTCATAATTTAGGACCAACTGACCCAGAAAATGGGCAGCAAAAAAGTAAATGTTAAAGCAGAGAGTGCCTTAGAAGTTTAATAATGGGTTAATTCATCATTCCTCCTCTGTAATCCTTATGGACCCTTATATAATTCTTATCCCTCTTGCATCCTTATGGACATCAGCCTCTCCCACCAGGTCATGGAGACCATAATTTTTTAGCCTTCTGGACTTTTCTATGGGTCCTCCAGGAACGGCAGGGTGAAACAGGAGGACAGGGACACGTCATTGTCCTGGGGACAGCACAGGCCCTGCTCTGCCACAGCTACCTGGTGCTTGTTATTGGTTAAGTCCTAAAATAGCTCTGCCAGCCCTTGGCAGAGCACAGGGCAGAGGGGCTGAGGGAAACACACCTGAGCACACCTGAGCACGCACCTGTTAGATAATCCAGCCCCTCCAGCAGCTTCTTCTCTCTGGAAAAATCTAAAGCAAAGTTTTCAAAGGCATCATTAAAATTGATATCTGGTATCAGGACTTGCGAGGATGCAGTTGCCATGGCGACCCTGAAAGGAAAGAAGGGACCATCAGTACGCAACAGGGTGCATGAGGGAGGCCCAGGGATGGGGGCAGCCTCACCTGCTGCCAGGAAACCACCTTGTACCTACAGACCACTGCCCCCACCCAGGACGATGGCCTAGCCTGGGGACAGGCTCCCTGAGGGTGCTGCATCCCTGGGGTTTCCATCTTTGACTGGCCCCTGAACTCCCTTTGGATTGGCATTTCCACCACCCTCCTACCCCAGGGAAGAGGGCTTGCTTCCACAGTACACTTAGGACCTGCCATGCAGCACCTGTCCAGTGAGGGACAGGAACCTGACCCTGGGGTTTATTTGAGGACAGCACAGTGGGAGGCTGCAGGGAAGGCTGGGGATCTCCGGGGAAGTGACTGCAGGGGACTCGAGTCATCTCTGGGCAGGGACCTACAAGAGGGGCCAGCAGCAGTGTCCCAAGCCCAGCCCACCTCTCAGCCACATTTCTGGCAGTCTGCAGGAACCGTGCGTGGTCGTTCTCCTTCAGGATGTGCTCTGCCTGGTTGATGAGGACTGTGGAGCGCTCCAGGCACTGCCGGCAGTTGGCAACCTGCTGGGCCAGCTTCCGCAGCTTCATCACCTGTGGAGGGCAGGGAGACAGCAGGCTCAGGAGCCTGAGAGGCACAGAGGAAGCCCCATCCTGGCCAGGAGCTGATCGTGGTAAGCAAGGAGCAGTGGAACGGCACAGGAATGTCCCAATGGCTCTGGGCAGGGAGTAGAGCAAAGCCTTTCCATGTTAAATTTTGCTGGGAGTGGGAAGGTCCCAGGGCACAGCCTGTGCCTGCTCTGAGGGTCCCGCGTGTGATGGACACTGGAGTGCAATGCATCCTCTCTGCTCCTCCCATGCAAATACAGTGTCACCCCTCACGCCAGCCTGAAGAGAGCAGGCTGCCATGAAACAGGGAAGGGAACCTCAGGAACAGGAGAGGTATTCACAGAGCTGATGGAAAACATCACACTCGCAGCTGCTGAACTGAACTGCTGGGTGACCAAGGTATGAGGCAACCTGCATGTTCTCCCCCTCCCTTCTCCCAGGCTCCATACATCCGTTGGGCCATTTGTTAGGAAAAGCAGGGCAGAACAAATGGAGAATCAAATGGCAATCCAGCAGGAAAGCAGAATTCCTCACTCCTCAGCTGGAGCACTTCAAACCAGCCACAGCCTCTACAGGTTACTCCTTTCTCCACTGCTTCTGTGGGGGGTTTGGGCACTAATCTGTGCTCTTCACCTCTACCAGCTGCCAGCTGTAGGACAACAACATCCTGGAGCTATCAGGTTGTTCTAAGCATGGCTGGAACTGGACAGCAGAGCCTGGAACAGTCAAGGAAGAGGGTGGGAGGAGCAAGCAGACAGACAGATGGACCAGCAGACGGCACCGTTACATAAAATATGTTTCCTGGAGTGCTTGGGATAGAATCAGGATTTCAAAGTTCCCACTGCTGCCAGGGTGCCCTGGAGCCATGCCAGTGGCTCTCCTGCCTACACACAGAGTGGAACCCACCCCCAAACTGCCTGGGCAGCATCTGTATTTGGGGCTTGGCCACGGATACCGTGGTGGGACCCCAGCGCACACCCAAGCTTGGTGAGAACAGCATTGGGTTATGCAGGTTCCCCTGGGCACCCTCAGAGCTACAGCCCTATAGTCCTCTCACTGCTGCACATGGAGAGCCCAGAAGGCAAGGCTGATGTCTCAAACACCAACAGCTAGACAGCTGCAGAGCCAGCTAAGGGCTGTTGGGACTGGGGAAGGAGCCCCAGGGAGGTAGGGCAGCACTGTCCTGGGACAAACGTCCTTGCTGTGGCTCCTGGAGATAAGAATAACACAGCACAGCACAGGAGTGAGATGGAGAAGTGGCATGGACTGCAGGGGGATCAAGACCACTAAAGACCCCTGAAGCCTCTGACCCATTTCCTGAAAGGTCTGGAAGAATGGACTGTGCATGAGAACTGATTTGCAGAGAGAGTGAGAACTGCCCAGCGCAGTAAAACTGATCTATAAAAAGGAAGCACAGGCAGTGCCCCTAGGACCCTGGACACCCTGTTAATTTGACTGATGCTTGAATCAGGACTGATGGTCTCCATTCTTTCTTTTTCTCTCTCCTGCTTTAATCCACCTCCCCTCTCTCTTCCCTTTCAATCTACCCCTTTATCCAAAACCCACCACCATGTGCTTATACTGGAAGACCACTATATAACAATTTCCATGCCAAATAAATTACTTGTAATTGACTAATAAAACTCAAAGCTTTTGCTGACCCTCTGACATTTGTCATTCCTTTCCGCCATGAGCATCTGTGCATCTTGGGTGCTTCCTTCCCCTTTGGGGTGGGATGCTACATGTAGAAACCACTGGGAAACACCTGGAACCACCGGAAGAAAGGTCCAAACATTCTCACAAAGATGAGGCTGAGAAGCAGCTCACCCCCAGCTGTGCTGCAATGCAGAGTGTGCAGCTTCTGCGTTCTCTCCAACACTGGACTACAGTCCTTCAATATTAATTCCACATTATTCTATTAGAACCACAGCAGTGAAGAGCCCTGAGGAAGCTGTCTGGAGTGATCCAAGCCTCTGCACCAACTTGTCAGGTAACCACTGTTCCTCCTCCAGTCTCAGCCAGCACATGCCTTGTCCTTGGCAGAGGAACCCAGGGACAGCAGCAGTGACAGACACCTGGATCTGGGGTGGCACAGAGGGCAGCACCAGCGGACACCTGGAGTTTGGACAAGGAGATGCACTGGTGCTGCCCAAAGCAAACCCCTCACGGACAGGCAGCACACCCTGGTGCATCCCCTCTGCCCGGGGCTGGCACATGCCAGCCTCACTGGCTGTGGGAGTGCTGTTCCTAGACAGGAGGGGCACACCCTGCAGCAGCCACCCCGTGGGCACAGAGGGGACCTGTGACCAGGGACACATGAGCTGGGACCCCTCACCTTTGTCTCCTTGATCTTGACAGCGATGACCTGCTTTCGCTGGCGGATGATCTCCATCAGCTCATCACACTCCTCCATCAGCTTGGCCTCGTGCATGGCTGTGTTCACCTGGCCAGGAACAGCAGCACACAGGTGTTGGGAGGGACACAGAGCACACAGGTGTTGGGAGGGACACACAGCACACAGGTTTTAGCAAGGACACACAACACATTCTCATGGCTGTGCTCACAGCGGTGCCCACATCTCTGCAGTGGGGGTACAAGCAGAGGTTTCAGTCCTCTGCCTGCAGGGCAGACCAGTATCCATGGGAGAATGGACAGGACAGGACAGGACAGGACAGGAGGGAATGCACTTCATGGAAGAGGAATCAAGCCCTAGGACTTCATTACAGTACACTACAGGACAGAAATCAGTTTTCCTCATTTTATACTCCCAAATCCCTCTGAAACAAGACAGCCTTGAGTGAACCACATTTTTGCTAGAGAATCTTTTTTTAAACCTGGCCAGCAGATTATGCAACACTGGAGTGGGAGACAGCTGATGGTCTGCAAAGAGAACTCCACTGAGTAAAAACAGCGGAAAATCTTCCCAATCTGCTGCATGTGGCAGGGGGCAGGGAATGGCCCCAGGGTTTGGAGCCTGCAGCAAGCTGATATGGCAGTGCTGCTGTGGCAGAATTGCTGTGGCAGAGCTGGCAGCACCCTGGTCCCTCAAAGTTGTAGGCCCACAGGGATGGCTGTCACCCCAACTTCCCAGGAACACAAACCTGGACTCCCTCTCTCATTCAGCTTCTGGGTCACATGAGGGGGAGGGAAGATGAGGCTGAAGGCTGTGCACAGCAAGGGGCAGGAAGGAAATGTTGGGCCAAGGGACAGGAGGGGAGGTTGGGGCACCTCAGCTTGGCCCTGGGTCCATCCCTCCAGCTGCTGCCCAACAGTCCAACTCACGCCTGGAGAACTCCCCTGCCAGGATGGCTAAAGGGCAACATAAATCTGTAGCCATCCATAGCCTACATCTGAAAACCTGTCCAGGGCAAGAAATCTGCCCTCAACCATGGTCATGTTCGGTGGGGCTGAAAGCAGTTAAAGTTGCAGAGGTCATTACAGTCCCTTTCCCAGTTGCCTTCTGCCAAAAAATAAGCATTTTCAAGGCCTGGGTTGCCCAAAGGGCCAGCAGAGCATGGAGCAGATACTGCAGACCAGCACTGCTTCACTGGCAAATCCCTGGCTCAAGAACACCTGGGCACTGGCCAAACCACTCAGCAGGGATGAACCAGCTCCCAGGTAAATGCTGGGTTTGGGGATGAAGATGCAGCAGGTGCTACGGCTGCAAGAAAGCTGGGCAGCTTTTAGCTGTAACAAGGGAGAGAAAAAATATTTCACCCACCTCAGTGGAGGTGGGGAATGTGCTAGGAACAACAGTCCTGGAATAAACTCAGCTCTGGGAAAAGCCTGTCCTGCACCTTATGGGGATGAGAAACACCATCTCAGCCCACAGCCTGCCCACAGCACAGGCAAACCTCCTCCTGCGCACCCGGCAGCTCGGGGATGGAGCAGAGGACCCCATCCCACCTCCCACAGTGTTCTTAGATTGTAATGCAAGATGTAACCAAAAGTAGGTACTCTATTACCAGCTGTTGAAACCAGGTGGGGCAGTGTTTCCTTATCTCTGCCATTCCTTATAACTCTGGGTGGGGGTGCCTTCTGTTAATTGTCCAGCTGTTAAAACCCGCTGGGGCAGGGTTCTTTATATCTTCCAGGACCCATCCTCCCTCCAGGGAATATCTGCTGTTCATGGGCCATCGAGGCTCACTGCATGACTGAAAAAATTCCATCATCCCATTGGAAAATGCTCCACCCAAGGGGAGGAGCCAAGCATTCCTACCTGGATAAAAACCTGGGATCCAGAACACCAGGGCAGCCTGTTTGCACTGGATTCCCAGAGGAAGGCTGGATCCATCTACACTGCCACTGGACTTTCAGAGGAAAACTACACCCTTATACAGGATCATCTCTGCTCCAACAAAACCACATCTGTCATTCCAGGAGTACTTGACTGGACACTCCAGGAGGACTTGACTGGACTGCTACCAACACCCTGACCAACAGGGTGTCAGGTTGTATTCTGACTCTGTCAATGTTTTCTTTTTGTTTATTTGGTTTTCTGTACTACTACATTTAAATTTTAATTTTCCCAGTAAAGAATTGTTATTCCTATTCCCATATCTTTGCCTGAGAGCCCCTTAATTTCAAAATTATAGTAATTAGGAGGGAGAGGGCTTACACCTTCAAGGGAGGCTCCTGCCTTCCTTAGCAGACACCTATCTTTCCAAACCAAGACAACAGTCTTCAACAGGTTTTTGGCTGTAGGAGCTGTGCCCTGGGGACATCAGCAGCTCACACTGAGGCTGCTGTGACACAGAGGCCACAGTCCCACGACACATGCAGCTTCTGCTCTCCCCACAACAGGGACGTTGGGCTGGTACTATTCCTATTTTACAAACTCAGCTTCTCCACAGGGTTGTTACCTGCTCTCCTTGGTCCACATTTCCATCACTGCCACAGGATTTGGTCATTTCAACCTCTCTCAGTGCAGGGCCCCATGCACCAGAGTCACTCTGAGGGGCAGCACAGGCTCAGGGCCTTGAGAACACTTGCAGTGCCCTTCTCAGGGTGAAACCCTTTTCCCTCCAGGTGTTGGTGGCACCACTCTCTGGACACGTCACGAGATTTACACTGAATGTGTCTGAGGGGCAGAGTACATGGGGATTGCATGTGCCTGCCTGTGTGCCATGTCTGCAAATAGCTCAAAAGCAAAATTCCCTGGAATCAGATTGATGGGGAGCACAGATATTTGCTGCTTCACAGTTTACTGTGCTCTCTGCGAAGGTGCCTCCGAGGGCCCGGCTCCGCATTCAGCATAGCTGAGAAATGTTATTTGAACTGTTATTTTAAGCAGAGTGTCTGACAAAGCTGAAAACTCCCAAACTCTGTCAAAAAAAATAGCTTAGAGCTCTCAGACTCTGAGGGTCAGAAAAAAATACCAAATAGCTTTCAATTTATCTTACATCAGATCATTAAGACATTGGAGTTGGATTCAAAGGAGGGGGCTTGGAAGGACATCCAGCCACATCCCTGCTCCATCCCTGGTTGGTTCTCAGAGCCAAAGCATGGCCCATCAGAGCAGCAAGGGCTGGTGACTGTCACTAGAGCTCTGCAAGGGCATCCTAGCTCCTTCTCTCTGCCAAACATCCATTTGCTATCTGTGTTCCCAGACTCAGTCCAAATCCACTGAGCCCTGTGGAAGAGGAAGTCCAGGAGAGACAGCTCCAACAAACACATTCCTTACTGCAGAGTGTTGCACAGGCAGAGAGAAGCAGGACAAAACTAGTGACACAGAAGGCCAGCAATGCTGCAGAGCCAAGTGGGATTTTTCTGCTCCTTATTTTGGCTGGAAGTTCAGAGCATCTCAGCCCCCTCCTTCTTCTCTTTGCACATTGTGACAGTGGCTGCCAGCTGCTGGCGGCACACTCACAAAAAGGCATTCACAAAAAGGGCTTCTGCACTCACTTCCTCTTGCCAGATCATCAGGACATTATTGAGGGAGTGAAGAACAAAGCACTGATGCTGCCTGCAGAAACTGCAGGGCTTGAAGCACCCTCATGGCCCCAAAGCCCTGGCTGCTCTGAGATGCAGGTGGTGAAAGACAGGCTGCAGCTCTCTGGGCAAATGAATCATAGATGCTTTGCTGCAGGGAAACAGCTCCCCCCAACACAGGAGGATCCCTTGTCCCACTGCAGCACATCTGCATCCTGCTGCAGCATCGTTGCATCCTGCCACAGCATTCCACCACAGCATCCCTCCGCTTACTTGCAGCATCCTGAGGCAACATCTCCATATCCTACCACAGCACTCCTGCATCCTGCTGGCTGCTGGGCCCATGGGATGGCTTGGGGGAGTGCAGGGGAGGCACAGGAGTTGCACAGCCCACAAGGTCTGGGGTGTCGAGGGTGAAGTAAACAATGGTTGTGCTCTCTCAGGCACTGGCAAACTCCCCGAATCCATGGCTGCAATCCCAGCAGCAGTCTGGGGTTTAGTCCTATGGAAAGCTGGTAGTTCAAGGAATTGCTGCATGCTCAGTGTCACCCAGCTGAGACCTCTTTGCAGGCTCAGTCTCACCCAGATGAGCCCTGTTACAGGCTCAGTGTCACCTGGCTGAGCCCTGTTTCCACACTTGGTTTCACTCAGTCTTCCACCAAAAGCAGCTGCTGCCCCCAGCACAGAGCAGCGGGCAGGTCCTCCTGCCTGGAGCCAGCTCAGCAGCCCATGTCTCTTCTCAGTGGCTCCCAATCATGCCTACTCCTTCAGACCTCTGGGAACATCCCTGTGTCCTCCACTGCTTGGGACTACCACCCACACTCATCTCTGCTCACAGGGGAGCCCCAGGAAAGGACTCTGGGGTGATCCATGCGTTGCCTCCCTTGAGCTGGGAGCTGTCCCAGGCACCTCCCCCAGTCCCTCCTGGCCCTCACGCACCTCCACTTGCTGGCAGATCTGTATCAGCTTGGCCATCTGGTTTTCCAGTTCGCTGTTGCGTTTAACCAGGTTGGTGAGATTTGTCTCCAGGGTTTGCTGCAGGTCCAGAAATGGAAGAAAGAGGAAAAATACAGAGGTCAGCAAAGCTGGAGTGTCCCCAGTCTCTCGCCAAGAACTGAGACCCTCTGCCACCCAGCACACTGCCTGAAGGAGGGACACTGGAATAACTTTGGGCAAAGGCTCTGGGGATCCTTGGCAGCTCCTGCCCATGAGCCCAGCACTGCGGGGCTGTCACTGGCTGGAGAGGACATCATGGGTGTCTGCCCTTTGCCACTCCATTGGAGAGAAAATTTTGACTATTTTCATCTTCAATTTGGTTCTGCACAGGATGAGGGAGATGAACAAGAGCCATGAGAGAGGGAAGTCTCCTCTGCCAACTCCTTCAGCTGAAGCTACAGTGGTACAGGCAGGGAGACCTCAACTGCCCTGTGCTGGCTTTCAGTCCCCAGCCATGCCGCCCTTTGCTCACCAGAGCAGCTCTCAGCCAGCAGATCATGGCCAGTGGATTGCAGCCAACAGATCACAGCCAGTGGATTTGGGTGAGAAGACTAAGGGCAGTGGATCCCAGCCAGCAGCTCTTGATCAGGAAATGATGAACAGTGGATCATGGCCAGCAGACCACGACCTGAGAGGACAGGGATGCCTGGACCTGCATTGGTGCCCACAGCCTGCATTACTCTGGGAGAAGAAGAGGATCTAGTGAAGCACAGATGAAGACCCCCCTTTGAGGGATTTTCAGTATCCATGGCCATGAGGGGAGCACAGTTTGTGGGTGTTAACGATTTCAGAGACACAGCATTGCCAGTTCCACGTGTTCTGGGAAGGGGAATGCTTTGTTACAAAGAACTCGGTACCTGTTGCAGCACTTGTAGGAAATGGTATCTTATTAATATTTTAAACTCCAGGACTGGAAGAGGGTCCCTGAGGTGGTTCATTCATCTGCAGGTAGGAACTGCAGTCTGGGGCTTTCATCTGACTCCAGCAGACCCATAAACACGGCCCTTCTTCACACAGATGGGTAATTGGGGCCTACTGAGCCAGGAGAACTTGAATCACAGGCACAGAGCACAGGCAGAGCACAGAACACTCATTCCTGAAAAACCACTGGCTCCTAAAATACTCCAAACTCGTTTGCAACTCTGAAAATTGCTGGCCAAGGGCGAGTAAGGCAGAACGCAGGAACAGGCTGGAGAAACAGAATTAAAATCCAGGCAGCCTTGGTTATGCCAGAAGGGTTTGCAGAGTAGGGTATGGATAATGGGAAAAGCCAGCTGCTCCCACCCCCCTCTCCTCATAGCCCAATATTATAAACATCATTTCACTACAGCAACTAACATTTCACTTGCTAATTACCTCCCTCATCACCAGCGTGGCTACACTGAGGTTTGAAGCTTTGAACTCACACCAATCTGCTTTCATCTTCCAGGGTGTGATGGAGGGCAGGGTGGGAGGCTGGGGAACAGCTTTGAAGCATATGTGCCCACACTCCATTTGCAGCATCCCAAGTTTTCTAGGGGATGGAATCACTCCTGCCATCCACAAACACACACAAACCCCGTCCCCAAGCACCAATCCCTTCATCACACATCTCTGTGGTAATGCTGAGGCAAATGCAGGTGCTATACTGGTGTCAGCAATGGTTCCACAGCCCTTTGCTGCTTCCCTGCCCCTCACTGCATCCACAGACCCTTGCTATTAACCCCTCTGCATCCCAGGAAAACATAGATGGAATGTTTCCATCTGTCTGACATGCTGAAACAAATAAAATCGGCTTGAAGCCTGGATCACACCAGCTGGTTATTTTGTAGGTGTATATAAATTACAGCAATTACAGGGGTTGGGTTTTAATTGCTTTATTAAATGCCCGTCATTTCCCCAAACCTCCACCTCCTGTCCTGAAATACAAATAGGTGATTTCTCTACAGCTGGGGAGACAAGTGAGAAAAAGTGATAAAAAGGCCTTGAGCAGGAGTCTCTGTGGGGTGCTCTGTGGGGAGAAGGGCCTGGATCACCCAGGGACAGCAGGACCAGAGAGGGAAGTGCCCAGGCACCTTGGCACAGGCTGATCCTCCTCCATCCTGGGTGTCAAGGACCCACAGGATCAAACCCTCCCATGGCTCCAACAGAGCAGCTCAGCACCTGCATCCTTTTATCTGACAGTGACCAGATGCACAATAAATCCATTCCCACCCAGCCAGAGCAGAGCAATCACACAGCATTGGCCTGGGCAAGTACCAATGCTCATGTTTGTTCAGTTACAGACCCAACTCGATTTTCCTTTTCCTCCAAACAAGCAGTTGAACTAAAGATGGATTTCTCTGTTTGAAGAAGGCATCAAGGTTGCAGGTTCAAGACAACTTCAGGAACTATAAATACACAGTGACCTCCTGGTTCCTGTGCCCCATCAAACACAACCTTGCCTGCACCTGGCCAGAGCTGCTCTCCATGGCCAGTCCCCAGCCCATCCACCAGGCTGGACGCTGGTTCACTGGGAAGCACTGTCAGCCTTGTGGCTTTCCCCAGCTGAGAGATGGAACAGAGCAGGCTCTGAGCCCCAAGCAGGTGGCCAAAGAACAGGCTCCCCATGCATCACACACGCTGAGGGGGTCCAAGTCCCCAGGGGTTTGGGTCACAGAAGCCTCAGATCTCCTCCAGCAGCATGAACCTGTGGGTGTGGGATGGGAGGACCTGGAGAACCCTGGAGCCAGCAAAGCTCTAGGGACAGGAATGCAGGGGTGGTGGGTGCCTGCTGCCAGCCCTCAGCACTGCTCTGAGGGACAAGAGACAGGCTGGCACGATGGCACAGAGGGTGTCCTTTGGCTCTGCCTCACTCCACACAGTTCTGTGTTTATCTTCATGGGAAGGCAGCCAAAACTGGAGAGTGATACTTCCAGTGATTTATGCAGGGCTTTTCTCAATGCACCTCTTCACCTATAATCACTTCCAATAATGGAGTCATGTGCACCACAAACACAAATCACGTGTGCATCCACAAACCCACGTGCAGGCACACAGGCATCAGGCCAAACCCACTCCTAAATGCTCCCTGCATGCCAAAGTGGCAGGAAAACCAGTTCCTGGAAGCCACCAGCATTCATGAGCCTCACCTGGACAGGGCAGGGGATGAGCACCAGTGGTGGCCATCTAGGATTGCTGCCATGCTGAAGATGCACAGTCAAGGCCTTGGGGCTGAGGATGTGCTGCCAGGTCCCAGCACGGGGCAGGATTCCTGCTGGGTGTCCTCTGACATGTTTTGGAGCAGCACAGGGAACACAGATGTTGCCAGGACATTGCCCAGGGGCATCAGGAGTCTGCCATGGAGCTCTTGAGGGAGCTGCTCATTTTTTAAAACCACGAAGTTGTTGATAGTGTGAGGCAGCTGTAATTGCAGTGGAGCCATGTCCCTGTTCCTGGCCAAAACACTGCTCTGCACTGAGCTCCTGCCCCAGGTACCCACTGTGGGCATGACAGAATTGACATAGTTTGTCTCAGGAATGCTGGGGCAGCTTTCTGGGGAAGCAGTAGCTGGACAGGGTGACCTGCAGGGAATGACCTCTCACCAGGGTCACTCCAACCCTGTCTGCACTGAGGTGATTTTGGAGCAGGACACTGATGGTGGGGGGTTGGTACAGCATCCTCTCACTCCACTGGCAGCTACCTCTGCACTGCCAAACTAAAATTACAGAAGTCTGGAAAGGACTGTAAAGCTCATCTCATACAACCCCTTGCCATGGGCAGGGACACCTTCCACTATCCCAGGGTGCTCCAAGCCCTGTCCAGCCTGGCCTTGGACACTTCCAAGGCATTGACAGCACTGGATAGATCAGGCTCCTCTTGGTGGCCACAGCAGGTCCAGAGCCTGGCACTGCTCCTGCACCAGTGGATGCTCCCACTCCCACCTCCCCTTCCCATGGCTGCACAGAGAGCCTTGGCAGCAGCACATCCAGGTGATTCAAACTGGAAGAGGGCAAATTTAGGTTAGATATATGGAAGAAATTCTGTGAGGCACAGCGAGCACAGAGAAGCTGCAGCTGCCTCATCCCTGGAAGTGTCAAAGGCCAGGCTGAACAGGGCCTGGAGCAACCTGGGATAGTGAAAGGTGTCCCTGCCCAGGAAGAGGGATAGAACAAGATGAGCTTAAGGTCTCTTTTAATCCAAACCATTCTGTGATTCCACAATTCTATATTTAGAATCAAATTCCACCACCAAGGAAAAAAAACAAACAAAACTTTGGGGAAAAATATGGCCAGTCAGCTACTGGGCTTTGCTCAGAGAATGTCCCTAGACAACAGGAGAAGTGACAAAGAGACAGGAGTGAGCTGCCATGTGTGACACTAATGCATTTGCTTTGGAGCAAAACAGACTGAGCAAGAGCTGAAACCTCTGCCAGCATTCAGGGCTGCTGTCGCCCCACCAGCAGAGCTGACCTAGAAAACAAGCGGCTCTGCACGACATGGGGCTGGGGGGGCTCTGATGGCGCTGAGGAGTCCAGAGCCAGAGCCTGAGCCAGGCAAAGGGGCTCTGGCAGTGACCCTCAGCACGGAGGGGATGAGGACCAGGGTGATGCACTCGACCAACACACACCTGAGGGTGCTGCAGCATGCCCCACGTCCCCTGAGCAGTGTGAGCAATGAAACAGCAGCTCCAAATCTATTCATCAGGTTTAATCCCTGATGATCTATTAGGCTTAAACCCTGACTGCCTCTTTCTATGCTCACCTTCAGTTCAGAAGCAGCTCTGGAGGGAAACTCCCTACAGGGAGCAGGGCTGGGGATGCAGGTGACACATGGGTAGATTTGCCACAGCCAGGGCTCCAAGCCACATCCATCATGAGCCCTGTGGTGGGAGTCACCCACTCTACCTGGGCACACAGTGCTCCAGCTATGTCCCCAGTACCCAGCCTCAGGGTGACCCCAGCCCCTCCCCTCCACCCCACAGAAAGCACAGGGTAATCCCAGCGGGCAAGATCTAGGGGTGGATCCTGCTCACAGTGGGGCAAATCCACCATTTCAGTGGCCATGCTCGAATTTGTAAATGGGATGAAAGAAAGGAAGGAAGCGTCAAGAGCCCATAGGAGCAGCTGTGCTGGGCTGAGCAGGGCTGGGGGACAGGCAGGCAGGTGGGATGCATGCTCCTCCACACAGCATTCCAGTGCAGGCTGCATCAGCACTTACTGTGTCGTGTGTCTCCTTGGGAATTTAAATTGAGGCGAGAAAAACTAAAGCAGAAAACCCAGAGTAAACAGGGTGAGCTGAGCGTGGGATTTGCAGCTGCTGCACGTGTGCTGCCAAATCAGCACATCCTGGATTTGTGTCTTGTCAGCTCTTCTGCAGCATCTCCTCTTGGGCTGAGCCAACCAGCATCGCTCAAACCTGCCTGGTCTTGGGGAGCAAACCCCTTGCTTGTCCCACCACATGAGCTAAAAGCACACTCTGGATCTGTCATGCAGCTGCCTCACCCATGGGGAGGTGTCACTCATACCCACACTCCATGGGACACCATTACCAGTGCCACACACCTCCAGCAGCTCAAGCATTTAATGACACCTGCAGAGCTCCTGCCTTTCTGGGGTACAGCTCAGCTGAAGGAATGAGAGGGACAGAAATGGCTGCAGGTAAAACTTGCTCCGTCACCTGCCGATGGAGCGACCTAGGGTCTCACTCACCTCCTCCCAATGCCTCACTCTTTGGCCTCTGCTACCCAGAAATGTGAGCAACTGTTCCTGCTCCTGTAGACAACCTGAAGGGTGGGAAGTGCTGCTAGTTCTCCTGTAAATCAAAGCTGTCCTGGGGAAAAGTCACAAGGGGAAAAAGTCACACAAATTAGTTTAATGTTTTTTCTCCAAAGTCTCTGATTAGTTGCAGACTTGGTCTGAGCATTGTTTTGGCAAGGTTTGTGTCTGGCTGCCTGGTGCAGCTCTGGAGTGCACATTCCCTGTTCCTTGTTTACCCTGTCCCTGTGCTGCTTAACAGCAGCAGGGGCTTTGCTTTCAAAAAATATTCCTTCAAGGCAAAATACTGTAAGAGCCCAGACACCTGAAAATCCTTGGCACCGCCATCCTCCTCACTGCAGGGGGAAGAGGAATGGCTGCTGGTGGTTGAGAACCTCTGCTGCTGGAGCTACACACACATCTCCCATGGAATGAGCTGCTCCTTGGCAAGCCACGCCGGGCTGTTGTGGGAATCAACACACACAGGTAAACCAGGGTGACACCAAACCACAGCGGAAATGCCAGGAGTAGATGCATTTCATCACCTCCCTAACAATGCTGGGCAGCACAGACACACGGGGACACTCACCTGACACTGCTCCTTTAGGCTCAGCTCACCCAGCAGCCACAGACACACGGGGACACTGCTCTGACACTGCTCCTTTAGGCTCAGCTCATCCAGCAGCCACAGACACACGGGGACACTGCCCTGACACTGCTCCTTTAGGCTCAGCTCATCCCAGCAGGCAGGGCTGCCTGTCCCAGTATATCAAAGAGCTTTTTGCACACGCAGTTTATCACAAGGCTGTGTTTTTAAGATCACTTTGTCTCCCAGCAGGAGGCTCCAGCATGTCTGTCAGAGTGTGTTACCCCTACACAGGAATTCTACTTCTCAAAACAGGCAGAAGATGAACAAAACTCGGTATAATAAATGGAGTTTTCCCACACTGATGATCTTAGCATTCCCAGCTGCAAGGTCACTTTGAGCAAAAATACTCCTCCTCACCAAATCTCCCGGTTTTAACCCTTTCCTCACAACAGCCATTTTCCTGGTTAAGAAAAAATATGGGAATAAGGCAGCTGGCACCCTCCCCATTACTGGGTGACCAGACCTTCTTCTACGTCCTAAGTATGCAGCTCAAGGCAGAAGCCCTGCAAAGCACTGCACATTCCTGCAGTTCCTGGAACTGGAAGGGAAACCCAGGAGCTGCCCAAAGACAAGTTCAGCTCTCACACTTCCACCAAATACACTTCTAGTACAGGCTGGTTCCCTTCATTTCTGTGGCAGGGCACAGCACAGCAGCTTCTGGGTGTGCCCTCTCATGCATCCTTCCTTATCAACCAAGACATTTGGCTGATATAGGCTGACACCCACTTGCAGTCCATAGAGAGGCAGGACACGTGGCAGGACATGGGGACACTGCCAGCCCCCCCAGCAGTCAGAGGGAACACCCGAGGCACAGAGCTGCTGGAGCACCAGGCATCCTCCCAGCCCAGCATGGGGAACTCCTGTGAACAGGCCAGGAGGCAGCAGCTCTCACAGGACACCCAAGAGCCCAAAGAGGACATTTTAGTGCCACCCTGCACTGCCTGCTGCCTCGATGGGTATGATGGGGCTAGCAGCACACAAGGCAGCTGTTTGCACTGGGGCAGGTACCCCAGCTCCTCAAGCACTCACCAGAATCAGTGAGGTTTTGGCTGGAGGGACCTTAAAGCCAACCCAGTTCCACCCCCTGCCATGGGCAGGGACGCCTTCCACTAGACCAGATTGCTCCAAGCCCCTGGCCTTGTACAATTCCAGGATGGGAAGTACACTGCCCAGGATGGGGCAGGCTCTGGGCATCACAGAGGTTCATCCTGGCAAAAATGCATATGGCTGATTTAGGTTCTCCAATCTTTACATCCTTTAATCTCTCCAAAGGCATTCTTCTCCGCTTGGATATTATCCTGGTTTTCTCTATCATTACAGAAGTATTGAAAACTGTTTAAATATTTTATTAAATTCATCCTGAGTTTTATAAGCCAGTTTTCATTCCTGAAGTCATCTAAGCATGATCTGCTTGTCACAGTTGTCCTAGTTAAACACCAAGATTTTACTCCCCAGTTCGGGCCGTGTGTTTTTCAGCTTAAAAGAATGTGATTGTCAGACATGTTATTAAATGTGCTACATTTGCTGTAAAAAATTCCCAAACTACAGTGAGCCTGGAGCGTATTTGTGCATTTCCCACTATTTTTATTTATTCCTTTAAAAGGACAGAGTGGAAGGAAAAGATTTCCAGCACTCCAAGCAATACCTTTTTCCAGGAATTTTTTTCTCCAGTGAGTAATTCCTGGTTCCTTCCAAACCAGGAGTTATAGAGGGGTCATTTTCTGATGCTCTGCTGTAGGAACCACCACAGCTGCACATCCCAAGGGGTGGATGGTCTGGGGAACAGCCCCCCACTTCCCCCCTCTGAGCTCACTGCAGGATGGGTGATAGTGAGCAAAAAACCCAGTACTGGCAGCAGCCTCAGAGCTCCCCACCAGCTGAGGTCCTCCCACACCAGCCCCAGAAAACCCCAGGGGTCATTTTGGGAGGAACCCAAGAGGCAGCTCTGTTGTCCCCAATGGAGCCGAGTGCTGCTGGAATTCCTGCTTCCCTGAAAATTCCTTCTGTCAGAAAAGTAAGCCATTAACAATGACCTTATTTTATTCTGGCTCAGTGATGAAACCACAAAAATCGAGGAAAGAGAGAAAAAAACTGAAAGGAGACACTGCAGATGTCTGTCCACCAGCTCCTTCAATCTCGACCTTCCAGCCTGCCATCCTCTCAGGTTTCTGTCTTTCCTGTGCACCAAAAGGGACTCTTTTGTCACCCTTCTGGGTCATTGTGGCCTTGGGGATGATGCCCAAAGCCCTCTCTGCACAGGAGGATTTCTCTGTGGAGGCTGCAAGGGAGCAAGTTCCTTCTTCCTCTTGGGGGTCCTGCTGCTGGAGCTGGAGGATCAAAGTGCTGGCAGCAGTGCAGATCCTTCCCAAGCTCCTCAATGTCCTAAGGATACACAGGTGAACAAATCCCTGTTGCACATCCTGCCAGATCTGAGTTCTGCCAGACCCCCAAAGGTGGATGGCTCACAGGGTCCCATGCCCAGCAGCACTTCAGGGGAGAGAAGCCCAGCAAGCCCTAGGGCAAGGTCAGGTAGGAGTCACCCACAACCCTGGGAAGGCAGAGATTCCAATGGACAGGCATAACCCACAGCCTGAAACACAGAACCTGAAATCTCAGGCATGGGGAAGGATTAGAAACCAGAACACACCACGTGCCTGGAGGAGCTGTCAGAAGGCAGAGGGATAACCAGAGGACAAACCAACAGCAACACAGCTTGAGGAGAGATCCGACCATGAGACGTCTTGAGAGCCCCACGTTTGAGGACGAACTGTCAGGCATAAGGCAGCACCTGGCACTACTAGCTCTGAAGCCAAAGTGAACAAAACCCTTTCAAAGTATAAAAGATAGATAATGCTTTATTCCATAAATATGTATATCCTCTTGGAAGAGCTGACTGGTGGAAAGAAGATGCATCTTTTGAAGGAGTTCTATGAATACATGGTAGGCAAACAACACCATCAAAGTTTTCCTCAAAGAGATGAGAGGAGGGGAGAGGAGAGGAGGGCAGGGGTGGGAAGAGGAGGGCTGGTAAAAGGAACACCAACCCAGAGAACAGCAGTCTCCAGGGGTGCTCTAAGGACACTCATGTTAACTGCTCCTGCTGCAAGTAACTGTCTGGCTGGGAAGAGCCCTTTGGAATACTCACAGGGTGTGTGAGAATTCAAAGATGGAATTTCCAGGGAAAAAGCCTGACACATACTGATACGAGGTACATGGGTGCATCTGAATAGCAGGAGATTCAGCGTCACCAACAATTACCAAAGGCACAGGAGGACAAACTACCTGAAAGAGCATCAACAAACACTTCTTCCATTAAGGTTTCCTCCTCACCCTCTGAGGATCTCTGTGTGATTCACAACCAGGAGAGTTTCATTAGACAAAACCCTGTGACATGTGATGTCCTCAGGAGCTATGGGACCATCCCATGGGTACCTGTGACACCTGGCTCAGGGCATGGCTGGGATTCCACAGGTTCCAACAGCCTTTCCAAGCAGAGATATCATCTCAGGGGCACAAACACCCATCTGAGGCTGCTAAAAAAAAATCTGGGATTTGGCAAGTAATTTATACAAACTCCTCTCCGTACTTAATAAACAACCAAGTGTCTATGGCAGAAATTAAGAGATGCAATTCAAAGGGAATGCACTGAGCAGGGAGTTTAGTGCTAGAGAGAAACTCATGGAAGATTCATACACTCCCAAAGAACATCTGGCTCCACTCAACATCAAAAAAGATACTTTGTGATTTTCACCAGATAATGGGTTTATCAAAGATTTACCTATCACTTAATTCAATTCCTATCTCACCTCCCAAACCAAATTAGCAAAATTCTAGCAAAAAGTAAGGAAGAATCCTGAAGAAGGTACCTGTTCCCCACCTCCTCACTATCTGGGCTGCACGTCAAGATTGAGATCTGGCTGCTCCCAAACTGAATGGGAAAAACAAAGTGGCTGGGAAGCAGAATTCACGCCTAAACACCGGGAAGAAATGGTTTGAATTACAAATACAAAATTAGCTGGAGAGTGAAGCTAAAGCTCCTGCATTTTAAATTATGGCAGGAGACATAGGGAACTCTGCAGAGATCAGCCAGACCCGGCACCAGAGGTTGGTGATAAGTGACAGGGGTAACACCAAGCCTGACTCCAATGACGCTGGATTCAGCTTTACTGAGCCAAAACACTGCAGAATGCAATTTTAATCTAAAATGTTACACTGCGGAACACAGCTTTAATCTAAAATATTAATTGGCAAAAATTATGTCTGCAAATAGCTCAGGCTCCAGCCTGCCTGTTTGTCCCAGCCTGAGTTTGTTTGGTGTCTCATCCTCCTCATGCTTCTACTGGCTCTATCAGCACCTCACTACTACCTGCCACGGCACTGGCACCCAGCTCCTGTCCCTATGGATTATCTCTCAGTTCCTCCATCTGGGAGCTGGGTACAGGCACAGCCTGAATCCAGACAATCCATGCTGGAAGGGATGAGAGCTGGAAGTAGATGGGGAACGAGGGCGGAGGAGGAGGTTGTGTTGGGTGACAATGTCCAAGGATGGGGAGGGACCATCTGATAGGAAAAAGCTCAGTATGAAATCCAAAGAAAAGGAAACCACCTGCCTACCTTCATCTCTGGGGCTATGACACCCATCCTGGGGCTGTAACACCCATCTCTGGGCTGAAACACCCATCTCCAGGGCTGTGATAGCCATGACATCTCTGGGGTGCATCCCACCAGCAGGAACGGAGTTGGGCAGTCAGAAGCACCAGAACCACCTGCCCAAGGGAGCCTCTTCCAAGCCCCCTCCTTGCACGGCACAGAGCAAGTGAGTCATTGCCAAGACTCCTGAATATTTATTCCTCAGCCCTACTTTTTCACAGCCTTCCCCTCCCCATCAGGGGCTTGTGCTGGAGAGGGGCACTGAGCTGTCTGCCAGTGCCTGATAATGGAACACAGAACCCGCACTAGGGAGCCCTCCCTCTCCCAGCATGCCCTGAAAATTCATCTTCCAGCTCCAGTGATCAAACAAGCTGATCAAATGCTCCAGCAGCTGGGTTTTAATTCCCCGTTGATCCAGCTCCTGCGCACTCTCAGGAGCCTTTTTCATTCCTTCCCCCATCGCTGCAGCAGCAGCTGGAGGAGCTGGAGCCATGGGACAGTTGGCTGAGGCAGAACAGCAGGCAGGAGAATGTCAGGAATCACATGTATCTCTTCACCTGTCCCATACTGAAGGACTCCTCTCAGTTGACAACCTTTTCCAGGCAAAATACTAGAGAAGCTCCTGCAGATGCCAGAGCAAAGATTTACTTGCTTTATTTCGGGGGCAGGATCTTTCAAGGATTCCCTCCCTTCTGAAGGAGTCTGCTGGACAGGAAACCCCCAATATGGGGAAGATTTTCCAGAAAAATATCCCTGGGAAAGCTGCACCACTTGGTGGCATCACTCTCAAATGCTTGGGCACGTGGGGACAGTTTGCTAATGAGGATTGCAGCGATTAGGAGGATCAAATTATCTTCTGCAGCACACAACAAACAATGCTAATGGTGAGATAATGTCAGGCAGAATCACACTGGATTGGAACAGCACTGATAGCACATGTTAAGCAGACATGTAATTACCACTGTGGCGCCTCAATAATATTAATAACACTGCTAATTAGATTGATATAAATAGCAAGATTAATTGTCACAAAACATCAGTGTCAGGGTTGAAAGGCAGCTGCAAACCTTTTGTCAAAACTCGGGCACTGGGGCTGTAAGAGACAGCACCCGGCACTGATGGTACCCAGAGATTCCTGGTGGCACCTGGCAGCACCCACAGGCTCCTGGTTACACCTGGTGGCACCTGACCCCAATGGAGAGAGCTGGCAGCAGCAGCAGCAGCAGGAAGGCACAGCCTAGCAATGAGCAGTACAAAGTCCTCCCTATCCTGAAGATGCACGAATACCCCAAGGACAGCCAGGATGATCCTGGAGCATGACCCCACACAGCCCTGGCAACTTTATTTGTTCTGGATTGCCAAGGGAACAGCCTGTCTGAAGGAAACAACCTGCCACTTTCCCTTAACACCTTGAAGACAGAGGAGAGCAGCACTGGGAGCCATTGATGAAAATGTTCTTCCATTGGGGCTTTGCTATGCTCCTGCCCAAGTGAGCAAGAAGAGCCCCCAAAGATGGTTTAGAAAACCACATCTCACTGCTGGAAAAGGCAGGACAGGAGTAAATGGGAAAAAAATGTGCCCCTTGGGAGACCTCCTCTCTTATCCACAGTTGTCTCCTGCTGTGAGAGGCTGTCATGGAGCAGCATCAGCCTTGGGCTGGAGGCTGACACCACAACCAGTGTTTCCCTTCCTCGCCTACCCAGGCAGAACAACAAAATTGGAGGGAAAAAGTAGAGGAGGTGGCCAGAAGGGGTGGGTCCCCTCCAACTCGGGATATTCTGTGATCCTATGAAGTGTAAAGCCCACGGAGTCTGCTGCTGCATAAAGTCTCCTCCAGACTCCTGCTTCCTGCGGGACGTGCCTGCACTGAACCACCTCTTCCACCTTCCCAGCCCCAGCGTGTGAGAGCCGCCAGGGGCACGTTCACCCCCGCCTGCAGCCGGGCCATCCCACATTTCCCAGGGAACCGAGTTTCTCCCTGGCTGGCCCTGAGCCAGGGCAGCCCGGCCGGGTGAGCTGTGCGGGCGCTGCGGGGCAGCAGGCGGGACCCTGGGAGCGCCGGCCGTGCCCGGGCTGGCAGGTCACAGTGTGGGCGCTGCCAACGAGCACGCAAACCCCTGGGTTTCGCTGGGAAGCGCCAACAGCTGCCTGGGATGGGGCTCATTTAGGCTGACTTGTTGCTTATGTAAAGCAACAGTGGGGCTGTTCAAACCAGCGCTGGAGATGCTGAGGTAGATGCACTCGGTACAAACTGAGCCTCGGGCTGAACGCGCCAGCGCTGGAGAAGGCTTTAACCCCCTGTGCATATGCAAGCAGAGTCCCAGTCCTTCTGCCTTTATCCCTTTGCTCTTCTGGAAAAGTAAACAAAATGCCTAAACCTACCAAAAAGTCACCAAAACCATCACCAAGCAACAGCACAAACAGCATTTTCAGAGTTTCTGCTGTGCCCAGAGCCTTGGTGCTGCTTGGGAACTCCTTCTGCCCTTGGAATGCATGGGATGCTAGAGGGGACTTTGCAAAGATGTG
The DNA here is from genome assembly GCA_013400215.1 of Cisticola juncidis. NCBI lineage: Eukaryota > Metazoa > Chordata > Aves > Passeriformes > Cisticolidae > Cisticola > Cisticola juncidis. The sequence goes on from VXBR01008245.1 coordinate 168,900, forward strand.
GAGGGGACACTGCACTTCCAAAGCCTTTGTATTCCAGAGTCCCACCAGACCAAGTGGCATAGTGGCTGCCACAGAAATCCTGTGCAAGCAAAGCTTGTGCACTTCCCCCTGCACAGCCAGGGCACACTGGTGACTTCAGTGGGTTGAGCCCCACACCACCCAGGGGTCCACCTCCTCCAGCACATCCCAACACGCTCCTGGGCTGCCCTGGCACAGCGCCAGCACCAGCTTATCCAGCACATCTTGGGCACCAGCCCCATGGATTACTCAAGCTCCAATGCCTTATGGCAATGGGCATGAGAGAAAATGCCTGAACAGGTTTTCCCTCCTGGAGCAAACAGCCTGCCCGCTGCAGTTGCCCTGGGGCTGGGGACACCAGCTGCTGGCAGGTGCCCCAAGGCTCCTGAAGGCAGCGGGTCTGAGCAGTGCAGAGCCCAGCCCTGCCTTCAGCCAGCCCTGCTGCCCTCCTCGTTCCCCCAAAACCACAACCATAAGCCAGCCAGTGGCGCCGAGCACCTCAGCAGCTTCCTACCCCGTGCCACGCCGCTGGATGGGGGCAGGAGCACCCAAGCCTCTCTGCAGACCACCTTCAGGAATGAGACCAGGAACCAGCCCAAGGCAGATGTTTCCAAAAGTCAGAACATCTGGAAAGTGCAGAGGGAAGGGACCATGGGAGCTTCAGTGCTGAGCACGGGGTAAGTGTTCATGCCAAAACCTGCTCCAGCTGCTTCAAACTTGGCTAAAGCTGCACCCAGTGAAGTGCAAAGCTCCCACCAGCCCTTGCTCACTTCTCCAGAAAAAAACCCATCCATTTCTGATATAAGGAAAAATCTCCTTCTCTCCTCTGCACTAGGAAGGAAACAGATCTGCTCTATGATACAGCCAGTAAAGAGCAACCTCAAACATCGTGGGCAGGACCCCAGGGCCACCCACGGACCCTCGGAGGGCGCTGCCAAGGGGGCAGCGTCGCTGTCACCCCCTCCTCACACATGCAGACCATCTCCACATGCACAAGGTTTTCAGCATGGCCCAAGAGCATCCAGCTGTTTCACTGGAGAGCCCTGGGTTAGGCTGGAGCCACCATCACTGGTGTGCAGCAGCAAGACAAGGGCTCTCGAGGGGCAAGCAGCAGCCCCAGGCAGCCCCTGCCCGCCAACCCTCAGCTGCCCAGTGCAGGCCTTCCATTCCATCCCAGTGAGTCAGAGCCCGAGGGAGTCATGAGGCTGGCTGGAAAATCCCAAGAGTTCCAGAAAATAAACAAACACCTTGTGGGTTCACTTTTTTTTTTTTTTTTTTTTTTTTCCCCAAGCCTTTGGAGTGGATTTGAGTCAACGTTTGAGCTTCTTTCCAAAGTCTCAGCATAATACACATACCAGCCCTGGGATGCTTGATTGGACATGAAAGCTGAGGCTCACATCCCCTCTCCTCCCGAAGGAGGGGCTTCCCAAATCCCCTGGGATAGCTGGGATGGCACTTGAACCAGAGGCACCCCTCAGCCCTATTGGGGCCTGGCTTGGTGGACAGTGGATCAGCATCACCAATGCAGGGAGCTGCCACAGAGCATCCCAGCTCCTTGGCATCTTGGACTGACTCCCAACCCCGATGCACAGGGAGGCAGAGTCTGGGACCCCTAAAGGTCCCTGCAGCTGCTCCCAAAGAAGCTCTGCAGTGGAGCAACACCTCAGGAGGACTATGCATGGGGAAGGAACAACAGGAATTCCCACATCCACAAAAATTGTGGCCTCGCCTCTCTGTACCCTTTGCCACCACGCCAGGAGCTCAGCTGCATCAGCCAAGACCTGGATCAGTCAGATCTCTGCAGCAGATCCTGAGTAATTATAATGAAAGGTTGAAACAGGAATCCTGCTCCCTGCCTGCTCCCAGCCCCTTCTGCCCACTCCCCCTGCCTGCTCCAGCAGCCCCCTTCCTGCTCATCCACCAATGGGCCAAAAGACTCTTTCAACATTGAACCGTGTCAAGGCACAAGAATAACCCTCCCACACTGATCCTCCTGGCAGGCCCCAACCCGGAGAGTCACTCACTGAGCCTTGATCTAATTTGCTTTTCTTCCCCCCATTAGTCCCTCATCTTTCTTTAGAGACTATCTTTGCCAATGGGAACTTTTTGTTCCCTCTGACGCTAGAGATTTATGTGCTGGCAGGGCTGCTGTGAGCAACAGCTTCCGTGAGAGGCCTCGGCCTGGGCTCTGGAACAGCCCCATTAGAATTTCATTTCTATTTTTTGATCACGGTGTTTTACAACAGTTAAAAAAGTAGTTTTTGAGCACTAAATAACTCACCACAGATGATACTAGAGGTGTGTGGGATTCCTTCACTTACCCAAGGTTACAGAAAGCTCAGCCATGGGCAACATAAACGATAAACTCCCTGGCTGGGCATGACTTGTATTTAAATTATTCCCAAACCGTCATGTTTATTACTCTCTATTCTCCTTAATTTTCCCCGCTCTCCCTGTGCCTCAGCCCAGCAGTGAATGGAGCTCAGTGCCAGGGCTGCCTCTCAGGCGGGGCCCCTCAGGCGTCCCCTGTTCTGCTCTACCCACACCCAGTTGGGATCAAAGTATGGGAAACCCCCAGGCTGGCCTCTGCAGCCCAACCTGGGGGAGGTGGGGCTGGAGAACAGCCCCTCCTGCCTTCCTGCTGCCCCGGAACGGGGAGGGTGGGGTTCCCCCATCGCCTTCCCAAGGCTCTGGTCCCATACAGAAGGGGCTTTGTCCATGCTGCTGTATTAGAACCATGGAACAGTTTGGGAGGACATGGGTTAGTGGTGAACAAGCTGATGGTGCTCGTTGAAGGTTGGACTTGACGAGCTTAAAGGTCTTTTCCAACCTTAACGAGTCCATGATTCATCTTCTCAAGCCCTGCACTTGGTTCTGACCCAAATGCCCTGCTCACCCCGTGCCCCTCAGAGCAGAGCCGCCCCCAGGAGTCACCCATGCACTGCATTCATTAATCCTGAAGAGAATATAAAATAACTCAGCATCAGTCTGAGGCACAACCCCCATCTGGCATGGCCTCCGACCAGAACCTGGAACAAAGCAGGAGGAAAAAAAAAACCAAAAAACAAAGGAAGAGAAAAAGTGGGAAGAAAATGGATTAAACTCCTGAGTTCAGGGAGTGACATGTTTAATTGCTAATGTGGCATTGGGATTATTCTTTTTTAAGACTTTTTTACCAGCCCAGCTGGTGTCATTCTCTAACACCCAGCAAGCAGCAAACAGATTGTGGGAGACGAGCTTTGCTCTCGCTGCGCTTTCTGCTAATAAATAAATAAATAAATACAGATCAAAGGAGTGAAAAAAACTCCTTCTGGTAATTTTTTTCCCCTTCTGTTTCCTAACTGGTCCCAAACATATTTCCTGCTGGGTCTGACAAGGAACACTGTGAAATTCAGAATCACAGATTTAAGAACTGAGTGGCATCAGATGAAACAGAAATGCTGGATTTGAACAAGGGATGATGCAGAGGGGGTTGAGCAAATACAGTCCTGGACAGAGGCTTGGGCTTCCCAAGGCAGGGGCATTGCAAGGGGTGAAGGGAGTCCCTGCTGAAGATGGAGCCCTCATTCTCCCTGGGACCTGCCCCAGGCTGTGCCACCCTCCTTCCCCCTCCTCCCAGTCCTAAACTTTAATACGGATTTTTTTCCAGTGGCCACACTACCACTTTATGGGAAGAGAAACATGAAATTTCCCTCTCATTTCATCAGGAAAAACAGATAAAAATGAGCTCAAGACAATAACTTCTCTTCTTCCAGGGTGTAATAACCACACTACACTTCAGGCAGGTTGCAGGGCTCAGAGATGGTGATGAGGAGAAGGAGGAACACAGATGCCCAAATTGCAGGTCCTGGCAGCACTCTCCACTCCCAAACCAGCAGCAGAGCCGTGGGGTTGTGCTGCTGGGAACGGTACCTGCAGGGTGGGCTTCCCCCAGGGGGCGTGTGGGAGATGTGCCCAAGGAAAGCCCAAACACAGAGATCAAGCAATAAATAACCAGCACTTCCTCTGCAGCAGAAGCATCAGCCCAAGGACTAACATCAGATTCCTCTCTGAGCACTGCTCTGGTCCTCAGCAACCGCACTCATTGGCATTAGCAAGCCCAGCACTGCCCATGGGCATGCTCTTAGGGGAAGAGAGGGGGTATTCCCAAGGGAAATGCTCTGAGCCCTTGGGTGAGAGGGTATTCCCAAGGGAAATGCTCTGACCCCCTGGGTGGAGAAGCTGGCCATCACAGCTCACACCTGGGACTGAGCTAACTGCTGCACAGTGGGAGACTTCAGCCTTGCACACATCACCTGTTGCCAGGCTCTGCTGGAAATTCACCCTTTCTCCTCGTGACTTGTAAGATTAAAGCAAAACCCCACGACCCTTCCAGCACTGATGGAATAGCACCAGCCCCCTCAGAGCCTGTGGGACTGCGAAGGGACCTACAGCAGCTGTGAATCTTCCCTGCCTCTGAGGCACTGCACAGAGCTGGCATTACAAAGGCACAGGAAGCCCAGGAGCAGCCCAGGAGCAGCCCAGGAGCAGCCCAGGAGCAGCCCAGGAGCAGCCCAGGAGCAGCCCAGGAGCAATCTGCCACTGGGACAGCATCAAAGCAGGGGCTTGCCCAGGCCCACAGCAGTGTGCTGCCATGTGGGAGGCACACTGCGGATACACACAGGCTGTGGGAAGGGCAAAGCCTGACCTTGCCTGGTGAGAGGACACTGCATCCCACACCCTGTTCCATGGCCCCTGGAGATGGGCTGAGTCCTTGGTTTACTCAGTTTACCTATGTCCCACCACTTCCAGAGCCTCCTGAGCTGGAGGGGGTGGGTGAGGACAGCAGGAATTGCAACCCCTTGGCTTTTGCCAGCAGATTGATGCTTCCTGAGGGGCTGGGGGAAAGATGCCACTGCATCCTCTTCTCCAGCCCTGCCAATAGAGGACAATATCTCATGGACCCTCTACTGGTACCTGAGGGTGTCTGGGAGGAGAATGCAATGAAAGTCATCATGTGTGTCCCACCTCCACCCTTGCAATGCATAAATAACCTGCTCTGTCCTTGCCTGGCACATTCTAAACAAAACCAGTAAGTTCACGTTGCAAACAGCATTCCTAAAACACATTCCTAAATCCCACCCCCTGCTCCAGCTGCTTTCTCCTCAACACCCCCTCTAAGCATCCTTCCATTTTCCAGCCTGTGTGGCTTCCTGAGAGAACCTGACTGTCAGGAGTCTCAGCTAATAAAGCCACTGCTGTTGGAAGCAGATGTGGCTGAAGAAAAATTCAGACTCTCCCGCCTTTAATGCAGCCACTGGTCTCCTAAAACGTCAACATTCTTGACTCCACCATGGGCTCACAGCTTCCCAAGACCCTGGCCCAGCTTTATGCCTGCAGATGCTGCCAGGGAATAGCCAGCTTTCAACTTCTGCATCAAATAAACCCACAATCCTTCATCCAGTGTTAATAAAAAATGGTTCCATGCACCAGTAATGCAGGAAGAACACCATTTTGAGCAGGATGGAAATACTCAGGGTGAGTTATTTTGAGATGAAATTCTACGAACACACTTCAGAAAGAGGTTTGGGTTTTGTCAGGCGTCATGCTGCAGCTCCATTACCCCTGAACCACTTGGAAACCTCTCCTTCTCCATAGTACTGTGAGAGCTTCAGGCAGGACATGGTTCCTTCCTTGGGAGGCCAAAGAAGGGGCTGCTTTTTTCATGTTTTCCGTTATAGGCTGGATTTTTATGGATCACTCTACCACAAGCATCAGACTCTTGCCAGGACACAAAGCTGCAGAGAGCAAATCCATTAGGCTCTCTTGTCTCTCGACCTTTAGCTTCCAATCACCGTCATCATAAAAATAAACAAACAAAGCCAAAGAACTCATGCTGAAAGATAACCCATGCATGTTTTCTTTTGGATACTGGATGTCTGGTTCCCAAAAGCCCTTTGGAGAAACAAGGGAGGAATCTGGATTTATCGTTTTGGCATATCCTGCACGACACACACCTTTTTGCACATTATTTGCTGAGCTTACCCCACAAACCAGAGATACCCACAAGAGCAGAAAGGGGTTCCGTTGGCTCACAAGTATTTGGCTGCACATTGTGATGATTTTGAACACTAAAATGCCCAAATCCCAGCCTTTCACAAGCCTTTCACAAGATGTGAATGCCTGGAAAAGCTGGAGTGCCCAGACTGGGCTCCAAAAGGGCCATGCTCAGATGAGGTGGCAGAGTGCAGGGGATAGCAGGATGCAGATTTATCCAACAGGATTCTCAGGAGGAAAAGGTGTTTCCTGCTGGGACATCCCACTCCCTTCCCTGACCAGGGGGCTGCTCGCCTCTGGCCATGGGTGGGAGCCCGTACTGCCCTTGGCTACTCAGGTCTCTCCATCCTGGAGCACATTTGGTGAAGCCCCACATGCACAGAGCTGAGGGGGTCAGAGCCAAGGGGAGCTCAAGCCAGTGGTGGTGCCTGATCCCTCTAAAAAACACTGCTGGACATGTTCCCATCAAAGCAAAATACTCTCCCAAACCAACCAAATAAATAAAGGGCAGGCAAAAGGCAGGAGAAGGAAATGCCTAATCCATGACCTAGAGACTAAGATGATTGGAAATATTCCTGCTCCTCATATCTGAGACTCATTTGCTCCACGCAGCAGAGCCAAGGACATTGATCTGTGCCCCAAAAGGCCTGGCTCCCACAGACCCTGTGAACACCCAAAGACAGCCCTAATCCTGCTGTGCATGGCCAGAGCCCAGCACAGGGGACAGGCAGGTCGGGGGCTCCGAGTGTCTCCTAAGTGTAACCAGTCAGCAGGAACTCACACTTGGTGCCATTCCAGTGCTGCCACCCAGCCTGGCTGCACAGCCTCCCCTTCCACCTCCTGACACAATGCTCTACCTCACATGTGCAGAATTTATATGTCCCATGCACATCATGCAGCACCACAGGGGCATGACACCCTGCGAGGACAGAGCTCTCCAGCTGCTCCAGATGTGCCCTCCTACGGACCACCCAGCCAAGAGCTCGGAAACAATATCAGAGGTGCAAGAACCTGTTCATCTGGAAGCCAGCTCAGGAAATTCTGGGGACACACCTCTGCTTTCCTCATCACAGACCTACCTGCTTGCTGATAAAGATCAAACCCAGGTAGGCTGATCTGCCGCTGCTCACAGAAACCTTCAGGGTGGAAAAGACCTTTGAGGTCAAGTGACAGGTCACAGCTCCCATGGGGAGCAGAGTCTGTCAGCTCTGGGGGACATGCCCAGCTCCACAGTAGCCAACAATCACCTTTCAGCAAGGGGATGCTTTCCCTGGAGATCCTGAAAGCACAAAGCAGGAGCTGGGACACTCCTGGACCAGCCTACAGCTGGTAAGGTAAGCCCCGGCTCCTCCTTTCCAAGGTCCCTGAGATCCATCTCCACTCCTGACACAGGAGGATTTATCAGCAAATGTGCTGCTACTGCATATTGATTTCTACAAAAAAGGCACATCAAACTACTTCAATTGGATATTCAAAGTTGTTTTTTTTTTTTTTAAACACATCAGCTGTCAAGGTAAAATCACTTAATTACACCTGTCAGGTGCTTCACGGGCTAATGTGATAATAATAGCAATATTCAGTATCACAAAGCAAGGTTTTGAGCCTGCTGAGAAATTCATCTGACACTCAACTGCACGTAGTCGACTTTCCAAATTACTCCAAACCACTGAATGTTGCTGGGACCCATTTTTCAGGGATGCACATGCCAGGATTCAGTGAGCAGAGCCTGAAGAGAGCCAGCCGCCACCCCCAGCGGTCAGCCAGCAGCATCAGCTGAGCTCTGCTCATTCCTACTCTTGAATATTCATCGTGCCCAAATGCAATATATCCTGAATATTAAATAACAGCCACTCAGGGCAGGAATATAAAACCCTTGGCAAAGCTGCTGGTTGTTTTGGGAACAGAGGGCTGCCAGCTGTGGGGAGGGAGACAGCACTGCTGCTCCTCCATCTCCCAGGGAGGTGGTGCTGGGGGAGCAGGGCTGGTGGCCTTGCAGCAGCCACCCTTGCAGCCCAGGAGCTGCAAGGGCACACAGCCTCGTGCCATGCAGGCACAGCCCACTCCACCCAACCCTGCACCCCAGTGCTGCTCCCAGGCCAGCCGTGCTGCCCTGCCTTCAAGCAGGGCTATGCTGTCCAAAACTGCTGGCTCTGCGTTTTTTAAAAGCAAAACCAGACTTCGTTTCCCCCACGTGAGGTGTTCACAGGGTGGTACCTTCCAGCACAAGCAGCTCAAGACCCCTTGTCCCATCCCACTGAGCTCTGCCCACCACAGTCTGCCCTCAGGCAGGGCTTGACACTGGCACGGCTGAAGTGCCAGGAGCAGAAGAGGGGGGAAAAAAATCAAATAAAATAGAAAATGCAGCAGCTGTGAGCTCTCTAGAAATGCAGTCATTGGATGGGGAGGATGGAGACTCACACCCTCCACAGCCCCTCTGTGCAAGAGAGTCAGTGGCCCACAAGGGAGGCCCTTCTGAACAGCTCAACAACCTGCAGCCACAGAAGTGAGAAGCAGACAGGTAAGCACACCCTGCCACAGAAACACAGGCACTTGATCAAAGAGGGTGACACGTGTTATTTAAAAAGAACCTCATCTGCAAACCATCCTTCTCTCTGCAGAGAGCTTGTACTTCAGTTTTGGGCTGCCATCTTCCAGGATACAAAGGCTAGAGACAAATCCTCCAGCCTCATCCCAAACATAGTGCCACCAAGGGATTGTCACACAGTTTTAGGCTTTAATTTTCCAGCTCAAGCTGCTCTTGAGATAGCAACATTGAAATCATCTTGGATGTGTATATAGATTTGGAAAAAGTGAGAGATTATCTAATCAAAGCAGTTTTGCAGCTCTGCTATCTCAATATCCATAACAGTTTAGTTATTAATAAGGTAAAAAAGGAAAATCTTTCCTAAAAAGATTTCTTGGAAGCAAAGCAAATTATCAAAGACCCCAGCCCTCAGTGCTGGCCCCTGTGACCTCCAAACAATCAATATTAAAGCAGGGATGAGGATGATTTTCTGGGTGTTCAGTGTCAGCTGAGCACCTGCTGCTCTACCACTGAGGGCCACAATGGGGATGAGCACCCTGAGGTGGGGACCCTGGGGTGTGGCACAGGTCCCCCTGCTCAGAGAGGTCACTAGACAACAAACTAGCCCTAGGATAACACTAAAAACACACAGAGCTGTGAGAAACTCATGGCTGAGCTGGGTGGGCCCAAAGCCCCCTTGCCCCACAGCTGAGGCTGTGGCACCTGAGGGGACATGTGTCCCATCCTGGGGTCCCCACAGCAATGGGGGGTTCCAGCCTCCATCAGCAACCTGGAGTGAGCCTTGGATGGGGCTGCAGCCCCTTCTCTCCCCTTCTGGAAATAAAGCAGCCAAAGCATCCTTGCTTCAGGGCTCAGGGGCCAACAGCTCTGACATCACCAGAACTCTGTTCCAGCTAGGAAAAGCCCCCATCTGCTGTGTGGGAGTCTCAGCAGTCACAACTGCAGCCCTTGTCCTCAGCTGACTCTTCTTGGTGTGAAGAAATAGAGACATACACATCAAAATTCCTCCGAGCCCCATGGCAGTGCAGTAAATTATAAATCAAGCAGCAATCTGTGACTCACCCTGCACTAGCAGCACTCACAGCTCCCAGGTGAACAGGTCCCACGTGGAAGCGTGACGGATGGTTTTCCTCAATTTTCTACCCTACCACTCTCCTAAAAGCCTTGGAATCACTACCAGCTCTCTGCACAGTTTGTCAGCACAGGGAGGCTTTGTTAATCCTGGTCTCACTCCCACAGCCCCACGGGAGGCAGTGCTGCTCTGACAGGTAACAGAGGATGTGTTTTCCACCTGGCTCGTGGCTCCTTCTCCAGCAGAGAGTGGATGTAAGTGTTACAAAACACCACTTTTCTCTTTCTTTTGCATATTTCCAGCCTGTCAATCTACAGAAGACAGCACCAGCAAAGGAAAAGCATCCTCAGAGCTGGCCCTTCTCTGGCTCTTCAAAGGGAGCAGAGCTCACGGAAAAGCCATCGACAGTGGCCAGTAATTAAGGCAAAATCCTTTCTTCAAATATTTCTTCCACTAGAGATTGTGGATAGAGGAGCCAGCTGGAGCTCTGCACACAGAGCTCTTCTTGCTGTACCACCCAGTGTAACCGTGCCCCAGCCCCAGCACGGCAGCAGCACCACAGCGCGGGCAGGACCCAGGCAGGCACCACAGAGAGGATGCTAATTACAAGTTTCAAGCAATCTGAATTTATAATTGGCTGAGATTTCACTCAGCAGATAATGCACTGCTGTCCTGGGCCCTCGCTATATCTAGGTCAGGCCAGTTTTGCTCTTAATCTACACACGGTTTTAATTTCATCTTTAATGTCGCCTTCCAGCCAGTGAGCTGAGCCAGCAGACGACTTTTGTTCCCTGACTGTGCTCAACATCTCGACCCCTCCTGAACCCACAGAGAAGGGAAACAAACACCACCATCCCGAGGCACGGGACTGCTCCCAGCCACGCCTGCACAGCGGGAGCGCCGGTGCTGCCTGCTGGACTGGGGAATCAGAGAACCATGGAATGGTACCTGCAGCTGACAACCCCTGACATGAACCCTCCCAGGGAAACAGAATGTCACTGCATCCATCCCTGCCATCCCAGCTTCAGAAAGCTTCTGGACACAATCCAGCACTCCATTCTCTGCCCCATCCTGCCCAGCATCCATGTGGTCCCTGCTTAAATCCAGAAAACTGCTCACACGCGCTGAAATCGTAATTTGCAACGTAAACAAATGGGGTTGAAGATGCACAAAATAAACCCATCACATGCATTAAAGGGATTAAAAATGGTTCCTAAAACATCTGGAGGTGTATAATACAGTATGGACGGATCACTGCAGAGCATCCACAGGGAAGCCAGGCTACTGGCACATGCTGAGGACTTTAGATGTAAAACCAGCTTGGAAGAAAGGGGAGCACTGGGAGGAGGTTTCTCATTTACACACACCAGTCCAGTTTCACGCACTCAGCTCTTCTAAAGAGACAAAAAACAATCCCCACGAAAGATTTCTGTAGAAATCACAGCCTTTCTGACAACAGGAAGTTACTCACTTCAAAAACCCAATTTTCCATCAAAAAAATCTAACTTGAAAGGCGTTCCCAGCTCACTCAAGATGCGGGATCAAAGCCAGGGATTAAGTGCATCTGCTTACTGCTGGCTGCCTGAGAGCATTGCAGAGCTCCAGAAGCAGCCACTGAGCTCACCAGTGACGTCCCGAGGAGGGGACAATGATGTCCAGAGGAGGGGACAGAGGGGCAGAGCCCTGCTGCGGGCACGGGACATGGGACAGGCCCATGGGAGGCAGCAGCTGCTCCAGTGGTGACAGATTCCCAGGCAGCAGCATCCCATCAACATGTATTTAAGGATTTCAAGTATTTCAGGTACTTGGAAGGATTTTCATCACTGCCAGGGAGCACACGGTGGTCAGAGCTTGGACTGAGGCCATGGCAAGGAGACGGCACAAGATGCCAAAACAAACACTGGCTCTGTTGGTGAAGCCCAGAATCAATCCTGAGCAATTTCTGCAGTGGAGGCAGAGTGTCAGCAAAAGAGACACCCAAGACCAGCCCCAGCAATGCACAGCCAGAGGCAGGGATGTGCTGGAGGACGAACCACGAGGACACACACTGAGTCCTCTCCAGGTAGCTGTGGCCACCCTCAACCCTGCGCCCCCAGCAGGTCCAGCCCTGCAGAGACTGAAGAGCTGGGCAGGATGAACAGCACAGGAAGATTGCTTTCAGCAGAGGAGAGCTTCCCTCCATGGCCAAAATCACTTCAGAATCTCATTTAAAAGGGAAAAGAATAGTGTTCTCGCAACCTGTTAGGCTTCCTCAGATGGATTTGCCTGGCTGGCACAGGCTGGACCAGGGAGGAATATTCCAGGGTTTTAATTTCTCTGCCCAGGTTTTATTGCATGCAAACATACATGGTCATTGCTTTGAAGATTTCCAATTTGCTAATTGAGACATTTCCTCATGGAAAAAGAATGTCCTGGACTACGGACAGGGCTGCTGGCGCAGCTCTGCACACTGGGGAAGCTTAGGTGAGGATGATGAGATGGGAGACTGGCAGGCAAAGTGAGCCTACCCAAGGCCCATTTGGCAGCACTAATCCAAAGCCAAATTTGGTGGCTGGAATATGAGAAAGAAACACCAGGACATCCCATCCCATTCCTCATGCCATCAGGGGTGTTCAGTCACAGCACTAGGCACCTCACAGCAGGTTCAGAAGAGTTTGGAGATGGGGAGGTGGGAAACCAGCCCAGGAAACTGGACATCTAGGAGGATTTCCTTCCAGGCACCAGTTTGTTTAAAAACAAGGAGGAAAAAATAATCTGGTCTGCACAAAAGAAAAAAACCAAGAGTTCTGTGTTTTTACTGGAGCAATGAAGTATTCCTTCTGCCCTCAAAATACATGAGAGTAGAGAGACTGGTTTTGTTCTGAACATGAACAGGTCAAAGATCCAAGAAAAGCACTTCTGGGGCAGAATGAGCCTGGAACATGAAGGGAGAAAGGCCAGAGGAAGCAGCAGCTGAGAAAGGCATGAGCAGGGTTCTAATGGGAACATGACTGCTGCCACAGCCATGGCCTCACCAGCATGACCTCGGATGGGACCTGCTGTAGGGTTTTTCCATTTAAAAAAAAAAGGAACAAAAAGTGTTTTGCAGGCTCATTTAGAATGCGAAAGGGACGGAGAGGGATTTCAAACTTTATACAGGTCAAATATCATCCACGCAGGTTCACATCACATTCCCTGCAGCCTCAGCTCCCACATAAAGACTGAGCTCCGGAGCTCTCGGGAGGAATCCTGCGCCCTTACCTTCAGCTTCTCGAAGCGATCACTGAGCGACGCCACTTGGTGGTCCCGGTGGCGGCCAACCAGTTTACATAAGGCACAGATGAGCTGGTCATCAGCGACACAGTACATGTTCACCTTCTCGTTCTCGTGCTCCAGGCACGTCAGTCCGCGGAAGTGCGTGTCAGGCACGGGCTCCACCAGCCGGTGGCTGGTGAAGGGCTTCTTGTTGGGGTGGGTGGCCCGCAGGCAGCGGTCGCAGTAGGACACCTCGCAGGTGATGCAGGTCTTGATGGCGTCGCGGGGCGGGTCCTGCTCGCAGAACTGGCAGGCGATCCTCTCGCCGGCCACGGACATGGTAGGGCTGTTGCGATAGGTCCTGTCGCGGCGGCTCTCGCTGGGGGAGTTGGGGCCGCTCAGGGACGCCTTCTGGAAGCGGTCGATGATGTTCTGCAGGGTCACATTCCTCTTGAGGCCCTCCAGGCCGCGGTGGTTGAGGGAGATGACATAGCGGCAGGTCGGGCACTGGAAGGCGGTGATGGGCTCAATGGACTCGCTGGAGGAGCAGCTGGACACCAGGATGCGGTGGGCACAGCTGAAGCAGAGGCTGTGGGCACAGGGCAGCAGAAGGGGGTCCTCAAATAACTCCAGACAGATTGGGCAGGTCAGTTCTGACTCCAGTGTTTCCATCTTTAGTTAACACAATCCTGATTCAGCATCAAAAACCAGGGAAAGCCGTCAGGAACCTGCAAGAAAGGAGAGTGGAGATGTGAGACTACAGCTGCACTCCTGGGCTGCTCCTCTCCTCCAGTGGCAGGTGCCTGGGGGCTGAACACGTCACCCCCCCACCACCCTGACACCCTTCGCGCTCTGACGCTGCCAACTCCAGCCTCGCCAGGCCCATGCAAGCACAGGCTGGAGCTGTCTCACCCCACATTGAGCAGAGCCTGGAGCTGCAGCGGGACAGGAGCCACATGGAGGGGACAGGAAAGGAGGAGCAGCAGCTCCTCTGACACCTTCCAGCCCAGCCAGGGCAGGACCTGGATCATAAGGCTGGAGACAAAACCAGGAGAAACCACATGATTTCATGTTTGTCTTGGTAAGTACTGCCAAGACCGGGGTGGGGCCACGCTGGCATTCCATGCAGAAGGGCTGCTCTGCATGGCACAGACGAACCTCTTAACATCCTCTCCAGCAGCTCCAGGCCTGCTTCTGATGAAGGGGAAAAGGTGAACCAAGTCATGGAAACTCTAAACAGAGCAGGTGAAGTGCTCTTAACATCCATCCTGCTCCCTGCTCTTCCTGGCCATTGGATTTTGGAGCAGGGTGGGGAGGGCAGAGCAGCAAAATTATAGTCGGCAAACTTCTACTGGCTGTCCTCCACTGCACTCCAAAACAGCCAGGGATGCCTAAATCAACTCCAGCTGGAGGCAAACAAGCTGTATTTTTAGCTCCTTTCCCTTGCACAAGGCTGGAAAACAGCTCCCAGCAGGCGACTGCACGTGCTGCTCCCAACTCTGGTGTGCAGAACTCTAGGACCTGCACCACAAGTGTTACGCAGCCTCTGCCAGCATCCCAGCACGTTCCCAAAGTCATGTAGTGATACAGAACCAGATCCAGCCTCTCCTTTCTCACTCACCACCCAGTGCACAAGTGGTACCTCCTGGTCTCCTCAGCCCCAGCAAGGCAGGCTCCGAGTGGTGCCCACTGTGGTGTCCCTCATCGTGGATGTTGGGAGAGCTCTGTTTAGTCACAGCCACAGAGAGCCCTCACCCTGGCACTGCTGCAGGAACTGACCCCGTGGGAAGCAATGTGGTGCCCAGCTCTGCCCTGTTTTCCCCCAGGAATACCCTGGTGTGGTGCACAGGCTCTGCCTGGGGAGAAGAGGAAAAAACCTTCCCTGTGAGGGTGGTGAGGCCTTGGCACAGGATGCCCAGAGAAGCTGTGGCTGCCAAATCCCTGGAAGTGTCCAAGGCCAGGCTGGAAGAGGCTTGAAGCAACCTGTGACAGTGGAAGATCTCCCTGCTCATGGCAGGGGATTGGAATTGGAGGAGCTTTAAGGTCCTTCCAACCCAAACCAGTCTGGGCTGTAACCGAAGTGTAGGGGGTGAGCCAGAAACTGGAGAGAGCCTGACTGCTGTCAGTCCCAGGCTGCTGGCAGCACCTGCAAGTGGCAAACTGCACGGGTGTCACACTGGGATCTGCCTACCCCCATCCCACCCTACGCACCACCCCACATACCCCACCCCACCATCTCTTCCCCATTGTCTGAAATGGGATTTGCAAGTGCCTGGAGGAAACCCTGAGCTTTTCCCTGCAGCAGCTCAGGGGGCTTATAAAATAAATCCATTGGATATTGTGATATGTTCACACTGCAGCAGCTCTTGCTGGCCAAATGCAGCCTTGCACACACATACACACATTTAAAATTATTCTTCTTTTCCCCAAGAGAGACAGTGGAGAAGTTGCGGGATCCAAACAAGCAGAGGAGCATGAGGGCTCCAAGCAGCTTCCTCTGCAAAGCCCATGGAGGGTTTCTGAAGCCTTGGAGCTGCCACTGCCACGGGAAAGCAGCAGGGAGGAAGCATTCCTGGCCCTGTACCTGGCTGTTCAAGCTGCCCCAGATCCACCAGGTTCCCCAGTGCTGCAGGCCTGGCAGGATGAGGGGTCCCAATGCACCCCCAGGGCTCCGGGCACCTCCTGGCACTTGGGCTGGCACACCCCCCATGCTGGTCCCTCACTGTGCCAGACACTGGAGACACAGAGGCTGCCTGGCCCTAAGAGCCCCACATCCCACTGCACGAGCCCAGCTGAGGGGGCACACAGCCCCTCCGCCTCCCCACATCATCCATGGATTCCCTCCGGTCAGCAAACACAAAGATGAAAGATAAAGAAAGGGCAAGAACAAGATTTGTTTCATGGCCTAACCAAGACTGGGAAAAGAATTTAAAAATCAGGATTGGTGTGAGAGGCTCCCCAACACCTTGCCAGAGCCAGCTGTCCCATGGAGCAACATCTCACACTCCCACAAGCTCCCACATCCAGCATCATGCCTCACATGCAGCTCCACTGCTATCCCAGGGAAAACAATGCAAAAAGTTTACATAGCCTTTGTTTTTCTTACTGAGGCACATTTGTACATTAATCTTGTCTTCCCAGCTGTGACAACAGCTTTTACCTGTGATGTATCCAAGAGGAGCCTCAGGCTGGGACAGGAGCAGGAGCCCTTTCGGAGGTGTGGAGGAGGCACAGGAGCCTGCCCAAAGACAGTACAGCAGCAGGGGCAGGAGCCTGCCTGGAGGAGCAGGAACCCTGCTGGAGGAGCAGGAACCCTGCCTGGAGGAGCAGGAACCCTGCCTGGAGGAGCAGGAACCCTGCCTGGAGGTGCAGGAGCCCCCTTGGAGGAGGGAGGGGAGCCCTGCTCCAAGATGTTACACCTGGCAAAGCAGCCATGCTGCCATCAAAGCCTTTCATGCCTCCCACTTTGATGTTCTCTTTGATGTCCAGGACTGACACAGCACAAAGAATAGCTGTCTAGATTAAAATCTGCTTTCTTTACAGTCATTAACTCCCTAAATACAAAAGCTATAAAATACTAACAGTGTTTACAGACAGTCCTGTGGCACTTGTGCCCAAGGGTCAGTAGCCCTGTCCATGCTGGCCTGTAATGATGATGTGGAGCAGCAGCAGGTGAACAATACGTGCCATCCAAACAAACATTTTTCTGTGTTGATCTGAGCTTTGCCCAAAAATCGAGGGAAAAGGGGGGGGAGGGGTGTGAATCAATGACTAACAGAACAGAAGAGATAGGGAAGGGCAGCAAACCCCAGGGTGGGCAGAGCTGAGGTGATGCAGGGCCAGTGCAGGGCCAGTGCCAGGTCCTCTGGGACACAATGGCCACTGCTTCTACTTCCAGCCCAGATGGTTTCCAAAACTTATATGCCTGCCTGGAGCAGCATGAGCTTGGTGAGAGTGCACGGGTCACCCTTGGCAAGTTACACCAAGGGTTCTCAGATACAAAGGTTCCCCCACCTCTTCTCCCAAATTACTATTTCCACAATATCAAAGCACTTCATCCCTGCCTTAAGGTCATGGGTTCATCAGGAGAGGTGCACAGGTTTGGCATCAAGGGAAGAAGGAAGGAGAAACATGGAAGGAGGGATGCTGCCACATCATCCCATTCCTACCTGGGAGGGGGGACATCCTAGCGTATATCACCTGACGCCAGAGGCAGCCAACCCAAAATTCACGCTTTCCCCTCCAGCAGCATCCAGGCCCCTTTTTTATTCATGTTTTCCAAGTCCACATAAAATTCCCTCTGGTCTCCTGCACCACCAGCCCTGGGAAGAGTCTGGAAGACTTCATAGTCCCACATCAGGATATCCAGACCTGTTCAGACAAATGCTAATTCTGTAGGCTGATATTTTCCACACCAAGTATGATTATTTATTCCCCTCCCCGTTTTTGTCCCTCTTTTTTTCCTTCTCCCCCCCCAGAGAAGCTCCAGCCAACATTGCTCAGCCCCTTCCAAGAATGAGGCTTCAGAAGAGCTATGCTGCTCCACCCGTGCACTAACGAAAAAAGTAATAAAATACAGCAACCCTTCCCTTAATTGGCTCAGTGACAGCAGGATACAAAATCTGGGCAGCAGTTGTCTCTATGCTTTTTGTTGTCCTTGGGAAAATTAGTTCAAAACTGGATCAGTGTTGAGGGGAGGACAGAACAGCCTGTGCATCAGCCACATCTCCCCAATGGCAGCAGGGACCCATTCTGCAACTCGAGGGGGAGAGATTTCCCCCTCCACTTCCCCGGCTCTGTTAACAACCCTGCACTTCTGCCAGCTCAGCCTGCCCAGCCAGCTTCCCTGAATCTGCCCTTGGGATGGGCATGTCCAGTAGAAACAAGGTCCTAGGAGGGAACACAGCCCTAGCTGCATGATGAGCAACAGCTTCTGACCTAAGGAAGGCACTCCAGAGAGAGGGGAGGCCGTCGGGCTCCTCCAGCCAATTCACATCCACCCTTACCTATTTTTTGTGATTTCTTTGCATCAGCTGTGCATATTTAACACCAAATTTGAAGCTCAAAGCTGCAGCCAGCACAGAGCATCCCTCAGTCAGGACAGCACAGAGCACCCCTTGGCCACATCATCGCCTCTACTCCTCCCTCCCAGCACACATGAACACACCAAACAGAACTTGGTTCTTCCTCCCACCACTCCCACTGTAACAACTCCACAAATTTGTCTGAAGCTTACGGAAAATCCCAATGATCCACCTCCCAGCTGCCCTCCATAATCACTTTATTGCCATGCTAGAAAAAGAACACCGCCTGCTGCAGTTCAACTGGATTCCCCCTATAAGACCAGCGTTGCTGTCCCTAATCCACCAAACTGAAACAGCATTTCCATACCAGCTTTAATTATTTTCCCAGCCAATTTGCTTGGTGCTAAAGCAAGATTACTCCACACAATATCCACTGCTCTCCCTGCATCTCTCAAGTGAAGGACAGAGCCCTAAGGCTGCATGTTCCTTTCACTGAGAGACCCCTGTGTGATGGCAGTTCAGCTGCTTCATTCTTAAACCCTCCAGAAGATCCACCAGACCCCAGCAGGCACTGGCCATTTGTGCTCTTTAACTTCTCCATTTGCAGCAACTCCATCACCCTCTGGGAATTTCACCTTCACCACTGCCTTCACTGATGAGATGAGACTATTCTGCTCCATCACAAAAGCCCCTTACTCCTGAATGTCTCCTGTCAGGTTCCAAGGTTGAGAAGGACTGTCTTGAGTTTCCTGCACAGGACAAGGATGCTCCAGCTAAAGCCTACAAGGTGTCCACCTCATTCACCTCCATGATGTCAGAGATGTAAGCACCAAAGAGAGATCCTTTGTTTGATCTCCAGCAATATCCTGGTGCTAGGGGAGATTTTGCCTCTTTTCTACAGTGTCCAGGAAGGTGACAGCTCCTGAAGTGCTCCCACAGAACCTGAGCACAGTATACATCCACCAAGGGCTCCCAGGGGATGTGGTGTTTGGAGCCCTTGAGCTGCAGCACGGATCAGGAAGGGATTCCCTGCAGCTTGCTCCCTGGCTTCTCCAGCCATATAGGGGGAATCATGCCATGTGGCTTCCTCATCAGTCCCTGCCTCTCTGCCAGCAGCTGCCCCACAGCTCAGGGGCTGAAACCTCAGCTGACCTGGGGGATCACAGTGATGCTGATGGCTGGGGGGGTGGGGGCAGCCGTGGCACTGCCAGGGACAGCTGACAGCTGCAGGCACGTGGCTTTAATGGGAGCAGGCCCACCTTCCCAAGGCCATCACAGATGTGAGTGACTCCCTTCCAGCCTGGCCCTTGAGAAAAGCAGCTGGGGACTGGGCATGTCACCAAACTGGCATATCCAGCACTCACACAGCCCTGGCAGCCCTGCCATTCCCCTGCCATCCCCCGCAAATCGTCCCTCCTCTCCTGCCACAGGGCTCCAGTGCTCCGGGCCTCACCACCCTCTCCCCTCCCTTTGTGCTCTCCTGCCACCCTGCTCTGCCAGCCTCTCCAGCTGATGCTGTACAGTAGGCAAGCAGACCCAACACTCACGTCTGCACCAGCAGCTCCAGCCCCACTCCCAGCTGGCTCCTGCCAGACCACACATGGCAGCAACGTTTTGATCTGAGCCTTTCTCCAGGCACATCCTGTGGCTCTGCATCCTTCCCCTCTTCCTCAGCCACTGCCTGCAATGCGGTTCCAGCCCAGCCTCATCCCTACCACAGCC
The DNA here is from genome assembly GCA_013400215.1 of Cisticola juncidis. Lineage (NCBI taxonomy): Eukaryota > Metazoa > Chordata > Aves > Passeriformes > Cisticolidae > Cisticola > Cisticola juncidis. Next base: position 188,551 of record VXBR01008245.1, read on the forward strand.
ACCAGCCCCTGGCCTGGCAAGGATGAAGGAGGGCACAGCTGCAGTAGCAGCTGGTGCTCTGGAATAACCTTTGGGCTCCAGAGCAAGTCATGGCTCTTTTCCCCCAGATGGACTCTGCAGCGATCATCCAGCTCTGCACAGAGATCAGTCTTGCTGAGGAGGAGTGCGCTGCAACGCAAAACCCCTCGGTCTCTCCAGAGGCTGGAGCAGCAGCAGCCAGGTCCCAGCTCACAGCCCCAGTGCTGTACTAGGAGATGGGCATCCCTCAGGGTGTGCACCCCGGGTTTATCCCCACTCCAGTGCTTCCTAGAGGACACCAAGTGCAGGACACTGGCACGACTCACCCACAGAGGAGTGGAGTTCAAAGAGATGCAGAGACACGACCCCAGAGAAGGCGAGGCTGGGCTCTTGGTCAAGCCCACATGGGAAACAGCCAGGAGACACAGACCCACACCTGGGAACGTACTGGTGCTGCTGCCACATGAGTGTGACCACGGTGAGGGGCAGCTCACCATGGTACATCCCAACCTGTTCTGGGCATTGCCCCTCTGCACCCTCTGACCCATGCTGGGAAGAGAGAAAACTGAATGAGACCATGGGAGCAAGAAGGGCTCCAGAGGGGACGGGAGCTGCTGTCTGAACCAAAGGCTCTGTCACATTCCTGCTGGCTCAGGGTTGCCCTGTGTCCTGATGGAGCTCCAAGACACACGTGTGACCCGGCACCACCGCAGCCCCCAGCCCACGGGAACACACCCTGCCCATGCCATCGGTTCAGCCTCATTTTGGTGCTCAGTGTGGCAGCAGGAGAGCAGCAGTTCTGACCCCCTGGCAGATTCCGGCCTTACACTTGCATGGAGGCTTTGGAGTCAGCCCAGAGCCTTGTCGCTGTCCCGACCCAGTGCCCTCTCCAACCTCCCCGCCCCAAAATGACAGATTGGCTGCAATTCGACAGATACCACAGAGCCGGGAAATCCATTGTTCCAGGGTAAATATATCTGTGCAGCTCCTTGGGCTGCATTCCTGGAAGGCTGGAAGGATAAACAAGACTTCCTGTAGGAACTGGAGACAATGGGGGGATAATTAGTGCTAATGCCCAGTGCAGAAACAAAGCAGGTAGCAGATATTTTGGACTTGTACACCCTCCTCCCCCCACACCCCCTCGCAATGCTGAGAAAGAGACACTCAGACTGATGTAACTGGGCTCTCAGGCCAGCTTAAAGAGATTAATGATTTAAAAGGAGGGAAGCTGCTGCTGCCGAGGGTTCAGCCTGGGGCTTCACCATTCCATGCCTCAGGCGCACAAGGACAAATCTCAGAGACACGTTTCTCCCAGAGCCATCCCAGCTCAAGCTGGGGGCTGTAGGGCCCATCCACTGAGGGTCCCTGCAGAGGTTTGGAGATGGAGCTTGCACCTGTGCTTTGCTTCCAGCCAGCTCAGCCAGCGATGCCAGCGCTGCGCTGGATCAGCCACGAGCAAACCGCAAGGAGAGCGCCCGGATCGCTGCAGGAAGGGACCCCGTGTCCCCCCGGGACGGGACCCCCACGCCTCCCTCCGCAGCCAGCCAGAGATCTGCTCTTCCTACAGCTACCTGCTCGCCATTCCAGACAGGGCCCAGCTAGGGCTTGTTTTCAAAACACAGCAATTTCAAATCCTTTTTCCTACCCCAGTCCCTTGGGAGTGCTACACAGACCAACCAGATTTTCCAGTCCTCCCGGAGCTGTGGAATGACAGAGAGACCCAGTGCTCCCCGGACACTTCTCCAGAGCATTACACAGGTCATTTAAAGCCTTTCAAGACAAAATGCTCCCGAACCCTGAGGTGACTCAAAGCCATTAGCATCTCTTTGGGGAGGCCTCTCCACTGCTGCACAGGAGCATTTTGCCCGTAATCTCAAAACAAAACACATGAAATACATTTATAAACAAAAAAGCACCAATTCCCCTTGGCTTAGCCTTCCCTTGCAATATTCCCTGTCAGGGGGCTGGGGCTCTAGAGAGAGGAGGAGGAGGCTCCAGCACAAAGAATGGACAGCTATGGCAGAGCCATTGGCTGTCCCCATGTCCCATGCTCTGCTATGAATGTCACCAACACCCACAGTGGTGTCCTTCACACTTTATGAAGCACATCAAAGGATGCTCCCCTAGCAATACCTCACTGCATCCTCTGGGACCAGCCCCAAGCTCACTCCTCAGCCAAGGACACCAGCACAGCCATGCCACTGCAGGACATGGATTCCCACGGCTCATGCCAGGATGCAGATTAACTGCTGAAGGCAGGCATGGAGCTCACAGAGCCAGGGGAGAACCATGCAGCTTACCCCATCACCCTATGGATCAGCCTGTGGCAATGGACCAGCAAACAACCCTGAACCCAGCACAGGCTGCATCCCAGAGCACACCAAACAGAAGTCCACCATCCCCACCCAGTTGGGTGGAGCACCTGGACCATGCTGTTTGCCTCCATCACCCCTGTTCCCAGCCAGCTTGGCTCCACCACACTGCATCTCTCCAAAGTTCTCCTCTCTGCTCTGAGGGGCAGCCAAGGTAATTCTGGCAGCAGGCAGGAGCTGTGGATCTGCCTGCCATCCCTCTCAGCTCTGTTCAGCTGCAATTCAGGAGATGGAGCAGGTAACTACAAAGGTAATTTCCTCCGGCCATTTCCGTTCCCTCCCTATGGGCTGCCGGAGGGAGGCAGAGGCTTCTGGTGACAAGAGGCATGGCACAGACAATACCTGCTCTCACACACTGATGAGTTCTTTAATGATCTGAAAGGAACCCAAAACGTTCTGAATCCAGAGCCTCCCTAGGGGTTTGACACACCAAGGCATCTCCAAGAGCACCTGACACTCCTGGTTCCCTGAGGAATGACAAATGGACACAAATCCCTGGGGTGCTGGAGGGAGCATCGCACTCTGCAGGAGTGCATAGCTCTGCATAGCACTCCAGGACTGACCACAACAGTGGCCAGAGGATTGGAATAGTACTGACAGGAGCAAAAGACTTTAAAAAAATCCTGCCTTTAAAAGATTAATAGTGTTATGTGTATAGATATATATTCAGTCTGGCAGGCCCATGGTCTCCCTCATCCAAGTGCTGGAGCACTGAGCAGCACCGCAGCCAGCAGTGCCATCATCACAGTGGCACCATCAGCACGCCAGTGTGGGTGGCCAGAGGCAGTACAGATCCAGCCAAAACCCCAGCCTCCTCCTTAGAGAGGTGTTGAGCCAGGTCACCCTGCAGCTCAAAACTCCCCCACAGAAGGCCCAGGGGGCAGTGAACAGCTCATACCTTGAGCTCAAAGTCCAGTGCTACCTCCCCAGCCCACTCCTGCTCTGGGTTATTGAGCATCTTTGAGTCCACCCTTCCCTGCCTCACTGCATTCAATTCTGTTACATAACCAGGTTTGTGGGGTTCTATGAGGATCATCCACAAAATGCATTTAAGCTGCTCTGTGTCTCTTGGAAAAACAAAGTTAATTTATTCCTCAATATCATTGCTGTGCTGCCAGAGGATGCTGCTGGCTGCACCTTGGAGAGCTGGCACGTTCCCACCTCTCCTGTGCCCCCACAGAATACCACTCCAGCCAGGCCTCTGCTTCCTGCCTGAATGTAATTTTTCCCCTTCAGTCAACCAACTCAAAATTTGGTTTGTGTATTAAAGCAAAATTTAATTTCTAGCCCATTACCCCAGCGTGGTCTATTTCCTGCATCTGCAAAACAAGGAATAGACTGAGCAATTCATTTCCCTCTTAGACACGAATCTCAGTTATGAACGACAATAATGACATTGCACAGAGTCATGGAGGCCTTTCATTTTGGAATCCCATGGAAAGTGTTTGAGGCTGGGAGACCCCTGATGCAGCTGGCACACGGACATGCTGTGTGTTACTGCATGGATGCAGCACGAGTCCCTTGGATCTGCCCTCAGAGTCTCAGCGATGCAGCAAGTTTCCATTTATTTCTCACACTGGCTTTTCACAAGCCTGTGGGTTTTCCTTCTCCTCCTCTAGCAGAATCACCGGACAGTGAGATCTCTAAAATACAGTTTTGAGGCCTGAGAACTTGCAGCATCCAACTGTGACATCTGTTAAAAATCCCAGAAAAATCAAAAACTCCAACTCCTCCAAACAAACAAAACCTCCACACAACTCTCCCCTCCCTCTCCCCCACTTCTCTTCAGTCACTACTCTTTTGAGAGTAAAAAACTCAGAAGCAGTTTAATCCACACAGTGACAGCAGCATCCCCATTTATTCACAGGCTGCTCTGGCTGAAATTCCATTACAACTGGATCCCATCCCCACCCTTTTCCTGTCTAAGGGAGGAAATCCCACGGGAAATGCCCCAAAGGAAGCAAACCAGATGCCACCACCCAGTCAGGAAGACCTGGTGGCGGCGCTGGGCTCCTGCAGCAGCTCTTCTCTGGGACCTCCCAGCCAGCACAGCTCCAACAATAAACAGTTTCCATCAGAATTACCACAAGCATTTTACACTTTGATTTAAGAGACTCCCTCAGTTCAGCACAGTCCAAAATGCTTCTGGACCATGCCAGGGCTGAGGACCTCAGCCCTGGCTGAGGTGGGAGCAAACACAGAACACAATGAGCTTTCCCACACACCTGGGGAATGGGGGACCTGATGGCACTTGCACTGGTGCAATGTCCCCTCTGCAGTCCTGGGCTCCAGGACCAGCCACTGGGAGACATTTGGGACAGCTCCCCTATGAGCAAACATGCACTGAAGAAAGGGACATCACATAGGGGGAGGGAAAGGGGGTCAGGGACATGATATTTAGGTTGGACATCATGAAATGTTTTTTCACCCAGCAGGTGACTGAACACTGGGACAGGCCCCCCAGGGAAATGGTGGTGGCCCCAAGGCTGCCAGAGATCATAAAGCACTTGGACACCTTCAGGCATCAGATTCTTGGGCTGTCCGTGCAGGGCCAGGAATTGATCCTAATGATCCTGATGGGTCCCTTCCAACTCAGCCTATTCTGTGATTCTGTGAGAGGGATGACAGCAGCTCTGAAACACAGGGAACTCCCCCAGCAGAGATGTCCCCTGCCCTCCAGGCACCCAGGGCACGTCAGGTTTGTTTGCTAGGGGAGGAAGCCAAGCCCACAGTTACATGGAGACCAGTGAGCATGGAGGCTGACTGGCACCACAGAGCTGAGACTGCATGGAAAGGAGATAAAAAGTGGTCCAGCCTGACCCTCTCACCAACACCCCAGATTTTTGTCACCCAGCCCCGTTCCCACACTGGAGCAGTTGTGGGGGCCAGCAACCCACTCCTCTCCTTGCTGGGCAAGGAGATGGGCATTACTGATGGGCATTATTGATGGGCATTACTGGGGGCTGAGTGCTGCCTTCTCCACAGCAGTGAGCTGGGAGCCGCAGGAAACAAGGGCAAGGGTGTCCCCACAGGACCCACCTGGCCCCAGGGCAGGGGCCAGAGCGAGGCTGAACTGCCAGCAAGCACAACTGGCTGTTTCCTGAGAAAATGCAGCGCATCCCAGAGGCACAAAAAGGGCAATTCTGCCACTGGCCATGCTCCCTGGGCCAGGGGCTGGGTTGAAGACAGGGGAAGGGCAGATGCTGAAGCCACCACATCCTGCTGATGCTGGCAGGGCCCCACCACTGGCACCCCAAAAGCCGGGGCTGCAGCATGCCTAGCTCTGCCCCATGTCCTCCCAAGGATGACACAGCCACAAGCTCTGAGCTCAGCACCGTGTCCCTCCCCGCACCCATGGATGAGAGGCAGCTCTGGGGCTGCTGGCACAAAGGCCCAACCCGATGTTTCCAGCACTGTGTAGGAACACACACAGGCGCCCAGGATCTGAGGGGTGAGACGCTCCCTGCACGCCACTGGAGCCCCCGCCCTTGCACAGCACAAGGCGCCTTTCAGAGCCACACAGACACACCATTCTCCTGCTGATGACCTCCTTGCCCTGGCATTTTTGGGACCCAGGCTCCACAGCGGCGAGCGATGGCAGGGGATGGTGTTGGAAGCAGCAGCCTGAGGCTGGTCATCAGCATCCCCACGAGTGTGCTCACTAATCAGAGGGGCTGCCAGGGCTGCCTGCTCACACACGATGATGGCACAGCCAGGCACTCATTAGGCTGCAACACACACTCGCTTTCCAGGCAAGAACACTAAAAACAAGGGAAAGCAGCAACACAGGCTCCAGCCCCCCCAAGGCTTTGTCCTTCGCCAGGAAGGAGCTCAGGGGAGCAGCCACAGACCCTCTCACCTCAATGAGGGGAGCATCAGCCTCAGAGGGGTTCCAAGCAGGCTGAGGTGGGTTTGTTACAGAAGGTGTTTGTAATCAGCAGCAGCAACTCCTTCCAGATGAACAAAATAATCACACTGCTCATCAGCTTCATTTAATGAACCAGCTATGCAGCCTCCAGCAACAGTTCTGATTCCAGCATCTCTGATGGGACAGCCTTGGTCTATCCAGTGACGAGCCTTTGGGATGCACCAACCCCCTAAAGCGAGGGGCTGACTCAAGGGCTAAAACGCTCAACACCCTCTCCCCACTACAGAAGCCCCAGTCAACAGCTCAGAAACCCACAGAGAGCCCAGGGAAATTGCAGCGTGGGTTTGGAAACACCTATCCATCCCTAGAGGGGGTGGAGCAGAAGACAACATAAACCTGATTCTATAAGTAAGTCATTTAGCAATCTCACATGGTCCCAGGGCCGATCTCACCCTGCTCACAAACTTGCACACACACTGACACACACCCCTGAGCTGTGCCTGTACCTCAGAGGCCAGCACAGCTCACCCAGTGCATGCTTTGCAAGGCAGGGATTTATCACCCACTGCAGCTCCATTTCTTTTGCAAAGCAGCATTTCCAAAGCAGGCAGGATGTGGGCTGTGCACAGGCACGGCCTCCCAGCCGCCATGGAAGGCTGCTCAGGGCACAGACCCAGCTCGGATCGCAGCAGCCGGCACACCCAGGGCTCTGTAGCCACCTGCCTGAACCGAGACAGCTGCTGCTGTCGTTGGCATCAATTCATCCTTCCTCCTCGTATTCCTTTTGCACTTACTGTCTTTTCCCAAGAGCATCCTCAGGGAACATCCCCTCGGTTCAAGAGCATTCCAGCACTGCTGCCTGGGCCAGCCTCCCTCCTTCTCTCCCTCTGTGCTGTGGCCAGTTTTACTATCCATTGGTCAGGGGCACAAGCCGAGAATTGAGCCTCGAGTCTGCTCCTCGATGGTGAAATGTAGCGGCAACAACCTCAGCACAGAGCCCATGGCACCCGCGGGAGCAGGGGCAGCTCTGCACAGCGCCTCCAGCACAGACCGAGGGTCACCGCCCGCTGCAGCCGCGGTACAGGAGGAAAGGGCCCTGCTGACCACATCAGAAGGGTCAAGGACCAGCTCCAGCCCACATTCAACACCCTGCCGGCAGCCCGACAGGCCCGATGATGCTCCCCTGCCACCTGGAAGCCAACGGTGCCCTGTGCTCTACCAGGCACTGCTGCCAGCTCCCAGCCGGCTGCGGTAGCTCCTCCGGCAGAGCCGGTCTCCTTGAAGCCGCCTTCCGACAACAAAAGCTGAGCCGAAACCTCCGGGCTGGCTGGGGAGACCTGGGCGACAGCCAGGAAGGGCAGGAGCCATTAACGCCGGCGTGTCCGTACTTGAGGGAATGACGGAGCAAGCAGAGCCATCTGCCCTCTCCAGAAACTCCGCAGACCGCTGAACGAAGGGCAGAAAGGCCCTTCACCGCACTCCAGCCCTCGTCAGATGTGCACACAGGGGCAATAAACTTGCGGTTGGGATGTTTTTTGAGGCAAAACACGAAAATAAAGCGCAAGAATGAGGTGTCACTTGGGCACGTTTTCCAGCAGCTGCACAGATCCTCGGTGCGAGCAAAACACACTCCGCTGCCAGCTCAGCAATGACCCCCACCCAAAGCGCAGGCAGTACCCCGGAAATGTCTCCCGAGCCCCGGTGCCCGGGGGGCAGCGCTGGCAGACCCCCACACGTGGCCGTGTCTCCTCTGTGGCTTCCGAAGCGCCGGTCACGGAGCCCGGTACCGATTCACTTCCATGGCCTGGAGTTCATCAGATTCCGGCCGCGCTGGAGGAAGGGGTGAGTGGGGCGGGGGGACCAGGAGGATCAGGGCAGCACCGGCCCCGCACCGGCTCTGCGGCAGCAACGACAACCCGGCACCGCAAACCGCCCGGAGCTGGAGCGCGGCCACGGGGCTGGGCGGCGGGGGGGACAACACACTCTCCACCGTA
>VXBR01008245.1:197101-237786 GCA_013400215.1 Cisticola juncidis
CGCGCGCGCTCACGGACCCCGCCCCTCCCTGCTGACCCCGCCCGCCGCAGGTGAGGCCGCGGCAGCGACTCCGGGAGCCCGCCCGGCCCGGGGTTGGGGACACCGAGTGCCCCAAGGGATCGAGGGCTCTGTGTGCCCCGTGGGATCGGGGACACCGAGTGCCCCGTGGCGTCGGGGACACCGAGTGCCCCGTGGGATCGGAGACACCGTGTGCCCTGTGGGATCGGAGACACCGTGTGCCCCGTGGCGTCGGGGACACCGAGTGCCCCGTGGCGTCGGGGACATCGAGTGCCCCGTGGGATCGGGGACACCCTGTGCCCGAGGTGCATTATTTGGGGCAGGGAGCAGTGCCTGCTCCCGTGGGGTTGGGGGCACTCTGTGCTCCTGTAGGGTCGGAACAATCTGTGTTCCTGTGGGTTTAGAGGCGGTGTGGGTCCCTGTGGGGTCGGGGGCAGTGCGTGTTCCCCTGGGATGAAGGGCACTGTGTGTTCCCATGTGGGGGGATGGAGCACACTGTGTGCTTCTGTGGGATGGGGGGCAGTGTGTCTCCCTATGAGATGTGGGGAATTGTGTTCCCATGCCATGGATGCACTGTATGTCCATGTATTTTGGGTGAGACTTGGTACTTTGACAGCGGGTCTTTCAACACGTATATTTTTTTCAAAGTGAAAAATTAATTAAATGGGGTTTTCACCACCTGGTTCAGCATCATAAAGGGATGTCCCAGTGTTCTCCATATGGCAAACCAGCTCTGGGTGAGGTTGGATTAATATGTGCAAAGTGCACCTATATATATGTATCCACAGCAAAAACATCAAAGGGAAATATGGGAGGGGGAACCCAGAACTCTGATTTATTCCTTGGTAATATGGGACATGTGGCACAGGTTATTTATATTTGAAGGCTGCCCAGAGTGTAAAATGAGCCGTTTTTTAAAAATAAGCATGAGGAAAAATCCATCCAGGCTCCTGGTGCATCTGAAGGTGAGGCTGGGCAAGGTGCTGGAGGAGGCGCTGTGAACCAGGACCAGCAGGTGCCTCCCCCATGGCCTGAGCGCCGATCACTGCACACAGACAGACAGACACAGAGACACAGACAGACACAGAGACACAGAAACACACAGACAGACAGACACAGAGACACAGAGACACACAGAGACACAGAGACACAGAGACACACAGACAGACAGACACAGAGACACAGACAGACACAGAGACACACAGCAGACACACAGACACACAGACACAGAGACACAGAGACACAGACAGACACAGAGACACACAGAGACACAGACAGACAGATACAGACACACAGCAGACACAGATACACACAGACACACAGACAGACAGACAGACAGACACAGAGACACACAGACAGACACAGATACACAGACAGACAGACACAGACAGACACATGCACACAGAGATACAGACACACACATACACACAAACACAGACACACATACACACAGACACATACATACAAACACAGACAGACACAGACACACGCACACACACACCCACCCCGTGTCAGGATGGACACTGAGCACACGGCAGCTCTCCTGCTGTGGCTCTCCAGGAGGCTGCCACCACCATGGCCAGCCTGGTTCTCACCTGTTTCACTGTGCAGAGGGATCACACATGCTTGCTTCCAGCAGAGTCTGACAACAGGGGAGTTAATATGCACCATGTTGTTTGCATTAAACCCCATCTCTGATTTTCTAGCAGTGAAAGCACAGCCCAGGCAGCTGTGGCCACAACACAGAATCCAGATCTGTCTGGGGATCAGCCTTTGTCTCTGTATCTGTGCAGAGCAATGTGAGCTGAGTGAACAGCCAGACCAGAGCCCCATCCTTTGACCCTTGGACAGACAGGAAATTAAAGCCACTTTTCCAAATTCAGAGCCACCAGTAGCCTACAGCAGGTAGCCAAAGGTGGGTTCAGGCTCTGAGCAGAGCCAGAGCTCGAGGTAGGCAACAGCAGAGATATGCAGCCCCCAGACATGGCACATTAGGTTGCAGGGATCAGTGAAAATGAGCAGATGGCTGGAGGTCACAGCAAAGTCTCACCACCAAGGGTCTCTGGGTGACAACCTGACTGCCCAGCACTTGCTGCAGTGCTAGAGAGCAGGGACCAGTGGCAGCTCAGCCCTGACCTCTGAGAGCCTCAGCCTCCTCAGCCTTCCTCCCACAACAGCCAGGGACACAAAGTGCAGATGGTCCCCCTGCGCCACCGCAGCGCAGTGGTGGGCAGCTCCGTAGTGTGCCCACATCCCTCTAGCTCTAGTGCCAGCCTCACCACAGAATGAGCAGGGCCGGGGAGCACAGGGGCCTGGAGCAGCTGCGGGAGTGACACAGCAGAGATCAGTCTCAGTGTCTCCTTGCACATTGAGAAGCAGCTTGTGGGGCTGGAGCAGCTGCTGGGATGCCACAGTGGAGATCAGCCTGGTGCCTCCTCTGCTCCGCAGGATCTGGCTGTTGCTGGCACTCCCAAGCTGAGGGTTTGTGGTGGACGTGCACAGCTGTGGCTCCAGCTGCTGAACAGACCCAATGCCAGGCCCAGAGCTGCGATCATAGCTCAGAGACACAGTGTATTGAAGTCCCTCAGACAGTTTTTCCTCGTGTATCACTGCAGATGCCAGCCTCCCTTGAGGCCTGATGGGTGCCGGATTAGCTAGGATCCTGCATTAGTCGAGAGGTGTCACAGGTGACCTTGGGTAAATATTTACAATTACTGTAGTGTCGTGTCTGTGCATGCACTCAAAACACAGAAGGGGGAGGTTCAAATGGTACTTTATTGAGCTGCAGGGCAGCGGGAGGGTAGAGCTCCTCACACCGATGTGCTGAGCAGTCCAGGGCAGGGAGATCATCTTCATGTGCCCACAAACACGTGTGATGTTGGAGTGGCAAGTGCTTAGCAGCCCCTCCAGGAACTGTGGGTTTGAATAGGGACCATCTCGGTTTCTGCATCACACGTTTTTCCTGCCCAAGGCTGGTCTGCAATCACATCCACATTGCAGACAGGAATGGAAACCTGCGAGTTGTGCCCACGTGCCTGGCATGCCGACTGAATGAATAACACGAGGTTATAAAGCAGGATTCCCCCTCGAAAACTTGTTCTTCCAAAGCACAGAGGAAAAAAACAAAGAGGGTGAAAAATCCTTTTAAGTTCTGTAGCCCTCTTCCTACTCCTTCTGAAGAGCAGGCAGGCAGTGTGGAGATTAGCAGGGCTGGATGGATGAATTCCCCCCGAAAAAATTCTTCTCGCTTCTTTTCTACATTTTGATGATTTCGTTTCTCCAGCTCTCATTAGCGCCTCCTTTATCCCCAGCTCTTCCCCAAAGGCATTCTGCTCTCTCTCCCTCCTGCTGCGAAGGGAGCGGCAGAGCAGGGATAGAAGCGGATGCTGTGCACCACCTCATGTTGAGGCCGGGAATTTCAGAGCCTGATACCAGCTCCAGCTCTCTCCCATGACGAGGGAGGTGGAGTTATCATCTGCCCCGGAATTTACTCTGCTGATAAGAGCGATGCCTCATCCTCACACAAGGGCTCAGCGGCAGTGTCCTGCCCTTTGTTAAGGCCCCGTGGTCTGACAGACCTGCCGAAGCCCCAGCAGCCACATGAGCTGTCCCATGGGCTCTGAAGGCTGATTTCTGAAGAGGAAAGTCTGCTTTCCCAAGTCTATCCCTTTTCTGCACTCAAACCAACCCTGAATGCTCTCCCAATCCAGCCCAGCACTTTCAGAACGGGCACAGGATTTTGTGTCACCCTGTTTGTGAGCAGTCCCCTGCTCTGCCTCCCCTCTCCAGAAGGGACTCTTCTCCCTCCTCAAGAGGGAATGGAGGCAGGCTTTGACAGGTGAAAGTTATTCAGCCAGGTTTCCAGCCATCTCCTGTACATCTCTGTACTGCCAATGCCTTTTGCACTCCCCAATGCCAGAGCTCAGCAGCGGATTTGCTCATGAAGTATTGCTGTGTCAAGGAAAAGGCTCCTGAGTCCCTCAGAACAGACATGTAGAGAAATGACATACTCCTGTACTCTTCCCTGGCATGCTTGGGCTGTCACATATTCATGCTGCAAAACCATGCATGATGCTTGCAGAGCCCAGGGCTCAGTGTTACACATCTGTAATTCTGCATCCGGCACAACATCCCACAAGCAAAGCCAGCTGTGATGGCCTGAGCTGATGCACCTGTACCAGCCCCTGGATGGGAAAGGGGCCCAAGCCCATGAAGCCTTGCACCAAATGACATGATTTTGACTCCTAAACAATCAGTTCAGTAAGAAATAAAACAAGAAAGGCATACAGACATTACTCCCAAGGTCACACACTGCAGAGCAGAGCATTGCACTCAGTGGGACATGCATTCTAAGGAGCTGGGCAGCAGTGCTGGAATGTTCCCCATGAACTTGAATTCAGGCTGCTGGACCTGCTAAGTGGAGCATCCAAGGGGAACACTGGCTTTCAAAGCACAGAAATTTCTAAAGCATTTTTATGACTATTTCTCCTTCCTCTGACATACTTCCAAAGCTCCATTTGTGAGTGTCACCTTGTACATACACATCCCTGTGATAGCACAAAGGGAAAGAGAGGTCACACCACACCTGCATTCACCATCTCCTAGCCAAGGTTGGCTCAGCCTGCTGTCACAGGGCTTCCACAGCGACCAGGCTGGCTTGGGGAATGCTTCAGGTAATCCTTGTGCAGTGCAAAAGAGAAACCAGCTCTTGGCAGCCAAACCAGCCTCCCTCAACCCCAGCCAGCTCCTAGAATCACCAGAGGTGCATCAACTCACTATGCTGCAAGGAGTATTCCCTCTCCCTGCCTGATAGCTCACACACACTCAGGGCAGCCCTTCCATGTTCACGTGAATCTCCCTCTTTCTTTAAACCTCTCACACTGACAGGTAACAGGTATTCCACTGCTATAGTTTCTTCACCCCAGCATTAGGCCACCTTATCAAATAAACAAAGAAAATATGCACTTAGTAAGACCTAGGTCAGGCTTATAACCAGAAAAAAGCAATATGCTGTCTTGGTTTGAAAGACAGGTATCTGCTAGGGAGGGGCAGGGCCTCCCTGGGGATGGAGAATTCAAATCCCCTCTCTCCAAATTATTATAATTTAGAAAATTAAAGAGGTTTTCAGGCAGTGGTATGGAGATAGGAATAACAGTTCTTTACTGGTATGTATAACAAGGCAAACAAACAAAAACAACTACAGCACTAATAATAAACAGAACCAGGAACCTCGAGGGGCTTTGCTTCCCTAAGCCCAGGGCAGTTTGATCTCGATGCCCCTGCAGGACTGGACCAAGCTGGAAGGGTGGAAAATCCTGGGCTGGATGAGATAAATCAGAAGCTCCATTGGTGGCAGCTGGAACGGCAGGGATGTCCCAGCAGGGCAGGGGTGTGTGAGGCCACTGAGTAGCAGAAAGCCCCAAAACAGTGACAAAGAAACAGCAGTGGGGCAGGACTGGTCCAGCTCCAGCAGGGCAGGAGGAGGCCAGCTCAGAATTCCAGGGCACACGAGCAGATGGTGGTAGATTCCTCAGTTCTGGACTTGGTGACAGTGACCTCCTCCCACAGCAAGCAGCAGCCTGCCTTCTCTCCCCAATGCCGAAAACAAGAGCCAGTGTAGCTGCCCCCATCCTTTACCTGCCCCCAAACCTCACTCTATCTTTTCCCCTCTGAGAGAAAACTCCCAGAGACCAATAAAAAAGTTGTAGCCTGGTGCTACACTCTCCTTTGGCCACTTTGCTTTCCTCAAGCACCCATAAGAACTCAGCAGTTAGTTTACCGGCAACTTATGGGAAAAAAGAAAAAACCCAAATCTAACCCCCAATATATGCTCACTCCAGAGCACTCAAAATTTCCTCAACAGTCATCATCTGCACTCAAAAGACATCAAAGACTTTGCAAAAAGGGAATATATGCCCTCACAACTTGTGTATTCTCCCACCTGTGGCACCCAGCAAGTGATTCCTCTTCCCTGTTCACAACTCATCAGCTGAAAGGTGGGGAAAAAATGAATTCTGAGCTTGAGGGAATTCAAGGAGAGAAAAATGACAGCAGATCCTCCCTTGGGGTTCACAGTAGCACCTCTGGGTAGGAGCAAGTGCTGGGCAGGGAACTGGGGAGACAGAACTGAGGTTTGCCAGAGCAGGATCCCTGTTTTGGCTGGGCAGGTGGCCATACCTGTGTGTGGGGCACATGAGGCTGTCCTGAGCCCGCTGCCCACCCTCAGTAAATAACTCGTGCTCCTAAACAGCACTGTCTTTGTTACTGAGGCAGAGGAGGGAGAAAAGGCACGGTGAAGGTATTTCCTAGATCAGGTTGCGAAACAGAGGCTGTGTGGACTCAGACACCCTCGTGGGCTGGGTGCCCACAGCCTCTCCCCAGAGGTGGTACAGGCAGAGCGGCTGCCAAGGCACAGGTGTGGGGATGAGCCAGACTGCAGTGGGCGAAGCACAGAGTTTATCTGGGCAGTAGGAATGATGAAGCCTGGATTGTTATCTGTGCATTGGGAGCAGGCAGGCCTCCTGGGAGGCAGCTAACCTTAGGAACAGGCACTGAGTCTGTCCTGCTGAAACCCAGGGAGAGAGCTGGACACAGACTAGCGGTGGGAATTGATCCCTCTTCAGCAGGGAGACAGGCCAAGAGCTTTTGGGCAGCCCGGAGAGTGGAGCTTGCCCCACTGTGTCCTGCTGTGGCAAGCCAGTCAGATGAGACTAGGGCAGGCCATGCAGAATAGAACAAAATGCAAATCAGAGCGAGAGAAGCTCATCTCATGAATAACATGCTGTGCTGCGCTGCTTCAGTGAGAGGTGCTGGGAGAGCAACTGATGCTGAAAGAGCTGCGAGCACAGCAGGTGAGGCTGCATGAGGTGACAAGGATGTGGCTGACCTGGAGGGAGAAGACTCTACCCATGAATATGGTTGTCACCTCTTACAGGCTGTCAGCCCTCAGGTCCACACGGGAAGTTCAAGTGAAGCCTCCCTGAGTTCCCTACCTCTCTGCACCCCTCCCCCAGCCAGCTGTGACTCCCCCCCCATTGTCAGGAGAGGAATTCCCAGTGGAACAGGCACCTGGTCTAGCAGGTCTGACAGGGTGCACCGCCTGCTTCTCTGCTCCTCCTTCAGCAGGCTCATCTGGAGCAGAGTGGTGTGTGCTGGCTCCAAATTGAAGTGATGTTCAGGCTTGATGGGAAATTGAAGTCTGGAGGAGGATGCATCTCAGAGTTTCTGTTCCCTGAGATTCTCCTCGGGGTTGCTGTTCCCCGGGGTAATCAGGTTTTTGTCTTCTCTTTGCCCTAAGTGTTTCACACCAGAGCCAGAGCAGACAGGCTGAGTCCCCAGTCCGTGTTTCCAAGGTTGTTTATTCTTCATTATCTCAGTTCTGTCCCAGCTCTGCAGGGCATCCCCAGCAGAGCAGGACTGGGCGGCTCAGAGAGCCCCACACCTCATGTACAGCACCCCTGACCCAACCACCGTCCAAAATGAACTTTTTATTTACAGAATTTTACCAATGCCCACTACCTATGCCAACATGTCATTTCTACTCTAAACCAATCTCTAAAATCCAACTCAGCAAAAGAGGGGGGACGAGAGCAAGAACAAGGAGCACAGGGGCCACTCCCCAATTCCTCCAGCTTGTCTCTTCAGCCCCAGATACTGAAAATCCCAGATTCTACATTTACATTCTATGATAGACTAAATACTGCTTATTTTGAATTCTCTCAGCTTGTGATTCTTCATACAATGAGGGCATTCACTCCCATGGCAGGGATCAGAGGCAGTGTCCTCCTGGGCTCTGTGTGAGGCTGGTTGACCCCCTTGTACAGATCCCAGACCCCCTGTCCGGTCTCCAAACTCTGCAGGGTGGCCAGAGGGATGTTCTAGACTCTGACAGAAGAGGAGGAGGTGGAGGATGGAGCCATGCACAGGTTTACACATACACTGACTCCCTTGCCCCTCCATTGCTGCTGGGGCTGGTGAAGCAAAGGGACATCCCACATGGGAGATAAAACTGCGCAGAGAAGCTGCTGTGGCGAGCCTTCAAAATTTCAGCTGCTTCCTGTAGCAAAGGCCATGGTGACAGCAGAACAGCCCATGAAAACCTGTGTAGGGAGCTGAGGCCAAGTGGGAAAAGCTTCTCTCACCCAACACAAAGTCTGGCACAAGAGCAGAGCTGGGAGTCTCACCCAGCAGTTTAGAGGGGAAACACCACTCAGCTCATTAGGAGGGTGATTAGTTATTCAAACCATTTACTGAGGACTGTGGTGGGATTTCCATCAGCAGCCCTGAATGCCCACCAGCAAGCTGATCTGTGCCGTGAGCCGCCCAGTCATCCCTGCTGCCCCCACGCCCTGGGGATGGACCATGCAGCTGACAGGGCAGAGCAAAAATATTTTTCATTTGGATAGAGATAAAAGGTAAAAATTTTACATCTAAGAGCTCTGAAGTGTTGTTGTGGAGGTGTTTTTATCTCCTTTTTTCCAGAGAGGCTCCTGCTAGACTAAACTACTGTGCAACTATCCAAGGATCTCAGTCTTCAGCCGGCACAAAAATTCCTGCAGAGCGGGGAACTCTTGCTTATATTTTTATTTCTAAAGCTCCAGTTCCTGGAACAATGGGAGGATTGTCATACCTCACGATCTGACTTAAAAAAGTAAGACAAGTTTTTTGCCTTCCCAGCAACTCACAGATGCAAAGAAAAAGTCAATATAAAGTTTTAAGGAGATTTGATTCTTGTTTGACGGAAGAAGACTTTCCAACGCTGTCTCCTCATGCTGGTCACATCCCAGGGTTTGTGGAGCTGCTTTGCTGCTGCTGGAAATGTTGGTCTCACTTTCACACAGCTCATTATTGTAATTGCAGCTCTCAGGGACAGGAGAAATGTGCTCCTTCAGAGGCACATGCATCCTAATGGCTTCTGACTCACTGCCAAGGATAAATCATCACAAATCAGGGCTACGAGGACTTCAGGAGAGCCCTTCTGCTTTAGGTGTTTCACCCTGTCAGGGAAGGAGGCCTCTGAGACATCCATCAGCCAGCTGAGTATTGTGAATGGGGAACACATTGCTGGCTCGACAGAGTGAGGAAAAAATCTGTTTTAATTCATTTCCATACCGGGCAGAATGTTCGGAACTGGGCTGCCTCCAGCAGGCAGCCCCAGGAAGTACCTGGGTCAGTCGTCACAGGTTTTGCAGTGCACTTGGTGAGCTTTTGCAACTTTATAATCACTCGCAAAGGTTTTACAGGTCTGAAAAAAAGTATTTCCACCAACTCAGAAGGACAGGAAAGCTGGGTCAGTGCACGGGATTCTGCTTTCCTGGGGGGATGTTGCTGGTGGGAGGGGTTGGTGCTCAGTGGGCTGGGCAGAGCTCAGCACCTCCCCAGGCATTCTGCCGGAGGCAGGGGTGGGGGACCTGTTGGAAACCCCAGGGTGCTGCTGGGTGGGCTGCAGTGGGCAGGGGAGCTCCAGGGCTGCCCACAGCCTTTGCAGATGTCACCACAGAGTGCCACATGCTCCCAGGACTTGCCTGTCCTCGTGGGAGCAGCAGAACAATCCAGAAGGACTGGGTATGTGTTGAGCCCAGGCACAAACCACAGAGTGATGGAGCTGAGCTGATGTGTGCTTTGGCCTCACCCTCAGCCTTCATCCCCATCCCCACAGGCAGAGAAAGATGTGAGCCTGGGGAAGCAGAGCCCAGGGGTCACTTTAGTGGGACTTTGTCAGAACAGGGAACTCCACCCTGTGCTGAGCACAGCAGGGATGAGCAGAGAAGCTCCTTCCTGCACAGTGAATATTTGCAGGAGAGGGTCTTGCCAAAGGCAGCCTCACCCCCTCCATGTCCTTGGTGGGATTTGCCCTAGCAGAGCTGCCCCAGAGAGCCTGGGGATGCACTTGGACACCTGCAGAGCAGTGCTGCAAAGCCTTGTGTGCTGCCTGCCCCAGAATCAGCCTTGGCTGGATTCCCACCCGCTGCTGCCGCTATCTCTGGCGGGGATCAGGAGATGCCAAGCCCTTTTTGGATGAGAGGCAGCTCTCCCAGCTTTGAGCCACAGCAGGAGCCATGCTGGGAACCAGGCAGGGTGAGGACAGATAGACAGGACCCTGCCAGCCCCTCACCACTGACCTGGGCCGTGGTGCCTGCCCAGCCCCCTCTGGCTGGATGGGACCCTGGATGGAAGCACTGGATGGCCACCAGCACCACCTGTGCAAGACACCCTGGGGCCAGCAGGACTGCCACTGTCCCTGTGCAGGCTCTGGCTCTCCCTGCACACACATCACAGCTTGTCTGCCATGCTCCACAGGAACAAAGAACTGGAGCTTTTCAGCCAGAAAAGCTGGCACAGAACCCTCCCCCCTCTCAGGACATCAGTGATAGCCTCACACTACTGACAGGAGCCATCGTCCTTCCCACTGACTCATTCCCGCAGGCACAGATAGAATATGAGTCCTCCCAAACTTAGCAAGATTCATGAAGGGTTTTCCAAAAATCATTCATCAAAACTTCTGCAGATAATTATGAGTTTGTTGCTCATTTATTAGCACCAGGCTGTAATTACTTGGTATCCAGATGATTTGCTACACAGATCATGTGGTGCTGAGTAGGTCACATGAGTACAATCTCAGATTAGGATTTTTAAGTACATTTTCCTAGGAAAGTCTGCAATGCATCCTTAAACACTGCTGTGCTTTCAACAGCATATCTGTGTGAAGGCAGAGGCAGACACGGGGACTTTGGGATAAAAGTGGATACGCCTTTATAGATAATTTTGCTCTGTTTTGTCCATTTATTACAATGTGGTGCAGGTGGACATTGCTTTGTGTTTTCCAGGTGTGTGACACAGGCATTGTTGTGACAGTTTCCCTGTCCCCAGCCAGTGCCTTTTCAAAGCATTTTGCTGTTCAGTGGCCGGATACAGCACGTAAGTGGCCCTGCAAGAGCACTTGGCCAAAGCCCTGCCCCTGTGACCCTCTGGTGACACTGTCCTACTATGGTTCTGCTCCCTTGGGACCAGCCCTGCTGGCACAGCTCCCAGCCCTGAGGCTGTGGTTGTGCCATTGGGGTGTGCATACAGTGCTCCCTGTTTTTATGGGAGAACAATGCCATGGTGCTAGAACTACCCAGGAACACAAAGAGCAGATACTTTTGGCAACAGCTGCCCTTCCTTGCTCTGTTTGGACACTGTGGCTGCCATAAAGAGCCTGTCTTACTGCCCAAAGCAGGAGCCACCTCTCTATCTCAGGTAGGAACAGAGACCCCAGGAAGTGTCAGGGCTTTCAGGAGCTCTCATAAGGCAGGTGAAGCTCAGCTGGTGTTGCTCCTTTGTGTCGGGGCCAGTACTGAGGGAGGCAGAGCCCAGGGAGGCAGAGCCCAGGGAGCCCTGGCTGGGACAGGACATTCCCTGTGAGAGCTATACAGGACCACCCCTTATGGTGGGGATGGGCAATGCCACCTGCTCAGTGTGCCTGAAGTCCCTCTGCATGGCTTTGACATGGGGTCAGACAGATTACTCCCTGTTCCTGTGTGTTCAATGGCTCTGAGGAATCAGCTGAGTCACCTGGAAAAGGGCACCAGGAGGACAGACCACCTCTCCCAGCTGCTGGACAGGGCCCCAAGTGCAGCTCCTCTGCCTGTGGATAACAAAGAATGTCACCACTCCTCACCGCTTTGGTCACACCACACTGGTGTCCCTGCTGTGGGACGCCTCTCAGAAACACAGTGAGGATGATGCCTCTTTGGAATTGTTTTTTAGAACTACTAGAAATACACATGAAGATGATATCCTTCCCCACAGTAGCTACCTGGGAGACACATCTCCTGGTTCTATCCTGATGGCAGATAGAGATGCTGCCTCCCCACAGAGTCAAGTGCCCTGTACATGTCCTACGCAGTCCAGAGCAGTACAGCAGGGCCAGGGGTGTTCCAGTACCAGCTCTGGGAGCTTTACTGCAACTTAGAAATGAACAAAAACAGACCAGCACCAAAGGTGTTGGAACACTCACCCAAACAGGAGGCTTTGGGGACCTCTGGTGTGAAATATTAGGCATTAATCACCACTGGCTCTTCCTATGCCAGTTCTGTGCAGACTTCAGGCCTGGCAGACTGTGAGCATCTCCTGCCAGTACCACCAGGTACCTCATATGAAGTCCTGGCTTCATGAAGGGATGAGGCAGACCTGCTGGGGAAAAGAAACTTCAACTATTTCTTTTTTGGATACATCTTCCATTTGTTATTGCTATACCTGTTTCCCAGTGGCTGTTGCCTTGGAGAGGGAAACACTCTGATGTTGTTCCAGGCCTTTTTTCAAAGGGTTGGGACTGTTTGCTTTCAGGTTTCCATTCAGATTCTGGTTTTAGACAAGAACTAACAGGGTTCTTGTCTGGGCCTGGCTGGCAGCGCCCAAGATGAGCAACCACAGGTTTTTACTCCTTACTCCCAGTGCTTAAACGTACTGTCCCAGAGCAGGGTGCTGGAAGCAATGTGACCTCCCTCCCTGTGATGGGACATGAGGTCAATGACACCACACAGATGATTAAGTGATGGGCCACTTGCTTGCTAATGAGCTTGTTTGTGGTGCAGTGAGTACTCTGGGACTCAGACACCTGCTCAGTGTGCCAGACCTTGCTCTGCTGGTACTCACAGATCTGTTCTCTATCCATATCCCAGGGGTGCATCATGAGACTGTTGGGTCTGTCCCATACTCATGGTATAATAAAGCTCTAAGCTGATCTCTGCAAGTTTTTTGTCACATTTTGATCCAAACACTTTTTTAGGCTGATGCATCCCTCCAAGGAAATGCAGGAGTGGCATAAAATGAGCCATCTGGCAATTTGGAGAGCTGTCAGTGCACACTGTACACCCCCACAGTCCATGGCAAGGGGAAGGCAGGAGCAGGGCACGTTTTATGCCTTTGTGCCAGCTCAGGTGTGCTGGGATGGCAAAGACCCACCCATCCCTACTGCTGTCCACCGCTGGCTGCATTACCTGGAGCACAGATCTCAGTCACTCTGGGTCCTCACTAACCACAGGCATGCAAATCAGAGTTAATGAAAACCATGAAAAAGAGAAAACCTTCGCCTGTCCCAGGGCACACCTGGGGGAAAGACGGGTCAGAGCTGGGGGACAGCACGGCCCCCGAGCCCTGGTCCTGCTGGGTCCCAGCAATGTCCTGCTGCTTCTGTCAGTTCTTAAGTGCCAAAATACAGAGGTGTCCGAGCTAAAAACTGGGGCAGAGGCAGGAAGCTGTCAAGAAGTGAAGCAGGAGAATTTCTAGCTCAACTGAACGCCTCGGGGAATCTTCCATTAGCGCCTTTAAAAGACACGTGTTGATGGTTCTTTCTCCATCTCTTTATTCTTTGGAAAGAACCGAAACATTCCGGGATTAAAATCCCCGCAAAGATCCCTTCCCACTCTGCAGCTTTAAAGCTGATCTCTCTGTACAAAGTCCTCCCTGCATCACACATGGAGCATAACCTAATTTTTTGTAGAATCATATTTATGGCTCCTAATTAGGGGAAGAGCCATTACAAAGAAAAAGAAGAGGACTCAGGTCAGGGGAAGTTGTTGTCCTGGGGATCTGCACAGCAGGTGAATACACCAGATATGGATGGCCAGGATGAAACTCTCAGAAATCCTTTGTGCTGTTGGCAGCCCATCATTTCCAGACCTGAAACACAAGCCTTCGGGAATTATCATCATTATTCCAGTGCTGCAAACTCCAGGATTTGGGTCTTGAGGGGTTAATTTGAGGGATCTTTTTGCCTGCAGCTCCAATGCACACTATGTGTCCCTAGCACTAATCCAGGTCAGGTGTCTGGCATAGGAGATGCCAAGTGTTTTCCATGCTTCCTGCCCAAACTGGATTTAAGGGGAAAAAAAGCTGCAGAGCTGAGAGGCAGGTGTAGCAGGAGTGTTGGTGCTGCACAGCCCCAGCACAGAGCCATGGCAGTGCATCAGCTGGATCCAGCCTATGCTAACACTGTTTTATCCCAGTGCATCCCTAGTTCTGGGCTGTGTATCTGTGGACAGAAAGTAAGTTGGTTTTTTAATAAATGTGAAAATCCAGCTCTTGCTGCAGTGCTTTGTTGGCAACTGTGTTATTTCATGTATCTGGGTCAAGCTTATTCCTTCTTCAGTAGCATATTCCAGGGAGCTGAAAGTGCTGCTCTTCACCAACATCCAGCTGTGTTTCATTGCCATCTCCCTCCTGGGTGACTCATTGGGACAAAATTCTCCACGGAGAAGTTCTTTCCCCAACAAAGACACACAATGGGAATTTCTTCCAGTACACCTAAGCTCAAACCTTGAGCCAAAGGCAGAAGCAATTAGGCAGAGATTGATGACTTCCATGAATCCCCTGGCATGCTGGGCTCCACTGGACTGCTCTGTACCAACAGGAAGATGCTACTGAGAAACCAACAGGTCTTAGTACTCCTCCAAGCCTTTGTGAACTTGCACTTCATGATCACAGCCAAGAGAGGTCAACAGCCCATTTGAGGCATCGTGGGGGATGCCCAGTGTGGGCAGAGAGCCCTGCTGAGCTCAGCCTGTGTGTGGGAGCAGTGGGAGCTTGGGACGCAATACCCCTCACACACACACAGCCTGCTGCTCCTTTCACCCAGTTCTTGCAGCTTGTTCTGGGGGAGCTAAATATAGAGCAGTGAGCAGCTTTTGATAGCACCAAAATTAAACAAAAATGCTGGCTATTGTTTTCACTGAAAAGCATTTTCGAATGTCCTCATGGCTGTGTCAAAAGTGATGGACAGTGATTAGGCTTCAGCAGAAAAGTTTGACCTTCAAGGAAGATGTGTGGGGCTGAAACCCTCTGTGGGGCAGCTGGGGCAGGTGGCCTAAGTGCTCATAGGTGTCTTGGCCTGGCCAACTGGAATTTATGACTGTGAGCTGCTCACCCCAGTGCTCAGCTGTCAGGGATTCCTCAGCAAAATCCTTCCAAACAATGTAAAAATTATGCCAGTGCCTCACACAATGTGGAGGTAGGTGCACAGGATGGAGACAGAGGTGCCTGCTGTGGTGCTGACCCCCAAGGCTGCCCCACATCCATCTGGCAGGGGCTGGGATTCAAAGAGAGGCTGCTGGCATGTGACTCAGGAATGGCAATGGTCATGTTGCACATTTTATTCTGTTTTCTTAGTAATTCCTCGCCCTGTGCATGCTGAGGCTGTAGCTGGTAGCTTTGCTGGACTCACTGTGCAGCTGGTAAAACTCATCATCCAGGGATCACAGGATCACAGGATGGCTTAGGTGTAAGGGACCGTAAAGCCCTTCCAGATACACCCCTTGCCAGGGGCAGGGACACCTTCCAGCATCCCAGGGTGTTCCAAGCCCTGTCCAGCCTGGCCTTGGGATGGGGCAGCCACAGCTGCTCTGACAGGATGTACCTCATGTCCCCAGCTTGCTCGCTAATCCCCTTCTGTGAAACATTTGTCAAAGCAGGTTTGCCCACTTCAGCGAGCATTTCCCAGTCCAGCAAGCCACACCAGTTTACCATTTGGTGTGATGGCAGGCATGCATCACCTACACCATTTGTCACACTTTTGGTCACACATCCCTGGTGTGAGAAATCCCCAAGGAAAGCTCTTCAGGCAGAATGGAATCCAGCTGCTCTTCCCCTCACTGTACTGGAGTCTTGGTGAGAAACTGTAGCACAGAGACCAAGTCAGGCACTGACCTGAGACCCCAGGATGGAACGAGGAGGCACCATCACAGCAAGTGCTGCACAGAGAGCTCCCTCAGCAGTGCTGAGACTGCACAATGCACTCTGAAAAATTGAGAATAATGAAGGAATTTCTGCAAATCAAGGCACTTTTTTTTCTGATAACCTGCAGACAGAATTGCTGCCTGAATTCATAAAAAAAACCACCGGTCCTGATGTGTTCTCAGCTCTGATCCTCTTACTGAACCTGTTCAGAACTCATTTAGAGAGACTTCCCTCTCTCAAACAGGGGTGCAAATGTGCCACAGGTGCCTCCTGCCTGGAAGGTGGCTTTCCAAGGCACTCTAAGTGCCTGTCTCAGTGCTCACTGTGCTGAGAATGACATATTCCTCTGCTCCTCTGGATCCCAGCCCCTCTCTGCAGCTTGTTCTCACAGTACTGATGCTCTGTGACCAGGCTCCAGCTCATGTGGCTCCTCAGCTTGGTCTGACAGCGATCGTTCTTTCCAGTTCTCAGCATTCTAACTGCTCCCATCCTGTGAACTCTAGTTAGTTTAATTTAGAAGACAACTCTGGAAATGGATTGGCGCACCAGGATGAGCTGTTGTGTTCCCCAATGCCAATAAGCCCTCCAGGATGCTGTGTGACATGAGTTATTGACATGACAGAGCTGGCCAATGCAGCTCCCACACAAGAGTACAGAATCAAAAGATGAAAAGCCTCGGGGACTTAGAGAAAGAATTTTTTTAAAAGAACATTCATGCAAAATAATTCTCTAGCTTTCACATCACCCCCCTGGCCTCACAAGGCCCAGGCAGTTCTGTTCTGCACCATGAACTAATAGCTCAGCCTTTTTCAGCTGAAGCTGACACAGTCTGGAGCCAGAAAATTGTCAGAAGCATGTCTGAAGCAATGCTTGCCCAGCTCCTCCACTGCTGTTGGTTATGAAACGTTTCCAGCTGCCTGCTCTGCCCTGGCAGGCGCTGCTCCCAGCCGTGTGCAGGGGCTGTGCAGGCAGTGCCTGCTGGCTCCACACTGGCACACAGCAGACTCTCCCCACGTTGTCAGCCCTGACACCTGCCCACAGCCACAGTGACCTAGGACATGCCACCATTTTACTCAGTTTTAGGGCACAGACCAAGCCAGGGGCTAATTCACACATGGTCAGTGAGGGTTGTGGCTTTGGGGAGCAGGCACAACCAGGCTCCAAAAACTTCTGCGAGACAGGAGATGTCCAAAACCCCAATTATCCACATGCTTCTGGGGACATATGATCATAGAATGGTTTGGGCTGGAAGGGACCTCAAAGCTCACCTGGTTCCACCCCTGCTGTTGGCAGGGACACCTTCCACTATCCCAGGCTGCTCCAAGTCCCATCCATCCTGGCCTTGGACACTGCCAGGGATCCAGGGGCAGCCACTGCTTCTCTGGGAAACCTGTGCCAGGGCCTGTACATTCAACCTAAATGTTCTCTCTTTCCATTTTGATGCAGCATTCCCTTTTTCAGGGATCACAGAGGGACTGGCTGTGCCAGTCTGAGGGGGAGGGAGACCTCCTGCACCTGTGCATCCTTCTGTGTGTGTACCTGGGGAATGCACATGGCAAGACACAGGGAATGACAGTGAGCCTTCAAGAAGCATCACAGATGGCTACTAGCCTGGGTTCCCCCAGTTATCCCAATTTCCCACAAGTAAAAGCAAGAAGCTGACCAGACCTCAGGGACTGTATGCCGTGAGAGCAGCAGCTTGGCTGGGCCCAGCTGCCTGAGCTCAGCAAAACATGCTTTGGGTCACTCAAGAGATCACCCTGTGGTCATTTTGGAACTCTGGGAATAAAATGCTTGTGGGGTTGGGCTGCTGAGCCAACATCAGACAGGGTGGACTAACACACGCCTTGGCAATCCTGTTTGCTGAGCTTTGCTGTCATGCCTTGGCCCCCGTGTTGGCAGGGCTGTGTTGTGTCCATCTGTCCTGTAGCTCTGCCACACAGCACATCACCCAAAGGGATCAGGGAAAACCCATTTCCAGAAAAAAAACCCCAAAAGCAGTGACATGCAGGCAGACACAAGGCAAGAGCAGCGTCTCCTCTTCAGCCCTCACAGGATGCTCCCCTCCAGCATTCCTGAGGAGTCCCTGATCATTTTGGACACAACTCCTGCAACATTAACCCCTGGTGAGTTTTTCACAGCTTATACATCCCTCAGTGAAAGGGGCAGAGGAGAGAAAAAACAGAGAGAAGTTTCCAGTTTTTATTCTTTTTTCCCCCAAAATTTTGCCCATTCATTCTGGGCATATAGCCAGAAAGCAATAAAATTCTATTCTGTTTAGAAACAGCTTAGAAACATATAAATAACAGCAGTTTGGGGTGATGAGAGCTGCAAATACAGGGAGTTTTAAGTTCTTGAACATACCAACATCTGAAGGGGATAATGACAGCTTTATAACATCTAATTTAATTAAATATTTCAATTTGGGGATGTAAAATTTGCCATCATGAGCCATAATTATATACCTTCCTGACACTGTGGTTGTTTCTCTGCAAGCAAAAAAAAAAGGAGGAAGTCGTGTTTTAATTGATGTAATAAATGAATTTGTGCCCACTGCTCAATGATTTGTAGGTCTGGGGAGGGGGGCTCTGATTGGAGCTGCTTGGGCAGGGAGAGAAGGGGCTCCCCAGCACCCCTGTTTCCTATCTCCTTGGGCCAGCAGCAGAACAGCCTTCAGGACTCAGGCCCAACTAGCTGTGGTTACTTCTCTTGTACTTATTGAAGAGAGATCTAATTTTTAGCCAGGCCAGGGACAAAGGTCCTCATTAGTGGGTTGTAAATGTTTCAAGCCCTTGGAAGCCCTCACTGGAGCACGGGAAGGGAGGGTAGCCCCAGGAGAGGAGGAAACACACAAATATTTGCAAGGAGGACAGGGGAGCTAATGCCACCAGGGCTGAGAAACAGCTCCCACCACCATAACCAGGCACAGCTGGGTTGGCACGTGGTGCTCGGAACCAGAGCAAGGTCCCACAGCAGTGGGGAATAGGAAGGGCTGTGACCCTGCTGGGCAGCCTGTGTGGAAAGCCAAATCTCTGCCAGTGTCAGTAATACCAGAAGGGAGCAGACCCAATGCAAATAAAAACATTTTTTCCTCTGTCTAGGTTTTTTATTTCAACCCAGGTTCTTTGTAAATTAACACACATCAAAGGCAAACCCAGGAGCTGTGGCCTTGGCTCTGCTGCTCGCCCACACTGGGGTTGTTTCAGTGTGCCCGGGTTCCTGGCCTGGTGAGATAGGGGATGTGGAGCTGCTGTGTCAGACTGGCCATCCCACACATCTGCACTGTGAGCCAGGGCCAGGCAGGGAACCTTGGCAACAGCTCCCCATGCACAAGGAGTCTGCTAGAAATGCTGCCGCTGTCTCCAGATAACACATCCCTGGTTTAGCAGAACACTTGGTATCAATGAACTGGGGTGAGAGTCCAAAAACCAGTCCTATTTACTGGTGCTGCTGTGATCCTGGCAGTGATCCCTCTCTATCAGGATACTGGAGAGCTGGATCCTTGTTTCCCAAGGCGCAGCAGCTGCTTTGCAGCATAATGCCAGTACCCAGGGTTTAAACCCAAAAGAATTAGGTTTAATTCCAGTGTCTGGTTTCTGATTGTTTCTGCTGACTCCTTTTACATCACCATCCTGGTAACACCTCCCTTTCCAAGGCAGATTCATTCTTCACATCTAGCCCCCTCAGTGAATTCTCTGAGAAAATACAAACATTGGGAACATGTCAGGAGTTCCACAGTGCCATGGGCAATAAGGAAGTTCCCTTGGTCCCCAGCCTGGCCACACTGTCAGAGCAGCAGCAGAAGCAGGATGGCAGCTCTCTGTCAGGGGCTGCTGAAGTCACCTTGTGTCTGGGAGAAAAAACTGGCCTCCCCATACCTAGCTGAGCAGATACTTTGTCCAGGTAACAAACAGTTGGTTTTCTTTTGGCTGCTCGAGGTCCCTGGTTGTGCCATCGAGGGACCCAGCTCGGGGCAGGTCAGTATTTTCTACTCTGCCTCAAACCTTCCCCAGCTCTGACTAAGACTTTGGAGCGGCAGTTAAATAGAAAATTAAACATATGGATTATTCCAGCCATAAAATATAACCAAATTTAAGTTAGAATCACTCACATGATGAGTGGGTGACTGGTGACTGGCATCAAGCACAGGCCATCAGGGAATGGATGCTGCTGGTAACAGATGGGGGGCACTTAAGTTTTCTGTCTGAATGTCTAAAAACTCAGACAGCAACACCCAGGGTACAAATAATAATCCATGGTACAAATCCCGTGATATAAATAATAAAATCATGGAATCACAGACTGATTTAGTTTGGGAGGGGCCTTAAAGTTTATCTAGTCCCACCTCCCTGCAATGGGCAGGGACACTGACTCTGTACCAGGTTGCTCCAAGTCCCATCCAAATTCGCCTTGAAGACATGCAGGCCTGGGGAAGCCACAGCTTCAAATACCTTGGGGTGCAAACCCTAGAGTGCCAAAGTTTGCTGACTGTGCCCCTTAGGCAATGGCTTGCTCTGCCTCTGCCTACAGCCCGGATCCAGAGCCTCCTATCCCTTCTGGAGTTCCCACTGCCTTCCCTCTCTGTCTGAAGGACAGGCTGGACATCAGCTGGGCTGGAAAGGCCTGGGGTGACCACACTGCCCCCCAGCCCATGCCCGTGTCCCTGTTGGCACAGCTTGGCACAGACCTCCTGTGGCTCCAGGGACAGTCTGAGGAGTTTGTTCTTCTGCTGTCCCCAGTCCTCTGTGACCCGCTGCAGGGGCATAGCATTGTGAACCAGAGCAGGGACAGATCCAGCTGAGAAATAACCCAAAGAAAAAGAAAGGCAAGAAAGAGGAGTTATTTTTCAGCTGTCTGATTTCTCAGTTTGGTTCATTCTGTACTGGCTTGGTCCAAGGACAGGAAGGAGATGGGGACTGTGAACAGGGTTTGCTCTGGACTGACCCCGTTCTCTCCCTTCCTGAGCCTGGAGCTGGGAGCTGCCCATGGGCTAGAGCTGGGCCAAACTCTATCACAGGTCCTTAGCTAAGGGTCACCTCTATTCCTGTCCAGAGGAAGAGGCAGCTGTGAAGAAACTCAGTTACCTGGGCAGTTCATGGGTTACAGCTGCCCAGTCCTGGTCACCTGTAACCTCCTCCCACCACATCACCCAGCAGTCAGTCCTGGGTGGGAGCTGCAAGCAAATGTGCTATGTGCTTCTGAGGAGAGACATTTTCGGTATTGAGAGGTACTCAATGGCCTCTCACAATAGATTCTTGCTCCTTGCTCCTGAACAATAAGTGATGGGTGTGCAGTGTTATGGCAGTGATTTATCACTTGTGGTCCCCAGCTGTGGTGCTCAGTGTGAGCAGAGGTTTGCCAAGCCACAATGTAACCCACAAGAGGCCAGAGGAGAGCTTCCTCTCCACTCTGTCCCATTCTCTGCTTCCTTCACCTGACACTGAAGGGGCTCATTGATCACTGACAGATAGTGCTGGGGCACATTAACAGCTGAGCCTGGCAGTAAGGGCTGTGATGCACAACATCCCCACCATTTTCACCAGCATCCCCAGTATTCCCACCCCAGCAGTTTCCCAGACACTGGATTTTCTCAGTGCTGGTGGCTCTGATGACAGTGACTGAGAAAGCAGCAGGAGAGACAGACCATTTGTGCTGCTGTGGCACCAGGAGCACAGCACAGCCCCAGGGCAGCTGTCTGCACCCTGAACTTCTCAGCTGCACACGTCACTGCCTGGCACCAAAGGCACCAGTGGCACCAGTGGCACCAGTGTCTGCCTCCTGGCTCCCCCAGGCTGCCTTCCCTCATAGCACAGTGGACTAAGCCACCTGTCTTCTATCTCTGAATAAAAGGTCTTAAAGACCTTTGTGAGAGAACAGGATGCTACTGGGGGCCAGAGATGCCCTTTTCACATGTCAGCCCCTTCCCAGACCTAGCAGAACCTTTCTTCCTGCGCTAAGGTCATGTGGGCTGCTTGCTTCTTCCTCCCAGGCACGTTTTCTGGGAACAGGGAGCAGTCCTGCTGCGCGTGCAGCTCCTGTGTTTCAGAGGATGGGTTTCCAGGGAGTCTTGCTGTCCCTGATCAAGAGTTTGTGCTCCTCCAGCCGAGACAGCCTCTGTCCATGGAGCTTCAGTGAGGAGAGAGCCAGGAGGTGTCTGAGAGTGTGGGAGCAGGCGGGCAATGCCGAGGTGTGGAAGCGGCGATGCAGACAGCCAGCGACAGGCTATGGCTGGGCCTGGCACACCAACCCTGCCACGTGTGCCTGTGCTTTTGCAGACTGACGTGAGTCCTTCTGACAAGCCCACCCTCCTGTCACTGGGTTTTAAGCCTCTCCCAACCCCTCAGCTTCTTGCCATGCACAGGGCAGGCACATGCACAGGGCAGGCACAGGCATCCTGGCTCTGGAGCAAAGAGAGGAGGAGCTGGATCCTCTCGCACAGAGTGCAGATGCACCCACATTGCCGGCCAGTCCTGCTTCCCTCTGGCTCCCCATCACACTGTACACCTGCCCTGTTTCTATTGATGTTTGAAACTCCAGCAGCTGCAAATGCCTCTTTCCTCCCAGCTCACTGACAGAGCACTTGGACAACACTGAGTCAAGGACAAGGTCCCCTTGCAGTCTGTCCCCTGAGTGTGATCCCCTCTGGCTCATGGGCAACCTCTATCAGCTGGGAAAGGCCTCATGGATTTGGTCTTTGGTACTCCAGTGGCACTGGGCTGGTGTCACTGGCTGGAAGCTTGGCTCCAGGTACCTGGATGGGAGCCCCTAGATCCTGTGGGAGCCCTGTTCTCTGCCACCCCAGTGAGGTCAGCTCTCCATGGTGAGCTCTCTGAATGCCTCAGGGCCCGTGGCCCTGTGCTGCAGGTGGGCTCTTTGCAGCACCAGTGCAGCTGACACTGACCACTTTCAAGGGATGGGAGATGAGCACATGTCCTCTTCCATAATCTTCCAGAGGTGGAAGTACCTGTGTTCTTTTAACCATGCTTGAGCACCACAGGTGCTGTTGTTGCATGTTCACAAGGAGCTGGAGGGCTTCATGGACACCCTGGTTCCCAAGGCAGAGGGGTAGAGGACAGCAGAGCTCCAGACACGACCCCAGTGCCACTGTGCCATTAATTCATTTCACACTTTCCTGAGCATATCCCGAGTCACTGGTCTGGCCTAAGGGCCCTGCTGTCCTGGGCACACAGGGAATCTGGTCACCCATGGGTGCACTGCCCTTCACCTGCTGTCTCTCACAGATAGGAACGTGCTGCAAACCAGGGCACCAGAGGATCTGGGCCAGAAAATCAGCTGTACCGTTTTGTTTATTAACCCAGATCTACAAAAGCAGGAAGAGAGCCTGAAAATGCCAGAGAAGCTGCAAAATGCTGCCCTTCC
The DNA here is from genome assembly GCA_013400215.1 of Cisticola juncidis. NCBI lineage: Eukaryota > Metazoa > Chordata > Aves > Passeriformes > Cisticolidae > Cisticola > Cisticola juncidis. Next base: position 220,214 of record VXBR01008245.1, read on the forward strand.
TCCCTGCCTCCCTGGGAGATAGATTAAATATAGAAGCAAAGGCTTGGGCCTTGGCTCAGGCCACAGGTTTCCCCTGAGCATTGTCACTGACTCCATTCAATCGCCGGCCTGTCCCCTCCCTGTCCTGTGCTGCTGCAGCATTGGTGTGCAGCTGTGTCCCCAAACAGACTGCAGAGGATTTGGGTTTAATCTGACTGGGCAAAGCAGAAAGGTAAATTTTACCTCCAGTGTGTGTCCAGGCACTGGATCCTTACAAGGTCTCTGGGGGAAGGTGGTCCCACATCCTTCAGCAGTGGAGTTCTGCAGCATTCCAGGCTTTTTGGCAGTCAGGGCTCATGTAGCTGCACAGGGCTGATGGATGCAGCTGCCAGCAGCTGTGGTCCTGCCTTTGCCCCATCCCTGGGCTTGCCAGGTCTTTCTGAGCCCTTTGAGGCTCATCCTGTGAGCTGCTGCTGTCAGCCCTGAGGCAGGCACTCACTCTGTGGCAAATGCCTTTTCCTCTTTGTGTCCATACCCCAGCAGCAGCATTTTGCATATAAACCTCGAAGAAGGAGACATAATCCCATAACTCACAGAGCAACTCCTGTTATTTGAAGAACTGTAAGGATGTAATTTATTTCCTTCTCAAAGATTGTTGTTCCACAGAAAGGATGTGTATGTGACAGGACCATGAGGAACAAGGACTCCAGAGAACAAATCTGGGGGAACAGTGGGTTCAGAAACATTAAATGATTTTCAGAACAGAAGATTACTGCTGCAATCTATGTAGCGCAGGGAAACAATGTGTTTAAAAGAAGCCAAGAAATGCATTCAACACCTACTTGGCAAAAGCAGCAGGGAAAAAGAAACCTAATCCAAGGGTCCCTTTGACAATGATCCATCAGATGCCTTCCCTGGTGGGACTGGGAGAGACAGGGGCTGGAGGATGGCAGGAGTGACCGCAGTGGAGTCTGTGGGACCCTCTGCCACGGCAGCAGCCATCGAGGAGCCCCATCACTGTTGGTTGGGAGTGGATGTGGCTGCAACAGACACCATGGAGGGAATGCCCTGCCCAGCAGGACCCCCTGTGAAGAGCTAATGCCACACATGTGATCCCTCTTCTGTATCCTCAAATACAGACAGCCCCAGGGAACATCAAACACTTACATAAAGCAAGTGCTTTTGATGTTCTAAGCTAATCCATTTCAAACAGGGGCTGGAGAGGAAAAGCAGCACTGTGTTGTAGTGTTGGCAGAGAAGCTCCCCTCACACCCTCTAGGAATGGCTGGGAGTCCCTTCCAGAGCCAGCTTCTCCCTGCACATCCCCATCCGTTGGGAACTGGGGAGACACTGGCTCTTCACCACCACATTCATACCAAAGCCTGGGCTGAGTGAAATATTTGCTTCTTCCTTGGGAGGAATCTAGAATACAGAGTTCATGTATTTTGATGTGAAATGCTGGTTTAAAACAAAATAATCCTTCCAGAAAATTTGAGACAGTATATTTCATTCCTCTTGAGCTGTTCTCATGGAAGCTTAGGGAAAGCAGCCCCACCCATGGCACAGACCTGGCTGGCTTAGAGCCACCTCACTGGGATGCCCAAGTGCTAGATGGTCTTGGAGGAGGCAGGGGACAGTGGAGAAATGTGGTTCCACCGTGGCCCTTCTGCCCTGGGAGCCACCAACAGCCACCGACAGTGTTCTTTATGAGAAAATTAAGGAGAGTGACAGCCTTGTCCTCATATCATAATGGCTTTTCTTAATGCCAGAAAAAAAAAATAAAGCCATTTTGTGGTGTAATTACAAGTAATAAAAAGCTCTGTGCTGACAGATATAGAGCACTCCAGTACCTGTCTCTGTCAGCCTGGCCCCAGCAATAGTAATCATCACAACAATCCCACAGGAACTGGAGACAAGGCTCTCACTGCCAGACCTTGCATCTCTTCCACTGCAGCCCCATCCAGCCTGGCCTTGGATACCTCCAGGGATGGGGCAGCCACAGCTGCTCTGGGCACGCTGTGCCAGGGCCTCAGCATCCTCCCAGAGAAGAATTCCTTCTGATGAGATTATTCTTATCTGGCAGCAATGCCTTGAGCTGGGGTGTTGGGTTGCTTGGCTCATAGACCGTCTGCTGGCTGTTGGTGACCTGGGGCATCTCTGGAACTCTCTGAGAGACCCTGTCCTTGAGCAGTACTGGGAAATATAATCTCAGACACAAGGAAAGTCCTCGATGTGTCCTTGTTTCTCCCTGCTGAAAGGACCAGGCCCATCTTGCATAGTGCAGATGTGTGTGTGTGCCAGCAGGTCTCACCAAGGTGAGCACCCACTGCCCCCGGTGTCACACACTGCCCCTGGTGTCACACACTGCCCCTGGTGTCACCCACCACCCCTGGTGTAACCCACCGCCCCCGGTGTCACACCATGTGCCCCAGGCTGTCCCCTGCAGTCCCACAGCTTCTCCCATTTGAGGTCCCTGTGTGCCAGACTGCAGGGACACATGGGTTCCCTGGGAGCTGGTGCTGCTGGTGCCAGTTTTTCCTCCCACTCCAGCCCTCTTCTGCACTCCTGCCTACAGCCACCTCACTGCTGGCTGCCATTCGCATCTGCATATCATGCATATTCATGGTAGATGTAGATGATTAAATATTCATGTACACAGTCATTGAACTTGCAATTAATCTGGAACTTGCTGTTTTTATTCCATCTCCCCCACCCCACAAGGAGCCACAGGCAGCTCTGGCTGCCAGAGGATGCCAGGTTTCCCAGCTGCTGAGGGCTAAAGCCCAAAATAGAGGAACCAGCACATCTTACCCCTTTACTAACCCACTTTCCCCAGATCCGTGCTGTTGTGCATGAAGGAGCATGAGAAGAACTATAACCCACCCTTCTTGCTTCAGGGGGCCCATGGTGTCTGCTGGGAGCACAGAAACAGGGCAGCAAAATTCCCAGTGCTGCAGGGGCAGGAACTTTGCCTCTGAGCGGGGCTGGTCTGAAGGCAAAGCTGTCCCCACCTACCACCAGTCCCCCTGGGGGTACAAGTGGGTGCAGGGTGAAGGCAAGGGCAAGGGTGAGGGCTCTCACCAACAGAGAGGCCATTGCTGGGGCTTTACGGATGCTCTTCCACAAGCCCCAGCCCAGACTCTCAGTATCCCAGCAGCTGGAGCTCCTGCCCCAGGATGCTGAGGGGATGGAGCCACTGGAGCTCTTGCATGGAGCCCCCTCCTCACAATTGGGGCTTCCAGCTTAAAGCTGCTCCTGCAGAATCTCACCACATCTCCCATAGCTCCTGCAGACTCTCTCTATTCACCCTGTGCTGATGGTGCCTCAGGAGATTCTGCTTCAAACCACAGCCAGCCTGACAGCCCACTCTGGAAAAGAGCTGCAAACAGCCAGAGACTGGCAGAATCAGAACAGACACGGGATGGGGTGCTGAGGAAGGGGAGAAAGTGAGCACCGGGCGGCAGAGGTCCTCAAAACACTGGGCAGGCCTGCTCTACCAGCACCCTGAGACCAGAGAGCCCAGCCTAGCTGGCTCTGCAGACACATCCCCCCTGCTCCCCACAGAGCATCCCCTCTGGTCATGCACATCATCATCCTGAGCCATGCACAGCATCATGCTTGTACTTATCACTGGACCCACAGGGCCCCACAGCCCTCGCCAGCACCTAGAGTGTCATCATCTCCACAGTCCCAAACCTCCCTTTTCTCCTCAGACTTATGTTAGAACAACACAAGCGACTCCTTGGTGACTGTGACCCTTTGAATAGTCTCTTGAGCTGTTTTATTAGTAGCAGCCAAAAAAAAAAAAAAAAAAAAAAAAAAAAGAGAGTCATGTTGTCTGACTTCTCTGTCCAGGACACACTGATGTACTGGCTGTGCTGTATCTCCCAGACAGCAAAAAATTGTTAAAATCATCAGAAGTGTTTGTTAAAACTTTTTCTATTAAATCCCTCTGTGTGTTCTGGGGGCAAGGATTGAGCCCTTCAGGGCCATCACAGGTGACCTAGAGCATACTGTGGAGAAATGGTAGATGCCTTGAAAACACTGGCAAAGCAATCCTGAGTGTCTACTCACCTAAAAAGCCTTCCCAGCAGCATTCACAGCTTTCCCCAGGGTTTTTTTACTGTCAGTGATATTCTCATCTACTACTCTTCACTATACAAATGGGTTTTGAAAATCATCTCCTTGAAAATCCCTTGTTTAAAGCAGGAGAAATCACCTGGCAGGGATACAAATTGTCTACGGACTGAAGAATGGGGGTAGTTCAGCTGAAAGGGAGTAAGGTGTTGAAATCTTTTTGGGGAGTCCAGGCACAACTCAGAGACCCCCAGCTCCCTGCACTGGTGACAGCTCTGCTGCCCCAGGGCACTGCCAGCTCTCTCTCCAGTTCCCCCAACAATTGCCCACTCCTGAGCTGGCTCTCACTCTCAGCAGTACCCATCTGCCTTGCTGCAGAAGTGATGAGAGATGGTAGTTTTTCAAGGTAATAAAGTTGTTTTCTTCCTGTCACTCACTTAAAATCACCCAGGGAGCAGGTTTTATATCAGCACATATGCAGGAGACCTGGTTCTGTGGGAGGAGCAGCTCCCAATTCATCGCAGCTCCCGGCAGTGCAGGGCAGTGCTCTCCTGATGCACTCCATGCTGTAGTCCTAATTATCTCATCAGTGTTTGCTGCTGCTGGATAAAGACACTCATAGCAAAACCAGCATGTCTGGAACGGCAGAACTGGTTTGCAGAGCCCCAGGTCAGCCATGCTCTGCAGCCAGACATGCTCATCCCTCTGCTCAGCAGCACATCCCTGCTCCTGGCACTGGCCATGGTGTGTCACAGCACAAACCACTCGTGCATGTGTAGGTGTGGGTGTGGGTACAAATCCTTCCCTGATTCCTCTTCTGGTTGGTGAATAAGACCCCAATATGAGCCTCAGGGTGCCCAGGCACACCCAGGGCAGTGACAAGAGAGGGCTGCTCCCCACTTCCCTTCTGGGATGGGATTGGAGATGTACCCCAGGTCGTAAAGAGGGCTTGAGGGGTAGTTTCAGGCTTTCCCTACAAACTCTCTCAGGACTGGAGTGGCTCAGGGGAAGTCTGAGTGGGTTGCAGAAGGAAGTCTGAGTGGCCAATTAACAGCATTTTGGAAATGACGAACCCCCATCCCTCCTTCCAGTTCTTATGTCCTGAAGCCAGCTGAACATAACTGGGGCAGTGCTGGGATTTTGGGCTGCGAGGAAAAGATCCCAAACTGGTTTGCTGCAGGAGAAACTGGTAGTGGGGGACATACCATGTCCCCCAGTCCTCTCTGCAGGTCCTTCACAGAGCCCCAAGCCTTCTGCAGAGCAGTGAGGAGTTTGGTCACTCCACAGCCTTCAAGTAGTAATGGAGGCAGGCACAGATAGCAGTGCATGAGGATGGACCACCAGCATCCTGGTGAACTCCACAGTCCTGAGACATCCCTACTTGGTACCCTCTGAAAACCCAGATGAGGGCCTTGGGGCCACATCTACAGCAGACAAGCCAACCTGGGGATGTGTTCCACAACAGCTGTGCTACAGCCCAAACAGAAAGCAGCTTCTTCTGGCATCCCAGAGTCTCATCCCACCAGAATGATCCTTCCTGCTGGCATTGCTGAGTCCATTCTGCATGACTGCAAACATGCTGCTGTGGGCTGTTCAGCTGAACTGTTGAGCTGAGTGCAAATAAATCCACTCAGAGAGAGGAGGCAGAGGAGCAGGAGCTTCAGGGCTGGGTTTTTTCTCCTCATTGTAGTAACACTAATATCTGGCTCCAGCTTGCAGAACCCACTGCTCTGAGGTGCTTTACAATCTCTCTAGCCTTGTGCAGATGCTGCTAATACAGGCCAGAGGATCTTCCTGGGTGAACACCTTGCACTATTTGCCACTGTTTGCTTGTGCCTTGTTCCTGTGTTCGTGCAGGCTCTGTCAATGTTGACTCACAGATCACTGGGTGTGAGGTAACTCCTGGGAACCTTCTGTAAATACCAGTGAGGCACCATAAGCAAATGGCACAGGAATCAGGGATGAGGCTGCTCCTGGGAGACTGCACAACCTTAGGACCAGGCACAACCTTAGGACTGGGGTCTGGCAGGAGCTGGGGTCCCACCTCAGGACCCCACCAGGAAGAACCCATCCTGGGCAACTGTACCTGGACAGTGCTGCAGCCATAGTGACATTACCATTGTGACAGTAACATCCTGATATGGTCCTCCAGCTCTCCCAAAGTTGGAAAGAAATTTGCAAGCAGTATTTGCAGGGATTTACTCTCATGCACAAGTTCCAGGGCTCTTTGCAAAGAGCATGGGTGCACTACCCCCACTGGGGACAGCATGAGTCCTAGTTTGTTTGGGCAGGAGGAGAGAGGGCTCACGGCCACAGTGAACAAAGACCTGGTAAGGATGGGGACTTGGGGCACATGCATACCCCTCCTGAAGCCTGTGCTATGCAGAGAACCTCCTTCCCCCCTTGAATTAGGCCATGCCCAGAGCCTGGTGATTCAAAGGGGATATGAGCATCAAGCCACCATTGCCCAAACTGGTCTCAGCAGGAAGCAGTGCACTGCAGAGTGAGGTATCACATCAGTTGATGTTTTGGCTACAAGCCCTGTAGCACAAATAAGTCCCTTTGTGGCCCTCCTTGTCCATCCTCACCAGCTGGTGTGGGGGCAGCACACAGCCCCCACTGACCGAGCCTGCCAGGCAGTGCAGTGCCCAAGGTGCCCTGATCTCTCCCACCAGACCAGGCTGGCCTTGGCAAGATGCTCTCAGAGCCAAATCAAACTCAGTTTGTGGCATGGTAATGCTACTCTGGTGGATGTTTAGGCACTTCCAGGCTTACTGTGGCTTAGAAATGAGTATTTATTATTAATTCTATTCCTTCTCTGTTGCCAGGGTGAATCGCAGGATAAATCACTGCTACTTGGTGATAAAGGGTCCAGAAGCCAATATTTAGCTCAGCCTGAGAGTTATACCCATTTAAAAACAAAGATCCTGACAAAAGAGACAGATATCCTGCGTGGAGTAACGCTGTTTAATTAGTGAGATGATTCATGTTTTCAATCACAGTTTATAGCAGGCCCTTTACAGTCAACCATAAAGCAGGAGACTGCAGGTCTGCCAGGCCCTCAGAAACAACCCATCTGTGTTCCCTGTGGGGCAGCCATCAGTGCACCCAGGTCTTCAGGGATGGGGTCACCGTGCCAGGGGGCCCAGCTGAACCCCAGCACCTGCAGATCTTCACCAGAGCCACCCATAATCTCTTTCCAGTGGGTCTGAAGCATGGGAAAGCACAGACACTCCGCCCCCACCCCCTTTCCCCCCCATGCCTCATTCAGCCCTGGGCTGGTCCTGGAGGGACCTTTGCTCTCCAGGTCCTGTGTGGTGGCTCCCAGCCTCCCTGCAGCCAGCAGCAAGGGGCTCTGCCATGTGACACTGCTGTCCCTTGGTGGCCATTTGGCTCACAGATGTAGGGAGCAGGTGGGGGCTGGTTGCCCCTCTGTTTTTCCCAGCAAGATCATAATCAAGGACACCCTGCAACTGGAGGTCTGGGCATAATGCTATGAGCATCCCCAAGCTGAGCAGATGCTGCTGGAGAAGCTCCACCAAGCTCCCATGGCCATGGGAGTCATTGCAATGGTGCTGGGGGTCTTGCAGAGGCCAGCCATGAGAAAGCAAACCTTTGGCCCTAAATCCACTCTGAAGTGGGGGGAAAGGTTCCTGCAAGGTTGACAAATGCAGGGTGAGGCAATGCCATGCTGAGCCTGGAAACAGGGGCACTGCTGTGGAGCAGAGCCTGTCCTTGGGATGTGGTGCTTGCATGTGGGTCCAGCCCTCCTGGACCAGCTGGCACAGAGGCTCAAACTCAGCACTACTTTCCTCCTGCTCAGCTGGGCTGGAGTGACAGCCAGCCTGGCAAGGAGGTTAAGTGAGGTACCAGCCCCACACAGGACCACCAGCCTCTGCCTGGGCCACCAGCCACACTCAGCTAGGACAGTCTAGACAGTCCCAGAAGCCAGAGGCTGCCTTGCTTCCTGCACCTCCACTAGCACAGCCCAGGCATTAACTCAGAAATGAAACAGACGTGGCCAGGGCCCATAAAATTAATTAGCTCTCACTTTAAATTAAGCATCTCAAATGAGTTTCAGGGACATTTAATTAAAAGCCTGAAACTTACTCTGTAAGGAATGGCTGGAGCAGAGCCACAGGATGGTGTGGGGGCACAGTGCTTGGAGCTGGTGCCATGTCCTGGCTGTGCTGAGGTGTCCAAGTGGCAGCAGGCGCTGGTATCTACCTCCTGGCATCACCAGCCCCTTTCTCCTAAGCCTGTCCCTGAGGAGCATGTGCCCCAGGACTGGACACATCTGGGGCATGCAGCCCTGCAGGAGGGACTCTGGAGTGCACTCTGACACACAAAGGACTGTTCTGTGGCAGAGGTGATTGGGAGTCTGTCCCCACGCTTCAGCAGGGCCCCTGACAGCCTACTCAGCACCAGAAGATGTGGGAGAGCCAAGAGGAATCCTAGACCAGGAAGGTGTGCCCAGAGCATGCACCAGCATTACCAGGGGCAAGAGGGACCAGGCTGGCTCTGCTCAATGTGTGGTGTGCCAGGTCCAGCATCATCACCTGAGGTCCTTTGTGTGGGATACACCTGATGCTGAGTGTGCCTTTGTTAGGCACCAGCAATTAATGGACAAAACAATCTGTGCTGAACAAACCTTGACCAAGGGCAGCCCTCACCCAGCAAGGTGTCTGCTGTCACCTCAGGTCCAGGTCCTTACGCTGTTGCCAGTAAGTGCCCTCCAGGTCAGCCTTAGCAGGACTTCACATGGATACAGGAGTGTCCCAGACAGAAGCAGCCAAAGCTCATGGTGCCAGCACACTGCTGAAACTTGGTGCTAATGGAAAAGAAGCAGAGGAGAAGGAAAATCAGGTTATTCCCACCCCTGATGAGCCCTGAGGATGCTCAGCAGTTTATCCAAGCAAGAGCCATTTCTGATGAGAGAGCTGAATTCTGCCCTTCTCCCTCACTCCTGTCTCTGGACCCTCAGAGAATTTAGATCGGGTTTATGTGAGCCCACAGGAACACAGTGCAAAAAAAGTCACCTTCATTTCCCACACAGGTACCCCTCTCCCCAGGAACTCCCCCAAGGACTCACAGGTGTGCTAAAGGTCAGGGTGCCAAGGGACCCTTCACTGGGAACTTGCAAGGACTTAAAACTCAGCAGCTCTGAAACATGGGAGCAGAGACCTGGGGACAAGGCCTTTCCTGTGGGTAACAGCAGTGCTGAGTCCAGACACAGCCCTGGGATAGCCACAGCCCTATCCCAGTCTTGGTCTGGGAACTCCATCCTCCTGTGGAGACAACCATTCACCTCTGAGCCACCCCCATTCCTGCTGTCTCTGTGCCCACATTCCCAAGCAGCCTGCCAAGGGCAGGACACTGCCAACATACAGCCCAGTTCAGCTGAGCTTTGCCCTTTATTTGGTGTCAGGTTGGGATCTGATGTCCCTCATGTTTTAAATTGAGGCCTGGCAAGATTGCACAAACCAGGCTGCAGCAGACAAGCAGGGTTATTTTTACCCCAGGGGGCAAACAGGGAGCAGGCAGGATGTCCTTCCAGGGAGAGGGACAGGCACTTCGGCTGTCCTTCCAGGGACCAAGGCTGTCTTTCCCTGCTCCCTGCTCCTGACCACCACCAGCTCACACATCTCCCAAAGCAGTGCTCAAGGAAAGAAGCTCTTTGGGGTAAGGAAGGTCCTTCCCAGCATCCCAGGGTGCCCACCTTGGGGGGGTACTACCTTGGCCAGGCAGCCTTGTGCCACTCAGGCCAGCCTGGCAGCACAGCAGCAGGAGGCTGTTACACAGCATTCCAAATGGAAAGGGCTGAGCATGAGGTTTAGCAGGTGCTGCTGACACCAAAACCACCCCTCCAAGGCCTCCCAGGCCCCCAGCTTCTAAGGGAGTCCCCTCTGTCCTCTGGGGTTTGGCTCCTCAGATGAAACCCCACACTGGTGATGAGCTGGGGGCTGGGGAGAGAGGCTCCTTTGAAGTAATCCTGGAGAATCCATCAGGGCACAACCAACCCAATGCTTTCCTGTGTTACAGAAAATGGTTGCTTAAGATCCCACTTTTAACATTTCTCCCAGGTGACCACTGATGCTGAAGCTGTGCTGTTTCTTGACATTCTGTTGTTTGAAGAGGAGCTTGAATTTGAGCTGTTGACAGGAAAGCATTCTGCCTTGCCTTCTCTCTGTGCTGAGACTATTCCTGTCCCTGAGGACACCCAGCCTGGCTGCTGGAGAGTGAGTGAGACCATGCTCAGGAACACAAGTCAAATCACTTGGGGTGCACGTGCTCCCCTCTTCATGCACCCACCCATGTCACAGAGGGCTCCCAGCAGGTCTTACTCATAAAGGCCACACACATAAGATAGGCCCTAAGGGCATCATTTTGTCCATGTCTCACCATTATGTAATGACTAATTTACCTTAGTTAATTAAACTTACAACAAAATTTACCTCATTCCTAAGATATTTATGTTGTTTATTCTTTTGCTCTGCCCCAGCTTTATGATGAGCAATTCCCAGTTGGTTGAATAGTGGCCCATAACAGCACAGCCTGTTGCTAGCTGGTTTACTTCACCCTGGAATTTGTAAACCCCATACGATAACAGTGTGCCAATCCCCCCAGTGCCCCAGTTACCTCATTAGCACTTTGGGGGCATTTATGAATCCTACACAGCTGCTGCCAGGTCTCTGCCAGCTCTCCCAGCAACCGCCTTCCTGCAGCCACTCATACCTGGTCCCTGTCGGAGTCCAGGACATCCCTCTGGTCCTGAAGCGTGTGAGAACTGGGCAGGAGGGTTTGGAGACCGGACAGGGGGGGCTGGGATCTGTACAAGGGGGTCAGCCCGGCTCACACAGAGCCCAGGAGGACACTGCCTCTGATCCCTGTCCATGGGAGAGAATGCCCACATTGTACGAAGAATTACCAGCCAAGAGAGTTTGAAATAAGTAGTAGTTAGTTAATCACAGAGTGTAAATGTAGAATCTAGGATTTTTAGTATACGGGCTTGAAGAGGCAAGATGGAGAAATAGGGGAGCGGTCCTGTCCTCCTTGCTCTTGTTCTCATCCCCCATTTTCTGCTGAGTTGGATCACAAGGATTGGTTTAGAGTAGAAATGACGTGTTAACACAGGTAGTAAATATCAGTAAGATCTTGTAAATAAGAAGTTCATTGTGGACGGTGGTTGGGTCAGGGGGACCGTACAGAAAGACCAGGACGCTCTGATCCGCCCAGTCTGCCGCGTGTCCTGCTCTGCTGGGGATGCCCTGCAGAGCTGGGAAAGAACTGAGAGATAATGAAAGAATAAACACGGACTGACAGACTCTGTTTGTCTTCTCTAGCTCTGGCTCTGGACCTTTCGGGCAAGAAAAACTCAAAACACCCTACACACCTCAGGGAACAGAACCCCGAGGTGGATCGCAGGGAAAAGCAACCTGAGAGGTTCCCACCCAGCTGTTGGAGGTGACATCTCCTAATCCCCCCAGACTCACAGTTCCATTCATGAGCCCATTAATTCCTGTCTGAGGCTTAGGAACATCACCCGAGAAAGAGAACTACAGCACCTCCCTGAGTCCAAGCAGGACCAGAAATCCAAGTGGGAACAAGAAGCCCTTTGCAAAGGTCCTGTGGCTGACAGAACTCCTCCCTCACTGGTTTCCCCTCCATCATCTCCCTGGGACAGGGAGATGGCTCCTGGCTTCCTGATTTCAAAAGCACAGGAACAAGTGATCCCGCTGCCAGCAGGACCAACTGTGCCTTGCTGGCCTGGATCCTTCTCGTCCTTGCTGTCCTCAGCTCCAGCTGCCCTGAGTGCTTTCCCAAACCTTTTCAGTTGTGAGAGCACCTCATCACCCCAGAACCATCTCCAGGACATTTCGATGGATGCAGAGCCTTCATTCACCCATCCAAAGAGCCTTCTGCAGCTGAACCATCAGCATCCTTCATTCACTGGAAGCATTTCCAGAGGAGATCCATGTTCCTCTGGGTTCCTGCAGCCAACAACCTGGGACCTGATTTTCTCTTGCTAAGTCCAGAAGGGCTAGAAAGGTGTGAAACACCTGGATCAGTCTGAGGTGTCATGCTCATGCCTGTGCAAAGACACCCTCCTGTGCAAGGGCTATCTGTAGAATCAGAAGCTGTTTGCTACAGAATCTGCTGGAAGACTTTAATTCCCCCTGGTGTTTGCACAAGCACCCACCGCAGGGATGGCAGCCAGCATGCTTTCATTACATCTACAATAATTAGGATCAAAGGCTCAAGAGGCTTTGTGGGCCAAATAGCACCAGGGCAGTGCTGGGCTAATGGTTGGATTCAGTGACCTCAGATGTTTTTGCTAACAAAAATTATGATTCTATGATTCCATCCCTTACACTGTGCTATCTTGTACCCCTCGCCTTTGGGCAGGTGGGTGCCACTGCCCCTGGGGAAGTGTCCAGCACTGCTGGGCTGTGCAGCAGATCTGTCCCACGTCCATCTGACCCTGCCTAGGGGCTACCCCTTGCCTCAGCTCCCTAGCTGTGCCAGTTTATCGCTGCCCAGCAGTCATTCTTCACCTTCAGCAGGCTCCATAAAGGGCACCCTGGCACCAGGACACTCCCGGCCGCCCCGAGGAGCAGATCCCCCTCTCTGATGCCCCCACGCTCCCCGCGCCCTGTGCCCGCCAGCCGCGCTCGCTGTGCCGGTGGCGCTGGCGGCAGCGCCGGGCATTTGCTGCCATCCAGTGGCTGCTGCGGCGGGGACAGAACTCGGCTCGGGCACGGGGAACCCCCGCGTGTCCGCGTCTCTGCGGGCCACACACGCGGGCCGGGTCTGCACACAGCCCTGTTTGTTTCTGCCGTGCGTGCCTCGGCCGTGCTGCAAGCGGGGACAGGGACCTTTGTCACAGACAACGCGAAAAGAACGCCGGTGAGCAAAGCAGGAAAAGGGACGAGTTTATTTACAAAACTCAATTTTATACATTTCTCACGGTGCACGTGGATTGGAGGACGGCATCCCACCTCTCAAAACACATAAGTCAAGCCAACTGTCAATCAACTTTCTCCTCTTACCTAAACATATGTAATGAAGGACAGTTAGCAAAACAAAGCTATTGTTTATAGTAGAAAGTGTGAGAAAGTAAGAATTTTGATTCCAATATGAAGAACAATTCAGAAGGCTTAGAAAAGTCTTCAGAAACAGGATGACAGACCTTCCCTGCACCTGCCATCTCTGCTGGCTCTTATAGCTCCCAGCGCATCTCACCACCTGCAGCTGGGGACAGGTGAGGTGCGGAGGCACGCATAGAACAGGATGTCCTCTCCCGAAGGATCTGGGTGGGGAACAGTGCAGGTCAGCCTTGTGGGTGTCACTGGAGCACAGCTGGTCCCACAACAACTCTGCAGCTGGATACAGGGTTTGGGATCCACCTTCCAATAGAGAGCTCAGTGTGTGTGTCCTGTTCTAGCTCCTGCTGCCTACCCATCTTCCAAGGTGTGCATTATGGTGTCATGGCCAAGAGGACTGCAGCCAGTTCCTGGTCCCAGGATGACTATAGACTTGTCTTCTCTCCGAGGTGGGAGACTGCCCCAGTACCGATGGGATAGGCAGCCCCACTCATCCCATCCCCCAAAGCAGCACAGGGACATCATTAACTAGTATAGCTCTTTCTCTAGGCAGCCTCGAAGGACTGTTCACCCTTGCTGCTGCTAGGAGCCCCTGACTGCCCTGGTGCAGCCAGGCCCCTTTCTGCCATGCCACTGCCCCATGCTAGCCAGCTCAGCATGTAAGGATCTGGGGATGCCAGGTCTACTTCTCCCTGGCCAGCCTGTGAGCAGGAGTCTCAACAGAGCCCCGTCACCCAGACACATTCAGGCAGGCAGCTGGAGCCACAGGTCTGTGTTTGATTTCTGCATCCAGACCAGGCTTACCTCATCTCCACAACTTGGCCAGCCTCCATCTTCATCTTTGACCATGGAAAACTTGGCAAGGGCAAGATTTTGTCCACCCACTTGGGCATCAGCTGGATAAATGTTGAGCACAATTAAATTGTAATGAAGCAACTTTATTCATATTAAAAAGCCCACATTTCTGTGGTCACTCATGTGAGTGTTTTGGGTAGGATTTACTGTGTGCCACCTCCTGATACTGCCACAGCTGGGCAGCCCATCACCAGTGTTAATTAAAGGCAGAATTGGAAATTGTAACCATGGCTTTTTTGCTTCTTCTTTGTGATAAGTTATAATCTCTCCTGTAAATTAACACCTATAATGTCTCCCATAAATTAACAAGTGTTGGGAAGAAACTAACCCGAAACTGCAGGGGCTTTCCAAGGAAATGAATTGCTTTGCAGGGATGACTATTTTTTAATATCCCCAATTAAGTGTTTTTGGAAGCCCAGCTGCTGTGTCACACCTCCTCCAGCAGCAACTTTTGACACTGTGGCTCTTCCAACTTCACAGGAGAGACAGAGAGATTGGGGCACTCATTAATCTGGGAAAGGGGTGGGGGGATTCTTTAGTGCTGAACCTTGAGCAAATACCAATCCCTGGCTGGTGCCAGCATTCTGGGAGTACAGGGCAGATGGGGGCTGAAGGAGAAGCTCCTGTGTCTTCCAGGGTGGCCACAGGTGAGGGCTGAATCAGTCACTGCTCCTTGAGATGCTGCCCCGGATCTCCAGGGCAAGAAGGTCTCCAAGGCTGCCTACCTGCTGCATGCCCACCATGGGAATTTGAGGACAGGTATAGGAGGCTGGGCAGAAGAAAAGGGCTGAGGGAAGGGTCTGAGCAGGGTGGTATCCCCCAAATCCCTCCAGACAAGGCTCATAGTCTGAAGGCCTGCTTGGTACCCAGCCAGGAGGAGCAGGAGAGTCCAATGAGCTCTTGGATCTCTCCAAACAAACATACCTGCAGCCCACTCTGCTCTCATCATTCAGTGACCATTCAGTCTCCAGAGATGAGCCTGGAGGGGGATGTATCTGTTGCATCTCCAGCAGCACACCAGGCAGCCCTGTCAGAGCAGAAGAAAGTCAGCACCAGATCTGGGGTGGCACCAGGAATGGGTTTACCTGCAGAGCCAGCAGGTGCCAGGCAATAGCACCTCAGGCTAAATCCACTGCTGCTGCTCTGAGCTGGCAGCGTGGGTGTGTTGGCAAGCCCTGAGGTAGCACCCACACACCCTGCTGCCCCTTCCCAAAAAGGGCTGGAAAGAGAGACTCACATCCAAAAGCACTTCTTATAGTTCAAAATGTTCAAAACTGGAGTTTATTGCTGTGGGGAAGCAGCTCAGGGGGAAGATGTAATGTCTCATTGAATATTTGCATATTCTTTCAATTGCCACGAAAAAAAAAAAACCATTCCTGGTACTTGCCATGACTGACAACACCAGCTGGAGCACAGAGAAGCCCCATAGATGTGAGGATGAAGAAGGGAAGCACACACACAGACACACACTCGTGTGCAGGCACACAGGTGCCTGGGAGGCTGTGTCCCCTTGAGCCCACTGCAGTGAGGAGGGATGGCTCCCACCACCTCATGTACCCTTTGCAACAACTCAGCGCCTGGCCTGGGGTGATCCTGATGGGGTCCAGCATCCCAGGTGTCACATCCTGCCATCCTACCTCCTCCCCAAGCCTTCGCCAGGCCCTGTGTCCCTTGTTCCAGTGGTGCAAGAGCCAACAGCTCTGGGACCCGTTGGTGTTTATTTCACCCCAGGTCAAGCAGGAACAGGGTTATTCCTAACACCAGCAGGGAGAGGGAGGGAGCAACCTCTCTGGACACCTGGGAACATGTTGAGAACCACAGGCTAGGAATGAAGGCAGGAAAGTGAGTAAGTGCAAAGCTCCAGCCATAGGAGATGGAGGCATTACCTGTGGGTGGCACAGCAGGTGGCTTCTCACCCACAGCCACTGTCAAAGCACCCAGGAAGGGTTTTTCTCTGTGGTATGACATGTCTAATTGTACTCATGGACTTTTTCCCCCAGCACAGCAATTCCTCCCCACCAGAGGAAAGCGTAGGCAAAATAAAATAAAAAATAAAAAAATTAAAAAAAGAAAAGAAAATAATCGGAAAATGCCCAAATGACCAGTGTGTCTCTGTCCCTACTGAACCTCTACCACGAACCTCACCTGCCCTTTGCAAGGAGTGCCTCCAGTCTCAGACCATGAGCAGAGATTGCTCAACTCCAAACCCCAATTTCCAAACAGGTGAAGTGGCACAGAGCTGAGCCCTGCCAGCCTGCTCCATGTTCTGCCAGCAGCACCCACACTCCCGAGTGCCATAATGATTTCAGTACTCCCGCAGTGCATCCCTGCAGCTCCTATGACCCTTTGCTGTGCTCCTCACAGAGCTTGAAGATAGTTTCTCAATGCCAATTAGTGCTCACCATGTGGATGAACAGGAAGTTTTACCTCTCTGTTGCCAGAAACTCCAGGCTTTCATCAGTCCTGTGGAAATGCCAGCTTGGTTTTAATCCCTCCCCAGTGAGCTGCAAACCCTTGCATTGGAATAGCCCACTACACTCTGTCCCAGTAGGAAATGCCCCTTGACAACAGCATTGTGCCCAGGGCCACTCCCAGGGCTGGGTGAGCCCCCTTGCTGAAAGGCCAATGATACAAGGAGCCCCACATGCCACAGCTCGCCTTGGCCCAGGCTGTCAGGACATCTTATATGATTTACTGGAATGTTACACAGAGAGGAGAAAACATCCCAGCCTGGTTCTGCATGACTCACCATCACTGTCTGGGAAGAAGGCTCTGCATTGTTTGCCCTTGGTAGGAGCACAGTATCCCTACAGAATCCTCTCTTCAGGGCCCAGGCACAGGTGCAATTGCAGCTTATATGGGTCCTAGAGGAGAAGCAGCAGCTTTGTATTCCTGGGGAATAGTCCAGGAGGGAACCCCAAATAACAGAGTGGCAACAGCTGGAGGCATCCCCAGCCCACTCCTCTGCCAGCTGCAGATCTCTGACTCCACCACACATGAAGCTTGGGGAGCTGTGTTGGTCCATGTGGCCTCATGTACAGGGGAAAGCGCTGCTCTGGTGCTCAGGGGAGCTGCCCCACACAGCTCTGCACCACCTCTGGGGTGGCTCATCTCCCTTAGTGGCGATTCCAGGTGACTGAGCCTGCTGGGTCTCCATCTCTCTGCAGGTAGGAAGGCAAGCTACTGTCACCAGCCCTGGGGTGATCCCTGATAGGATCTCCCAGGGGTGCTGCAGAGCTGGGGACAAGGTGTCTGTTTGTGGAACACTGGGAAAACCAGGACAAAAGAAAGGCGGCCAGCTCTCCATGTCTCCATGCTGGGCTCTGGGCAGCAATACCTCCATGTCCCACCACAGCATCCTGACTCCTGTTCAGGTGGGGGGGACAGGGACAGAACCCCTCCTCACAGCCATACATGGCCCCCAAGGCTGCCCACCCGTCTCCCCCTATGGCGGGTGGCTGACGTCAGGCAGCAGATGGATCCAGGCTGGCACGGGGGTGGCACTGGCGGTGCCTGCAAATACCACGGCTGCTAACGGCGCTGGTTATTCTTAGCACC
>VXBR01008245.1:237869-254041 GCA_013400215.1 Cisticola juncidis
CACTGGCGGGCTCCCCTGGAGCAGATGGCCCCGTGGCATGAGCCAGCTCTCACCACCGCACCAACGGGGAAGGAATAGGGAAGGCAGGACAGGCAGATTGCACACAGACCCCTGCCTGCCTCTGACCCAGCTGCTGCGGGATCTTTGAGGATAGGAGGCGATCTGGATACCACCTGAGAACAGGACAGGGAGCATCTTCTCTCCCAGACTCCACGGGGAGGGCTTTCCCAAAGTGAGCACTGGGGAGAGGGGCTGTGGCTGGAGGACCTGGGTAGGCACGGGACAGACAGTACATGGCTGGGGACATGGCTGCCAAAGAGCTGGCTGAACTCAAGCCCCCACAGCCCTCCACAGTCCCCCTGTTCTCTCTGTCCCAGTCCACCACCCCCTCCTGTCCAGGGGGCTGCAGGAGAAGTCAGAGCAGGACTGGAGTGCCTGCCCTGAGCTGGGAGCAGAACACCCTGCATTTCAGCCAGGAGTAGGGAATCCCTTTCAGAGCTGAGGGAGTAACATGGAACCTCTTTGAGTACAACAGGCCCCAGGGCCAAAGCTGTCCCTGCAGTCCTGATCTGCCCCAGGGCCAAAGCTGTCCCTGCCGTCCTGATCTGCCCCAGAGCTGGCTCAGTCTTCGCCCCCTCCAGTATGCCACCCCATACCAGCTGTGGCTAAGGGCTGCAATGACATGTCTGGGTGTGGGGTATGTGGGTGCCCTTGAGAGAAGTGGGTGTGCAGAAACTAGCACTGTCCCAGTCCCGTGAACAGCAGGACCCAAAAAGGCCAGAGCTAAACATAGGAAACCTACTTTCCAGCTGCCGCCCCCAGCTGATCACCTTGAGCCAGGATGTGGCTCCCGGATCTGGGGCTTTAGGGAGCTCATCATGGCTTGCACATGAGAAGGTGGTAGCCCATGATGTATGCTGGCTGCAGATGAGGAGCAAGGAGCTGATGGCTGGGGAGTAGCCTCAAGCCCTCTGTGGCAGCTGTGCTGCAGCAGGAAGGGCCGTGGGCGAGGAGGCACAGCCAAAGGGCACAAGGAGCCTGGAGGAGTCAGAGACCTGCACCCGGAGCCACCTCCAGCACCGTCGGGGCTGTGCAGGACGCTCCGGAGCCGGGACAGAGCCACTGGGGGAGCTGGGGCTGAGGAAGGGATGCAAGCCCTGACCGCGTCCTTCTCCCTGTGCCCACGGGATGGCAGCAGCCTCCTGTGGGCCTGCGGGTACCTGCCCACGAAGCACGGCGTGGGGCTCAGCTCCGCCCGGGGTGCACCTGCAGAGCAGCTCACGGGGGCCGATCTGAAACCGGAGGGACAGAAGAAATCTCAGCGCCCTCCTGTTTCCGTGGGTCCTGGCAATAGTGAGGTCACCAGGGACCCTCCTCATTAGCTCCTGCCACAGGGCAGATGGATAAGGCTCAGTTCCCTTCCCTCCCCCATCGCCCAGAAGAAGGGCTGAGGAAGCACCTCAAAACCAGCCCTCAGTATCCACCAGTGCATAGGAGGGGACACTCCTGGGGCAGCCTGTGGGTCTGTCCTTCAGGTATTCACCAGTTTTCAGCATCATCCCAGGGCTGACAGTTCCCCCCACCCACACTTGGAGCCCAGGCTGGTGCCACCTCCACCGGGAGCTGGATCCTGCCGGTCCCCAGGTCCAGTGGGGCCTGGCATGGGAAGCCCTATCCGAGGTCACTGTGACCACTCTCCAAGATATGGATCTGCGGTGGATCTGGGAGTCTCATGACTCCCCTGGTTACTAATGGCCTGGAAACTGCTTCATCCTCATGAGATTCGTCTTCGTTCTTCACGCTAAACAAGGAACGGGAATGTTTGTTGGACACTCCTGCTTCTTCAGTGGTAGCAGCTACCCCGTTAACAACCCCGGCAGCACTGCGCTGCCACCGGGACCTCTGCTGTTCCAGTGCTCTGGTGGCTTTGCCCGGCCAGATTTTGGCCCGATTTATCTCTTATCAATCCCGCTCCCTTCAGACATGCTGCAATCCTCCGATGGCTGCTTCCTGCAGCTCCTTCCATCAGCCCTTTTGCAACCCCGTTGTACAGACCGCGTCCCGCCCCTACGTCCTGCCTGCCCATGACGGGTTTCCCCAGCCTGCCTGCTCCTCCCCTCAGCAGCTCTGCTTCCTTGGACCCCGGCCCTTCCTCGCAAGCTCCCGGCTGTTCATCTCTCTGAAGGGTGAGGGCTCCCCGGGCTGGTCCCCGGGGCTCATTGACCGGCAGCGATGGCAGCCCAGCCCCGCGGCCCCCCTATCACCCCATCTCTGCATGTGCCGGGGCCTTGTCACCTTTCCGAATCTCATTCCCAGGGGCCCGGGCCAGTCGTCCCCACCTCTCCGAGGTGTTGTCCCATGCCCCAGCCCCACCAGGACAGCATCATGTGCCGGAACCACTCTTCACTAGCCCCTCAGTGCTAGTCAGTGGTGGCAGAAACGTTCACCCTGAGATGCAACAGTACTAGGGAAGCCGCTTCTCCTCCTCCTAAAAACCCCTATTTCCCCTCGAATATCCCCCAGTCCTGGGCACCTGCCGCGAGTTTCAACACGGCCAACATCCATAGCCCCCGGGCTTCGTGCGTTCCACCCATGCCTGACTTGGCTCCGGGCGAGGCAGCTCCTAGACGTTCCCAGCAGTGGGGCCAGGTCCTTCCTGGCTTTCCTCCCCATCCTGGGACATTTCATCCCCTTTTTCCCATTTCCTGTCCCATCTCCGGAGCTACGCGGGTTGCCCGCGCCAATCCTTCAGGGAGTGATGACACGAGCAGCGCCAGCCTCCTGAGCCCCACGCCACTCCTGGAAAGCACACAGCGGGGCGAGGGTCCCCACCGGGAAGGGGGCACCGTGGCCCTTTGTCACCCCACGTCACCCCGTGCTACAATTCGCCAACTTCTCCCGGACCCAAGCGTGGGGTGCGTGCGCTGCCGGGGAACGGCTGCTCGGGGTGAGGGGGCGGTGGGCGGGGGAGAGGGGCTNATGTCCTCGTCGCCCGCGGAAGAGTGCCGGTCGCCCGTGGGGCTGGACTGCTGCAGCTGCTGCCTGGACCTGGCCAACCGGAGCGGGCTGGAGGAGGGGGCCGAGGGCGAGAACAACAACCCGGGCAGCCCCACCGTGAGCAGCTTCCGGCAGCTGAGGGAGCAGCTGGTCCAACAGAACCTCAACACTGACAAGCTGAGCTCCATCATGCGCCAGGACTCGCTGGAGCCCGTCGTGCGGGACCCCTGCTACCTCTTCAACCAGGGCATCTGCAACAGGAACATCGACCAGACCCTACTCTCCATCCTCCTCCTCTTTCACAGGTGGGTGTCACCACCAGGAGCCTGGGAGCTGCCGGGGGCAGCGGGCTCGGAGCTGGCAGGGGTGTGGGGCTGGCAAGAGAGGGGGACTTGTGTGACCCCGGGGCCCGGGGGTGTCAGCGGCCGTGGGATCTGGGTGGGGAGAGGCCGCGTCTGGCACGGGGTCCGTACGCCAGCCCATCCCTGGGTGCGGGTCCGGGTGGCTCTGCTCCGCCATGCCCGTCTTGTGGTGCCCTGTGTCTGCCGGGCAGTGACAACAGCCCCCAGCTATGTGTCTTGGCCGCTGGCCTCTGTACTCATCTCCCTGGCTACCTCTGTCCTCACAGACAGTGCCCGCAGGGGCATGGATAGTGTCCAGCTGCAGACAGGCATCCAACCTGCGTGGAGAGCGCAGCAGGTTCCTTGGAAAGCAGCTGTGCTGCCTCGAAAGCCATCTTGAGCGTCACTGAGAGCCTGGGTAGGGAGCCCGAGAGTGCCAGTGCCAGCTCCTGCCCTTTCGACAATTCCCCTGGCCCTCCCCGAAGTGGACACAGTTTTGGCCCGGAGTGGTACTTCCCGTCTCTAGAGCGCGGCTGTGCCCAGTCCGAGCTGGTCTCGGGGCTGCTCTGGGCAGGCTCCCTGTGCCCCCACAGCCGAACGTGCTGAGGGCTACTCCCATCCGTTCCCTGGGGGACTGAGGAGGCAAGACTGCGGGGTCTGCCCTGCTCCCTCCTCTAGCAGTGAGGACAGAGGAGACTGAACAGGAGGTCGCAGGGGCTACCACTTCGCAGGCTCCCCAGCCCTGATCAGGTAAACCCTAGGGGCGAGGAGTGGACAGAGCTGTCTCAGGTCCTGCACTGACGCTGTGTGGGGCTGGCTCTGGTGACAGAGAGAGCTGGTGACACCCTGCGGGGAAGCAGCCTGTACGGGGGCTAGCAGGTCTGGGTCTCCCCAGTTTGGCCTGGGAGAGCCGAGCTGGGCCAGTAGTGCCACAGGTGCCCGAGTCTGCCAGTGTCTTCAGCAGGTGGGACACGTCCACCTCCCTGAGGGGACCTGTGGCCTATCAGTGTGTCAGGTACAGATGGCTGGCTGGCTGGCATGGCAGGCGGCGGCTCTGGGGCTTGCTGCTCCGCTGTAGGTGGGTAATGCGCAGGGTGAGCAGCAACCACGCGTTCAGAGACACCCCGCCAGCCCCTTCCCACCCTACGCGCACACGCTCTGCGGGCGCGCTCCGGGCTGTGCGCGGAGCGGCGGGCGGGTGGGCTCACACGTGGCTGTCCCACGCGTGTGAGCCACCCCGGCGCACGCCCGCCTCCTCGCCCAGCAGCGTCTGCCGCCGAGAGGCTGCTGCCTCGGGCCGGCCTTGGCGGAGTCGCTCTTCCTGCACTTACATAACGCCGAGCTGCCGCTCAGGTGGGGAGGGAGGAGCTGGGACAACCGCCAAGGCGCCGGTACCTGGCCCGTACGGGGAGCAGGGAACCTACCCAGATGAGAAGGAACAGGAGCAAGAGGTTCCCCTCCTCCCTGGGAGGCTGCAGCAAGTTGGCACCGTGGGTGAACGGGAAAGTGAGACACTGTCCTCAGCACGGGCTGCCGGGGCTGGGGTCAGAGCCAAGCACCTAAGGCTGCTCAGTGGACAGTCAGTGATAGTGCCTGTGGGCCAGGGGCCACTCATATGGCGTTCAAACTCATCCCTGCTGGAGCAGGACCTGTGGTGCTGCTGGTGGGGTAGGGAGTGAGCAGAGATGCCAGGGACAAGGATTTCTCCCTGTCAGTGTCTCTCAGCATTCCTTGCTGCCCGTGTTCCATGCCCTGCTGTGTGACATGTCCGAAGAGCTCCATGCATTGTGTTTGTGACAGGCTGTGCCATGGTGTGGTGCAAAGCAATGTCCATCTATCACACCCAGTGACCAGGCACCTTGGTTTGGAGGCTGCCTGGGTGATCCCCCTTCACCCCTAGGTGGCATAGCATGGGGGAGCCAGGTGCACGGCCCCAGGCACTGGAGTCAGGTGTGCCCACACCTGTGTTTGCAGTTGTTTTGCTCCAGCCTGAACTTTCTCCTTCTGGGGAATGAGCCAACACATCCAAAAGGAGATAGCATTACACAGTGGAGGATTGTGGGTGCCAGAGGAACACCCCAATAACATGCCTGCTAAGGACATCCTGCTGCTTCTACCAGGGAACCCAAACCATTTGGTGCCTGTTGTTTTGGCTGATATGCTCCTATAGCAACACAGGAGGGGAGAAAAGTTTTGTGGATACACATCCTTGTGTGTAGCTGACATCCAGGACAACACGGGATCCCCAAGATCCTAAACCCAGAGTTGAGTCTGGCTCTGGGGCTGGCTGGGGACAACTCAGTCAGGGTCAGATTAGTGTTGGGCTTCTCAGACAACACATATTTCAGCATGTCCAACCTGTTTCTGAGGGTTTCTTTAGCTGGGTGATCACTGCCAGGCTCTCCATACCATTTGCTCATAGCAGAGATGTTATTAGGGATGCACAAGGAAGGCATGCTCTGGACTAATTGCTTCCAGGGCTCATGCTGCAGAAAGCCCTGCTGTTCCAGGAGTGCATGGGATCCTGTGCAGAAAGGGCTTCTCTGCTATTTCCTCACACAGGGCATCACAAGCTGCTTTCCATGGAGACCTCGGCAGTGCCAAGGGACCAAGCTCACATGGAAGCACCAGGCATAGGGAGGACAGCTGCCACCACCCTGGCTGGGCACACCTTCTCCCTGCAGATGCCAAGGAAGTGGGCAGAAGGGTCTTTGCCATCCCTCTGTAATGCCACCATTACCCCAGAGCCAGACACAAGCCCAACTGAGTGCAGGCCAGGGAGAGCAAGCCCATGACCACGTGGCACCTTTCCCTGGGCCAGGGGGCTGAGGGGAGCCAGTGGTGTGGGAGGAGGTTGGCACTGCAGGGGAAGCAGCATCCCAGGTGTGCTCTAGCACGTGCTCTAACAGGATGTGCCTGGCTCCGGATGGGGAGAGAAAGCACAGGCCAGCCTGCTTGCCCACATCAGCCAGCCATGCCAGCACTCCTGCCCAGCCTCTCTTGGGCAACCTAGCAGCCTGGCCAGCCTGTGCTCATCCTGCTCCAGGCTGTGAGGGGATACCTCTGCATAGCCACATCATGTGCAGGCACTGCCAGACCTGCTGCTCCATCCAACAGGGTGAGCAGTGACCCATCCTTTGGTCTGAGCCATGAAAGAAGTTGAGGGCCTCTTTCTCCCAGGCCTGGGCAAGCCACGGGAGTCACAGGGAGGCAGGGAAGCTCTGTGTGAGGGGCTGGGGGACGCATGAATTTGGGAAAAGCAGGGAAGCACTGCCTTTCATGCTGTAAGGCCGGGCCAGCAAGCAAAAGCTCTCAGGGCAGCAGTACCATGGTGGCATTTGTGTCACAGCACCACTTGTTCCTGTCTGTCAGGTGTCACTTTGCAGCAGCAATGCAGGAGGAGAGGAGCCAGGGCATAAAGGGCATCCCGTGGCAGCAGGGCCAGGCAAGCATTCCTGCTGGTCGAGTGGGCTGGAGCAACAAGGACACATTGATGGGGAGAAGGGCCATGAGCGAGTGTGAGAGTGGTGTGGGTGTGGGACCCAGCTGTCCAACTCTCCTTCTTGTGGCCCTGAGATAGCTGTGCAATGGAGGGGGCCAGGAGAGACCCCCCCACCTCAATAATCATGCACCAGGGCTTTCTTTGCTTTACTCCCACAAGATAGAGCTTCACATGGCCTGACCTGCAGCCTGCAGTGTTGCTTGCAAGCTCTGCACACCACCAAGGTGCTGGGGAGATTTTGTTTCAGTGGCAGGAGTAGCTTGTACTGCTGGGAGATGCTGACCGTGGAGTACCCAAATCCTCCCACCCTTGGGAAGATATCAGGCAGGCAGCTGGCTCAGCCTGCTGTGGTCTCCATCATGGGCATCCCAACACCTTGGGACCCCCACCTCATGATGCAGCAGACTTGGAGCCCATGTCCCAGCAGAGCAGGCTCACAGGGGCTCTGCCACAGCACACTGGGTTGGCGTGGCTCAGCAGGGCTGGCAGCAGCGTGTGCCACACCATGAACCATGCCTGCCCCTGCCTATTCCTGCAAGACCCAGCTCCCTCCAGAAGGATATTCCTGACATTCTCTGAAGCACAGGAGGGCCCTGCTCAGCCCCTCCAGCCACTTGGGAGGGAACCATTTGCCCCTGACCACAAGGCTATGGCCAAGGGGGCTGGCACAGCTATGCCAGTCTGGTGATGCCAACGTCAGCTTCTCAGGAGCCTGTCATCTTGGTTTCTTGGGGATTCTCCAGCACTGTCCATCTGCTAGGGCAGGCACTTGTCTCTGCACAGGCAGAAGTAGGTGTCCCAAGGTCAGGCAGGAATGACAGCATGCCCCTATGGGGAAAAGGCTGGCTAGGATTTTTTCTGGCTTTGGACTGTATAGATGTGGAAGAGATTGAAGCTGAAGAAGACTTGGGGTCTGCCCTGATCCCAACATCATGCCCCCTCCCTCCAGCATCACATTATCCCTTCCTAGTGAGACATGGCCTGATCCTGGATGGTCTCTGCTGGGACCCAACACCACCTCCTCAGCCACTGCCCGGCACAAAGAGGGTTAAAGCTGACTCTGTACTTTGGGGGAGCAACGTGACCTGCATGGGATATATGTTGTCAGAGGCTGGCAGCTGTGTGTGTGCCCAGGGGATGTGACTGTGCATGGGTCCGTATGCTTTATGTGGACTGCCAAGGCCATTGAGGCTCCAGGTGGATCCTGCCCTTGGGAAGGACTGAGACCCTGCTGGTAGAGGGCAGAGAACCACAGAACCCGTTAGGCTGGAAGAGACTTCTGAGATCATAATTTCCAACTTTAGCCGAGAGTGTGTGTCAGGGGAAGAGGGCTGGAGAGACGAGAGAGTCTACAACCCATCCTGATGCTTTGCAAACAAGCTCTGAGTTATATTTATCTAGGTGCTGCAAATGGCTGGCTTTGGGACAGGAGATCATCCTCTGTGTGCTGAGTTTTATATACATATATTTGAGAGGCCTTTTGCTGCAGAACAACTCTGGTAGCAGAGAACAAACTCTGGGCCCTCCAGACTCCAGGATCAGGATAGGATTCAGTCCTTGCCACCCCCTACCTGCAAGTCCCTGGGTATGGCGGCCCTGTCCAGATTGGCAGAGGGTGGCAGAGGCCATGGGGCAGGACAAGACATTTCCATGTCCTTAAGTGAGACCATCTAAGTGACATGCCACTGAAAAGGAGCAGGACGGCTCCGGGTGGTTTGGAGGCAGGGGATGGATGGTCTCAGGTTGTCCCCGAGGGTTGGCACAAATGACGTGAGGGCTGGCTGCTGAGGTCAGGCACACACAGAGCCACAGGTATACATCCTGCCAGCAACTGTTTGTCTTTCACATTGTTATTGTTCTGAAATGTCAGTGACGGCAGGGTTTCAGCGAAGGTCCCCGGTTCGAAATGCCCGGGATTCCTTGCAAAGGCCAGGCAGGGTATTAATAACTGTCCCTGCTGAAGCCGTGCTGCCCTACATGTCCTTGCCTGACTTCCTGCGGGTGCTGGCTCATGCACCAGCTGAGCACAACAACTCTGCCCCCAGCCCCCACCGGGTCAGGTCTGTCCGGGCCTCACAGCCCCAACGGGTCCAGCTGTCCCTCAGATACTGGGGTGCTGCTGGGGCTCCCTTCAAGCTTTGGGCCAGGCAGGAGAGCACCAGGCTTCAGCACCTGTGGAAGGGGCCTGAGAGATTCCATAAACAGGGCTTATTCTGGGCTGGGAGAGCAGATTTAGGTAGCGTGGGGTGCGCTGCGCAGCTCTGGAAGCTCCCCTGCCTCCGTCCTCATTACATAATGAGCTGCCTCCCAATTAGCGAGCGGGCACTCCCGCACGCCGCAGGGCAGCAGCTGCCAGCACCCAGCAGGGCTCCGGAGAGCCCGCTCCTGCCTGAAAAGGGGCCTAGGATTGTTCTTGGAGGATGCCAGAGGCCCTGCTTTGGGGTTCCTCTCTTGGGCTGGGGATCCCTGCAAAGCTGAATGAGGGGCTGGGGGAAGCAGAACCCGGGCTGGCAGCCCCCTGCCCACCCGCTGTGGGGTGCAAGGGCATCGCATGGCCCTCGTGCTGAGGGTGGTCCCTTCAGTGTTGCAAGCACCTATGCTCTATCCCCACTCCCCTGAAACTGCACCAAAAAAGGCAGCCAGGATCTGGGGGTGATCCAGCTGGGGCTGTCCAGGATAACACAATAAGCTAAGCAAGGATAGTTCAGGAGCTCAGAGCCATAGCTGGTAGGAGCGCCGGGGCAGGGCATGGGTAACCAGGAGGCGATAACACCGAGTTCAATGACAGGACTCCAGCCCCGGCCCATGGGTGTGAAACACTCTGCTCTGCAGACAGATTTGTGGGTTAAAGCTGTGCCAAGGGTTCAGACT
This sequence comes from Cisticola juncidis, assembly GCA_013400215.1. NCBI lineage: Eukaryota > Metazoa > Chordata > Aves > Passeriformes > Cisticolidae > Cisticola > Cisticola juncidis. The sequence continues at coordinate 247,581 of VXBR01008245.1, forward strand.
GCCATCCTCCCTTGGGCTGGGCATCCCTGCTCCACAGGAGCAGGTAGCATGGTGGAGGTTAGCTGCATTGCCCCAACAGCCAGGCATGATACTCAGAGAAAGCTGCAGGGTTTTCACTGGGCTGTGCCATAGCAGCATTCGGCAGCTGCGGGACCCTTTGCGGGGAGCAGTGAGGTGCAAGAGTGCCCCACAGCCCCTGTAGGGGGGGCCTGCAGTGGGTTGGCAGCAGCATGGGGCTGGTGTTGACAAACACCAGCAAGATGGGAGGTTTGATCCAGGACTGGTAACAACCCAATGAGCCTTTTTGTCTCTTCTTCTCCTATGCCAGCATGCATGGGGAAGACATGACTCTGGGAGTTTCCAACATGATGAAAAGGGCTTGGCTGGAACTGGGTCTTCTCTGACCTCCCCTCCTCATGCTACTGCTGGGAGCAACTGCTGCTAGGGGCACAGGAGGAGGAAGAGGGTCTGGTAGCAAAGCTAAAGAAAAATTGCAGCTCTCAGCAGGCTGACTCAAGGGTGTGTACTCGCACGCTAGAAAAAAACAGAACTGGGAGTACAGCCAAATACCTTTATCGGAGGAAGCAGTTAGCCCCACAGCTGGACACAAGGCCTACCAGGGCTCCCTCCACCACCCCACACTGCCTCCAGCCTGACAGGTTGGAGGAGTCTCCACACCACAGTCCCTGCCCATGCCTACTGCCTGGCAGGGAGGGTCATCTGTGTCCCGTGCCCATGGCCACAGAGCCCATTCTGCCTCCATTGGGCATGAAGGGAAGGAGGACATGTTCCCTGTCAGCCTTCCCAAGGGTAGGTTCTCCTCCAGCCTTCCCTCACTGAAACCTTTTGTGGGCTTCCCCAACGTGGCAGGGACCACCACCTCTGTGTGGGCCACACACGACTCTGGTGTCCCCTGGCTTGGTACTGGGACCAGGCAGGGCCAGCAGCACCAGCTCTGCAGGCAGGGGGTGCATTCCTACCCAAGCACATTCAGGTGTGCCCAGGTAGTTCTGTTCTGGAGAAGCACATGCCCTGGCTTGGGAGATTTATGACCCCTCCAGGGCTCTGATGGGCATGACCTGGGCCCATGTCAAAGGGCTCCTGGTTGCATGGGGCGTCTGCATGTCCCACACAGCTCCTGGAAGGCACCAGCTGAGCTGGCGGGTACTGCCATGCCTCAGGAAGCTGCTCAACCAGGGAATTTCCAGGAGGAGGAAACCAAGATCTGGACAGCAGGTATGCTCTGGCAGTGCCAGGCCCCACAGCCCTTGGGACCACCACAACAGCCCCACGGCAGTGCCACAGGGCAGGCAGTTGCTATTCAGGATCCTGGAATTGGCATGGCAGATGACTCAGCTGCCCGTTTACCCCTGGGCAGCCTCTAGCATTACCTCTCCTTTCCCAGAACCAGGACAGAGCTGCTGGACAACATCTGGAGCTCCTCAGCTCTGTCCCACAGCCCTTCCTGCCACAGGCTCCCACAGGCCCCAGCCACCACCAGCATTCCCAGGCACTCTTCCCTCTGTTCCTGCAGGCATGGTTGGGATGCCCTGGTGCGGCATTCCCAGTCCCTTGGCTGGTACCACCACAGTTGGAGGATTTTGGGCTGCGACAGGCAGAGTTTTCTTAGCTGTGTTTGCAAGCAGTAGCTTTTCCTCTCCCACTCTGCTCTGACCCTTGGAGTAGGAGACCTGCCTCTGCAGAGTAGCCTGGGCAGCCTTGGCTCTGTGCCTTTCCCAGCTCTCCAGTGTCTCTGAGGCCAGGCTATAAACATTTCCCACGCCTCAGACCCTCTGAAGGGCCTTTCTCCCATTGAGCTGAGTCCTTGGGAGAGAGCAAGCCAAGAGAACTGCCACGGAGCCATGAGCACAGCCTGGAGCAGAGGGAGAGCCAAGTCTGGGGAGCCAGGGCTGTTCCTGAAGCCCCAACCACCCCTCTGGCTCCACTGGTGCTACTGAGACAGGAACATCCCTTGCTGAGTGGCACTACAGCGCCTGGAGCAGGTCCAACACACAGGGCTCAGGACAAAAGCACGTCTTGTCCCTGGGACTGTGGGGAAAGGCCATGTCCTCTGACCCAAAGCACTGTGCAGGTGTGTGATGCCAGGCAGGGAGAGATAATCCCCTCATCCTGCTCCGTATCACCCCTTGCTCCAGCCTGGCAGAGGCCTGTGGCAACTGCAGAATTCCAAGTCCCATTGCTGAGGAGGGGGGTGTCACTTAATGTCAGCCATTAGGGGGACTGCCATCTTCTGGGCTGAGGGCTGCTGGCAGCTTTGGGGTCCTGCAAGGCCACTGCTGGGGTGATATCGTCATTGGCTGGTGTCACCATCTCTCCTCACTGCTTGATGACAACCACGGGTGCTTCTTTTTCCCCCAGAGAGCACAACAATTAGTGTCACAGTTACCCTGTATTGCGGCTGCTGTCGCTGTTACCAAAATAACCACAGGCACGAGCCGGGCCCAGCACGATGAACCTCCTGTCATTGTGTGTAGATAACAGGAGATGCCATGCTGCTGCCTTGGGGATGCAGGGCACTAGCCTCTCTTGCCCAGCCTGCTCCAAGCCCTCATCACTGATGCCATAGGGTAACTGTGAGTCCATCGTGACCTGCTCTTCAGGAAGAGCAAGCTGATATGTGGCCCACCCTGCTGTGCTTGTGGTGGGAGAGGAGGAAGCTGCCAGCAACCTGGCAAGGCCAGGGCTATGGTGAGCTAGGAAAGGCCCCCCCCACCCCTTGGGGTGCAGCTGGAGCCCCATGTAGAACCCTGCTGCTGTGGGGGCATTGGGGCAGCTCAGAGGGGCTCCTGGAGACAGCTGGCACAAAACAGGATCCAGCATAGCTGGGAGCTGCTGCTCCCACTGTGGAGGTGCCAGCAGGGCTGCAGGTGACACCCAAGGGCTGGGGTGCCTTCCCTCTACGCAGGGGCATGCAGAGCTGCCCTGTGCCATGCTGTTGATGCAGATGTGCAGGCAGGCCTGTGCATCAGCTGTTAGGGCAGCATGTGCAGGGGATGCCAGCGGCGCTTTTGGATTTGCACCCAGAACAGCAGCATTTGTTTGGCACACAAAGTGTGTGTCACAGGGTTACAGAGGCATTCCAGTTGGAAAAGACCTCATGATCATCAGCTCCAGGTACTAAACTAATGTGCTTGCACATGTGTGCGAGAAGGGCACACCAGTGTGCATAAGCATGTGCAGGGTGTGCCCCTGTGTGCAAAGCACGCTGTTGTATGGGCTGCAAACACGTGTGCATGCATGCAGGGGGCATGGGCGTGTGGGTGTGCTGTGTGCACGCACATGTGCAGGCAGGACTTGCCTGTAGGGGCTGCAAGGTGTGCCATGGCCATGTGTGCCCCACAACACATTCAGGAGCCCCACCCCCACGTGAGGTGTGGGGCTGCGAAGGGGCTGCAGCCCCCTGCCCAGCCTGACCTGCCGTGGCCACTGGCTGCAGAGGGATCCCTCATTTACTGAATGCCAGGAAAGAAACTTCTGCTTCCTTACCCCTCCAGGCCATCCCTTGCTGGGGCCATTTGAAGGCCAACAGCATCCTGCCCAGCCTGAGTGAGGAGCCCTGAGCAGTGGGCAGGGCTGGGTGGAAAGACCCAGGAGGACTGCAGGGAAATCAGTGATTTAACTCTGGTTTATTTTTGCAATAGTCCCAGCTCCATGGGAAAAATATTGGAGGTGGCAGAGCTGAAGCAATCTCCCCCCAAAGCATTTTCCAGCTTCACCCTAGCAGCTGCAGAAATACTTGGGTTTTTTCCCTCAGTCCTTGGTGCCTGATTGCTGCATCAGAAAGGTACCAGGCAGGGACCAGGAATCTCAAGCTGTGATGCAAGGACCACCAGCCAGGCTCTGGTCTGTTGGTTCTGGAGCCCTTGGGCCCTGCCACTAATGATTTAGGGCTTCCTTTGGGAAGGAGGCTGAGCCAGGACTTGGGGGGGCGCATATCACAGGAGGTGGGAAAACAGGCACAGCAGCCAGGGCTGGGGACACGCTGGGGTCCACCCACCCCATCTCCCTGCTGCTGACACCTCTCTGCAGAAGACAGGAGGTTGCACAGCTGCAGGAGAAAATGCTCTCCCCATCTCTCCTGTCTTCTCCACAGTGAAACCAACATGCTTCAAGAGCTGCAGTGGCAAACTCAGTCAAGGGACCCCTGGTGTGGGTGGTCTGGACTCGTCCCAGCAAGGGGACAATGCTGTCACCAAGCCCACCACCAGCCACTCTGGGGACAAGTGCACACAAAGGCCTTTCATCTCCCCAGGGAGGGGGGCACCCCCGCAGCTCGGGATGGCACCCTAGCCATTGGCCTTGAAAGGGCCAATTGAGTGCAGCTGAGGTCATCTCCAGCGTGTTTACCCTGTGGCTGGAACGCTAGATGCAGCCAGCACCCAGGCTGTCCCTGCCATTGCAAACTGGGGAGACGCAGCCACAGGCAGAGCCAGCATCGCCGCTAGAAGCAGAGGGGCCGGAAGGGGATCACAGGGTGGCATGGCCTTCCAGCCACTGTACTCCCCGAGCCTCTTCAGAAGGAGGGACTGGTAAGTAGGGCCTGGTGTGGGTGAGGGGGGGAGCACAGGCTAGCCTCAGGGGTTGGGGGACAGACACCTGCCTACTCTCTGCAGTGCCAGCACCCTGCTCAGCCTCTGTATAGCAGCTTTGCATGGGCTGGAGTAGTGCTGCCATAGGGGGATGTGCATAATTCCCTCCCACAGATGGGCCCAGATGGGCCTACCAAGGAGAAAATGTTTTCTCACATCCCCATATCAAACCCGCATGTCCCAGGGCATCCGCATATGCCTGGCTGCGGTTCACCTCTTCACCCTGTCCTGGGAGGGCATTGGGGTTTGTGGAGAGCTGTCTGGCTAGGTCTTGCTCCCAGCAGCAGCTGAACTGCACTGTGCCTCAGTTTCCCTTTCAGATGAGGAAATTGCACTCTGCTCCCCCTCCCCACTCAAGGAAGGGGCACAGCAGCACACCCACAAGTCAGTGTTCCTTGGCCTCTCCCAACAGCCAAGTTCCAGGCACATTCAGTAGCCCCTGGATTAAGACACTCAGTGTCCTCTGCAGCATCCCTGGGGTGCACATGCCCTGCCAGCATTTACTCTTTCTTGGATACTATTCCATCCAGCATCAGCCTCACCATGACCAGCAGGGGATGAGCCCTCGGGGTCAGGGGCAGCAGGCAACCACTGAGCAAAGTTCTTCCAGATCCAGAGGGCAGAGATAAGTGGGCGGCCAAGGGCAATGGGGGCAGCAGTGGGTGGGCAGTGCTACCCCAGCCCTTGGGACGCTAGGGGCGTTTTAGGGGCCCTGTTTCCACGCCTCGGAGGGGATTCACTTGCTCCGTGTGTAAATCGCTCTGCGGACGCGCGGAGGACCCGCCGTGACGCCGGGGCTTGCACACGCGTGTGCAAACTNGGACCTTCTTGGGCACCTCGGGGCTCCTGTTGTTCTGTACCCCCGGACTGTTCTGCACCCCAGGGGTGATGGTGTTTAGTGCTCCCGATTTTGTTCGGGACCCCAGGTTTGCTCTGCAGCCCTTGGTTGTAGTTCTGCACCCAGGGCGTGTTCTGCACCCCGAATCTGTTCTGCACCACAAGGTCATTGTTCTGCACTCCAGATTTCTGGTTCTGCACCCCGGATTGGCTCTGCACCCTGGGGTTGTTTTGCTCTGTACCCCGAGTTCGTTTTGTACCTCCACTTTGTTCTGTATCTGGGAGCTGTTTTGCACTCCGGGGGCGTTGTTCTGTACCCCGGGTTTGTTCTGCACTCTGCAGTTGTTCTGCAGCCTCGGGGCGTGTTCTGTACCCTGAGCTGGTTCTGCACCCCGAGTTTGCTGTGTGCGCAGGTTTTCATTTCCCCTGCTGGAGTTGTTTTTTTACGCCTAGGTTGTTTCTCCGCTTTCGTTTCTGTTGTTTATCACTCCTGCTTCTGGCTGTTTTGTAGCCTCGTTTTTGTTATGCACCCCGGGTTTTTTGGCAGCCCAGGTTTTCAACCTATTGAAAATCAGGTTTCTGTTTTTCACTCCCGATTTTATTTTGCAGCCCGGGTTCTATTTTGAATGCCCATGGCTCCTCTTTCTCTCCTGCCTCCCCTTCACAGTCACGGGGCCTCACTGTGCGGGACCTGCAGGCTGCACCTCCAAATGCAGCCCCGATTCACCCCTTCTCCCAGCCCCCAAGTAGGTGCATGTGTCCCCCCACCGAACCCCCATCCTGGGAGCCCAGGAGAACAGGAACATGATGTTGAGGCGTGTGGGCTATATGGGGGGTTGTACTAGGGGTGCCGGGGTGTCAGAGTCTGCTTGCCGCAGGTGTGGAGAGGGGGTGCAAACTGGGGGGGACACAGTGCTGAAGCGCGGGGTTCTTGCGCTGGGACGGCGCCGTGCTGTGGTTTAACGGGAAGGGGTGGAGGGGCTGCAGAGAGGGGCAGTACCGGGGGGGCAGAGT
>VXBR01008245.1:254108-271408 GCA_013400215.1 Cisticola juncidis
GTTCGCCCCTCCCGGCAGGGCGGGCACCGCCGATATAAGCGGGGGCGGCGGGGAGGCCCCGGCAGTGCGTTTTGCGCCGTCTGTGCGAGTGTGAATCTCTGCGCCCGCAGCCATGAGCACCGGCATGTACCAGTCCCCCATGGAGGTGGCTGTCTACCAGCTCCACAACTTCTCCATCTCCTTCTTCTCCTCCCTGCTCGGGGGGGATGTGGTCTCCGTGAAGCTCGACAACAGGTAGGGGCAGCCCCGGTGCGCCGTGGTGCCCCGGCCATTCGCCGCAGAGATCTGGGGGAATGGGCATCCCAGTGCCCGGGGGTGCCGCTGCGAACCCCATTGATGGGCGGGGGGGCCATTGGTGCTCCGAGAGCGAAGGTCATACGCGACCGGTGCCTGAATTCAGGAATTCCCTTGTGGAGGGGGCGCCCCGATGCACTGGTGGGGGGGAGGTGTCGCGATACACGGACCCCTGTGGAAGGGAGATGTTCGGTGCTGACCCGCGGCCTCTCCACTCTCTTCCAGCGCCTCTGGAGCCAGCGTGGTGGCCATCGACAACAAGATCGAGCAGGCGATGGTGAGCTGCAGCCCTGCGCCCTCTCCCCCGCATCTTCCCCCGTCACCCCGCGGGTGCTATGCCCGGGGGTGGATTTCCCCCTCCCGGATGGGTGCTCTGCTCAGGGTGGGGGGCTCCCTCTGCCCACGGGGATCCCCACTCCCCATCCCTCTGCAAAGGCAGAGCTGCTCTTTGTCTGTGACCGCCGCGAAGCTCATTGGCTCCAGCCACTCCGCAGTGCGCAGAGAGCGAGGTGGACATGGAGGGGACTTTCAGGCCTGAGCCGGGTTCCCTGTGTGCTCGGGAACTCCAGCCCCTCAAATCCAGGGAAGGGAGGGGGCTGGAGAGTGCATCTGGATGCAAAGAGACCAGAGGGATGGCAGCTGAGGGAGCTATGCTGGATGAGCACTGAGCCCTGGCCAGGGTTCCAAGGTTGGGGTGGGGAGGGATAGTCCTTGAAAAAGCTTCTGCAGTATTTGGCACTTGCCCCAGCACTTGAGAACGGGAGAGAGCAACCCCCAGGGCATTGCTCTTGACTGATCAGTCTCTTCCATGGCCTTTTGCAGGATCTTGTGAAAAATCATCTGATGTACGCTGTGCGGGAGGAGGTGGAGGTCCTGAAAGAGCAAATCAAGGAACTGTTGGAGAAAAACTCCCAGCTGGAGCGTGAGAACAGCCTCCTGAAGACTCTGGCCAGCCCTGAGCAGCTGGAGAAGTTCCAGTCCCGGCTCCCAGCAGAAGTGCTGTGCCCTGAGGAGCAGAGCCCCGGGGTGGCTGCCCTGGCCCAGCACTCCGGGGGCTCTGCGGTGTAAGGTGGCTCTGTCCTCGGGGTGGGCAGAGCCACAGAACTCTTTCTACTTAATCTCCTGCAAAATCGTTTCCGCCTTCATCTCACACGAAGGACTGCCAGACCTTGGCACTGAGCCATGCCCCTCGGGCAGCCCTGGCCAGCCCGCAGAGCCAGCAGCTATCTCCGTCATGAGGATGCTCTTCTGTGAGGAAAATAGGGGCAGCTGACCCCCCTCCCCACCCAACCGCCCACCAGGTGCCAGGAGGAGATCTGGTACCTGTCCCGGGCTCAGCCGAAGAGTGGAGCTGGGCAGTTTTCAGCACCGTGATGGTAACCTGCGGTTGGAAGGAGCGCACTGCAAGCTCCAGGCCATGGTTGTGTTCTGCAGGGGGGGTCTGTTTCTCCCCCTGACATTGGAGTGAGATCGGTGTTTAGTGAGCGAAGCAGATGTGTCCCGCAAGCCACCCAGCCAGGAGCCTGCTGGAATCCAACCCAGACTGACAGCACCAGGGGTGGCAGCTGCAGCGTAGACCGTGGCTGAACGCACAGCAGTGTGGGGATTACAAGGAAAAAAAGCTTGTTTTGTTAGTTTGGGCATCTTCTGTACCTATGTATAAACATGTGCACTGGAGGTGCCTCTGTGGCTGTGGGGTGCCCGCTCTGGGTCAGCCATGCCCATCTGAACAGCTGGGACATTCAAAGGCAGACTGGAATGGTGAGCACCTATCAGTGGGCAGCCAACTACTGCGAGTGGCACCAAGGAGGGGACAGATCCACTCCTCTCTGGCATCCCACCTGACAGAACCATGTGGCAGCGCTGGGAGGATCTGGACTGACCAGCAGGCAGAGCCACAAGCCAAGCTGTGCTCTAACCCACTGGGGTGAAGGAGCCAGCCCATGCTCCTGGGCTCCTCTTTGTCCCTCGCCTGTTCTCTGGGATGTGACGGGACATTGCTTTTGATGTCAGAAGCGGTGACACTGTTGTGTAAATCTAGATAGAAATGGCAATAAACTCTACTTTTATATATACCCGTGCCCCAAGCTGTGTCTGTGGCTGGGAAGAGGGGGGAGAGTGATGGCACTGGAGAAGAAGCTGGGAATGGGACTGGTGAGGATACTGGGCTGGTGCTGTTCCCCAGCTGGGAAAACTTGGCAGCTCCCCACCTTTGCAGGGGGTTTAGTTCCCCCTAGATGGCCCTGGCTGAGCCAAGATGGGTTTTTGGAGATACAAGTAGGCAGCCCCTTCCCAGGGGCTGGAGGTACGGTAGGGAAAAGTGCTGTGAACTTGCAGGTCTCTGTCCCCTGTGTCACACCTCTGCAGGGCAGACTTTGGGGGCACATGCAGAAAGGAAGTTCTCAGGCTGTGTGGAGCTGTATGTACCCCCAGCTCTGCTCTTCCTCTGACGTTTTTGTTCTCACAGCCATCATTGATACTGTTTATTTGTTTTTTTCATTTTGGGCCATCTCAAAACATGATATGAGAGTAAGAGGATTGGTGATCTGGATTGGACAGGGGTGGGGGATGCCCCAACCCTGTTCTAGGGCACAGCCAGCTTTTGATTCAACCCCATGGAGTATATGAGGGAGGGCAAAAAAACCCCAAACCCTCCATCTCCAGGGCTGCTGATGGCTATTTAAGTTTAAAGCCTGGAGGTAGTTTGTGCAGAGCCCCAGGCTGGCAGGATGTTTGAAGCAAGGTGCAATATCCTCCCACAGAGTTTTCTAGGAACACAACTCCTGGGCTATGCAGAGCCATCCTTGGGCCAGCAGTGCCTGGGGCCAGGGGAGCAGGTAGGTGGCCATACCCTGTGCTGCAGCAGCACAGCTCCACACGGTTTCATGCCTCTGCTGTGGTGAGGGCGGTTCAGCCCCAGCCCTGTGTGAGTCACAGTGGAGCTGGGGGTGGCTGGCACCCTGGAAACGCCGGGTAAACAGCAAAACACAGGCCACAAAGGCTTGAAATCATTATTGGGTGGCTTTCTCCTCCCTATTCTGTCTGTCCCAACATGGTGACCCCACAGCAGCCTTGTGCAGGCAGCCCTGCGGGTGCTCTAGTGCAAAGGCACATGCATGTGCCTTGGGAGCACATGTGTGTGATGACTTTCCCTGTCTGTGTGATGACTTTTCCTGTGTGTGTGTAAACAGGTTCAGGCCCCTCTGCTGTGTACATATGCATCCCTTGCACACACAGGCACTGCAGCACTGTGTTGGGGACACACACAGCAGACCCCAGCTGTGCTGCCAGCCTCTCACACTTACATCTGCTCCAGAAAGGGCTGTTCCACAAGGCAGCTGAATCCAGTGCTTGCAGTGGCCAGGTAACTATGGTGGGTGTTGGGGGTGCTGGGAAATGGTCTGGCCATCCTTCTGGCCCCTCTTGGCTGGGGAAGCTTTGGCCTGCAGCAATGAGCTCTGTGCCCCATTTGTTCTAATTGCATCCTTCAGTCCAGCTGTGTTGCAGGAGTGCAGCAATGGTGTTGGTAGTCCTGTTTGCTGCCTCTCCCCGTCCCCTGTCCCCTCCCTACATCCTTGGGGTTTCGCACAGCACAGAGGCACACAGGGACAGGCTGTGGCAAAACCCGCTCATTGCACCCACCCGCTCCAAAACACTTCCTTCAGAGCTCAGCCTTCCTCCCACGAGTAGGCAGAGCCTTTCCCGTCCTGCGGTGTGGTGTGACAAAGTGCCAGCCAATGGCACAAGGCAGCCCTTGCAAAGCTCCCACCTCCCCACTGCCCCATGGTGCCCCAGGGGTTAATGCACAGCCCAATACCCTGCACCCACTAACACCCCCCACCCGGCCTCCCCTGGGCCCCAGCGTCTCCTAGCCCAGCCCTGGATCCACCCCAACTGGCTCAGCTCAGGGGCATGGTAGAGAAAAGGGCTCAGGGGGTGCATGATGTTGCAGAGTGTATGTGATGCTTGGATGCAGGTGAGCAGCAGCCTGGCAGGAAGTTTGGAGCAGCACAGGGAGGGCAGCAGGATTTGAGGGTTTGCTCAAGGGTCAGGATGTAGGGGAGACAGCCCCAGCCCCGCCTGTTCTCTCTCCTTCCCTGGGTTCTCGTAGGGAGATTCCACTCCAGCCAGGCAGAAGGGCCTTATGCAACATCCCTCCCTGTGCCTTAAACACTGTGTGCCTCTCTGCTCCTCAAATCGAACACCATGTCCCAGCCCAGCCCAGCCCTGCGGCAGCCTTGCAGACAGATGCATGCATGGGATTTTCCATGCAGTCTTTGGTGCCCAGCACCCCCGTAGATCCAGGTCAGCCCACAGCAGCTGCCGAGGCCTGGGGACCCTCTCAGAAGAGGACGCTGTGCTGCACAGTGGAGGCTCCCACTGGAGAGTGGCACAAGCCATGGTGCCAGCCCTGAGCGAGTCGCAGCTCAGTGCCATGGGAGCTGGAGCAGGGCGAGAGCAAGAACCGGCTGATGCCTACCAGGGTGCTGGGGCTCTGTGTGCAATAGCCTCCCAGGACACCTGCACAAGCATTCCATGAGCACTGGGAGCCCCCCATCTGGGACAGCTGGAGAGGGAGAGATGCAAGCATGAGGATGCACCAGCAACAAGCCAAGCATGTGGAGCCCACCCCCCAAGAACCTGTGCAGCAGGGTGGGTGGGGTGTGCAGAGGGGTTGCACCAGAGCTGAGGGTCCTCATCTAGCCCGTCTCCTTCCCCACAGCTCACCCACCCTTCTGCTGAGCGTGTTTCCTCTCTGTTCATTCCCCTGAGAAGAGGGTTTTTCCAAGGCTGGGTCAGGCTGAGACCCTAGCATGCTTCCAAACTGTCCCAGATGGGTAAGAGATTTCAGGCCTTCATGGTAGGCAGGCCCAGGCCGAGGGGAGGGAGCTGTTTCCAGCACATGTGCATGTCAGGAGCTGCAGGCAGGGCTGCCCACCACAGGCACACTGCAGCCATGCCCTTTGCCAGCACCGTCAGCCCTCAGGCACTGGCACCTGTGGGGTAGTGGCAGCACGTCCCAAAATGGCACAGGCAGTCCTTGCGCAGCAGCTGTTGTTGTCCCAGTGCCGTGCCACCCTTATATAACTGGGGAACCAGCCCAGGCCTGTGGCCTCTGCTTAGGGCTGGGACAGGACCCAGCAGAGCCAGGCGCCAGCCCCTCAGGGCTTTTGGCCCCATCACAGGTCACAGGGCTGTCCCCGCTCCCAGGAGCACTGCCACCCCCGTCCCCCCACGGCCCCAGTGGGATGGGGACCTGCCAGAGCAAGCCCAGCCAGTGCAGAGGGCAGCAGCTCCCTGTGCCCAGGGCTCAGTGCTGGGGTGGGGGCCGGGGCAGGGCTTCTTGGATGGGTACACAGTGTTCCCTGGTGGTTTGTGTCCCCGGCACCCTGCCCTGACACCCAGCCACAAGCATTTGTTGGTATCAGGAAGTGAAACAAACAGCAGGCAGTAACCTGGCAGCAAGACCGCAGCCGCCCCAGTGTTCTGGGCACACAGGGTGTGCTACACTCCTGCCGAGACCTTACTACACCAGCTGCCCTTGGGACAGCACCTCTCCCTGCCCTGAGTACTGTGGGGGATACCTAAGGAGAGCAGCTGGCTCACCCTCTCAGTCCTCAGGTATTCTTCCTGCATCCTCCTGTGCTGCAGGATGAGTTTTCCCATTGGGAAAAATAAAAATAATGCCATGGTTTGTGGCCTGTGGGCTGCAGCTGTGTCTCCACCCTGGTCAAGTCCTGTGGGGGGAAAAACATGTCAGCAGGGCCTGTTGCAATAGGACAAGGGGGACCAAGTTAGATTGGATATAGGAAAGTTTTTTACAATGAGGATGGTGAGACCCTGGCACAGGTTGCCCACAGAAGCTGGAGCTGCTCCCTCCCTGGAAGTGTCCAAGGCCAGGCTGGATGGGGCTTGGAGCAACCTGGTCTAGTGGAAGGTGTCCCTGCCCATAGCAGGAAGGTGGAATAGATGACCTTTATACATCTCTTCCAATCCGTTCTGTGATTCTATAATTCTATGATTCTGTGATTCTATGATTCTATGATTCTGTGATTCTATGATTCTATGATTCTATGATTCTGTGATTCTGTGATGCTTTGGTCTAGCTGGGTCCAGCTGTCCCTGCAGATCCCTGCCTGTGGCACAGCAGTGTCATGCTTCTGGGAGCCAGACATGCTGGCTGCCCTTTCATCCCCACCCAGCTGGAGAAAGGGTAGCCCAGTGAGGAGCCATCTGCCCACATTCTGCCATGGGTCAGCACACAGGGAGCCACAGCTTTGGACCCGTGGTGAGGTGGCTGTGTGTGTAATCCTCTGGACAGACACTTTCCAGGGCTGGGACAGCTGTGGGACCTGCTGTGGTAAAAGGACTTCAGCTTCCCAGGTAGAAACAAAGTCAAACAGCCCCAAGGAGAAAAGCTTAGAGGAGAAGAGGAGAGGGAAGGAGATGGAGTGTGTAGGATTGTGTTAGGGTAAAGCAGGAGATACTGTTAAATGACAGCAGCAAAGACAAAAGTTGCTGAGGCAGGTGGAAAACAGGTGGGTCATGCAGGAGGGTGACAAGAGTGCAAAAGACACAAACAACCTGAGATGCCTCCTGCCTGTCCATGCTAGAGCAAGTGCAACAGCTCTTAGGAGGTTAATGGGATCATTAGTGGCGATAAGGAGGTAGCTAAACAGTAAAATGTTCCTGAGAAAGTGAACTTCCTCATTCCAGCCAAGAAAGGGAGACTGGTTCAGAGCAAACAGCACCAGGATAAACAACTTAATTAGAAACAGCAATTTCTCAAACCCAGACAAACAACCCAGACCCGGAAGGTTTCATGTGGGAAGAGCCATGCTTGGAGCAAACCCTTCCCTGTGGGACTGCCACTTAATGAATGAGCACTTGGAGTTACAGAAGGTGCCAGGGATTAACTGGGATTTAGAGGCCTGGGGGACCTGGCCAATTTGCTTTAATTGATCATTAGAAACAGCATAATCCGCAGGAAAATCAGTGTGGGAAATCCGGGCGCCAGGCTCCAGACTTTGCCGGGACTTACAAGAGGACACGAGTCACTAAGGGGTTGCCTTCATTGGCAAAGGCTTTGCAAATAGTGACTTGTCTTGTACCTGCCCCTCTGGGGGCTGCCCATGGCCCCTCTCAGTCCCCAGCTGCCTTCCTGGTGCCCTGCCTGCAGAAGCAGCTGCCCACAATGCCTGGCTCCCAGACCAGAGGGCAGAACAGAGGGACAAGGGCTGGCCTGCACCCTGGGCAAGGCTGATCTCTCTGCCCAGTTCTTCACATCCCGCTGCCACTCGAGCCCAGGGCTGCCTGCAGGCCCTGCTGAAGCAGCTGGTGATCTTGCTGTGGTTGACATTGGGGGCAGCCCTATGCCAGGTGTACACCATTTCCAGACACTGACATGGATATTTTCCCCTGAGCTCAGCACTCAGGTCTCCCTGGTATTTGAGGTCTCTCCTGCCAGCCTTCCCAGCCTAGTCAATGATTATCCAGGATGGAGGTTACCCAAGAGCCAGCAGGACAGTAACAGAGCTGGAATGACATCCCCAAGCAAACACTGGCTGAGCTGGCCAGGGCAAGGTGCCAGGTCCCGACAACTTCTGCACAGCTTTTTGCTGACACAGCCAAGGTGTGTGGGGCCACCCCACTGCCAGCTGGTGGTCTGCTGCAGCAGGACATCCCAGAACCCCAGAAGGCCCGAACCCCCTCCCTGCCCCTGCAAAATCAAGATCTCATTGCCACTGTGGGTCAGCTGTGATGGCCGCTCTGCTCCCACTGGAGACTCTGGCCCCGGCTGCTGGATGGGTCACGGGCCGTGGCACCAGAGGTCAGGGCCCTGGCAAGAGATTACACTGGCTGGTTATGCCACGCAGTGGTCAAGCATATTTGTTGTGTCTGAGCCTTCCTCTACCCTGTGCCACCCTGCCTGAGCCTGACCTGCTGTAGCTGGCAGCTATAATCCCAGCAGGACTGGGGCTTGGCTTCATGGCAGGAGATCTAGCTCTGGGATCACAAGCTGGAGTGATGTTTTGGTCTTTGGTTTTTGCTATGGAGCAGCCCTGGCATTTCAGAGAAGGGGACCTCAGGTGAAGGGCTCACTGCAGCAGGCACCAGGGGTGCCCAGGGCTTGGACAAGATAGCAAGAGGTGGGCTGCAAAAAGCCACCTTTCCTGGAGGATGAGTGGGTTCTGTTTGTACATGCACAGTGCAAAGCAGTACACTTCCAGTCTTTCCTCTCCACCCCTGCAGAAACTTCCCTCTCAACCTTCCTGCACTCTCCTCTCCATCAATTCAGTATCTCTTTTGTGCCCACAACAGAATATATACTAGCAAAGTTAAAGAGAGTCCTTGGCCACCTCTGAGCCAAACATAGCTAAACTTCCTGTCCCAAAGGTCCTAGAGACGTGAAATGGGACTCCTGACCTGCTGGGAGCATTCTGGTTCCATTCATATGGAACATCAGCGTGGCCCCATTTTTAATGACCATATTCTGTGAGAAGTGTCATCACAGCAGAGCTGCCACTGCTCCTGAGCAGCCCCGTGCACTTGGGAGAAGCCCCCACGGGTGCTTGAGCTAGGATGATGAAGGCAGGTTTGTCTGTGGGTCTGGAGGCCCTTAGCTGCCCTGGTCTCCTCTCCAGCCCCCCTTAGCCTGGGCTGACCATGAGTGACAAAGGGGATGCAGTGGCAGGGGCATTGCAGCTGAGTTGGTACCCTGGGGAGACGGCCCCACGGTGGGAGAGCAGGCAGGGGGTGGCCACTGCCAGGTGTGGGCCACAGCCCTGCCAGCAGTCTTTTACTCGTTCTCCAGGAGGGAACCTTTGGACTGTGGAAGTTTTGAGGCTCAGGGAAGGCAGGGGCAAAGGCAGAGCCCAGGCTGGGCTCTGTCTGTCTGGCCTCCCTCAGCGAGGTGACTGCCAGGCTGGGAACATCTGTGGGTGAACACACTGCACAGGGGCTTGTGCAGGGTGAGTGGATGTGAGCACAGGGCATGCAGGGCCTTGTCTCTGTCCTGGTAAGGTCCAAGCTGCAGTGCTGTCCCATCTTGGTGTGAAGGGGCTCCATCAGCCTAGTGACAGCTGCAGAGGAGAAAGCAGAGCTCACCCTGGGCCTCTCCAGGCTGTCTCCATCCCTGCACTGACCCCACAGCAGTGCACCAGCCCCTACACCCTGGACTGTGCTCATGCAGCTGCAGCAGCAGCCCCTGCCCTGTGCTTGGCAGCAGGAAGGGACTGTGGGCACTGCAGCTGCAGCTGGGGCGCCATGGCTTCCAGCAGGGACCGGCTTCCTCCCACAGCAGCTCCCAATTAAACCAATTTCTTGGATGACTTCAGCAATGCAGGAGCCGGAGGCTTTGTACTTGTGCGGCCTCTTGGGCCACCCCCAGGGTCTCCCGTCCCCCCCCGATGCCTTCCCCATCCCCAGGGCAGCACCTGCTCTCTTGTGTAACACGTGGCCTGATCTCCCAGGGCAGTATGTCCACTGGCCCTGCTGCTCTCCATAAGCCTTACTGGGAACATATCCCAGCAGGAGCCAAGTGCTGGGGACTGTCCTGGCCTCACCAGGCATAAACAAGGCAGTGCCATGCTGGGATGTGAGCCAGAGGCAGCTCTGAAGCAGCTGCGTGGCCCAGGCCCCACCGGTGCCAGCCCGCTGTGCCCAGAAGCTGTGGCACCAAGCACAGCAGCACATCAAAGCCCTTCTTGCCTCAGCTACACACCACCCTAGCCAGGCACAAAGAGGGAGTGGCAGGGAAGACGGGCAGGCAGGGCCAGGGCCCCCATGGGGCTGTGGCCAGGGAGTCAGGTGCCTTCCCTTTCTGAGCATCTCCTTCCTCATGCCTGAGCTCAGTTACAGGATATAACAGGTACTCAGAGCAGCTGGGGTGGAGAAGGGACAGGAACACTGCAGGGGCCAAAGCAAGGCTCACAAGCACAGGCTGCACTGATGGCCAGGAATGAGGCGACCCTTGAGCGGGCTGAGCTGGTCACTGCAGGACACAGCAGCTGCACTCTCACAAGCCCAAAACGGATGGATAGCACAGTGCTAGGGACCTGTGCTGTCTAACAGGAAGGGTGCAGAGAACTTCTGGTGTGTAACTTGGAGGGAGACAAACCCAAAGGTGTCCTGGGCTGAATGGGACAGTGCTCAGACAAACACCAGGGTCCTTGTCAGTGCCAGAGGTGCAGGGGCAGCTCTGGGGGCACGTGAGACATGGGCTTGGGCCACGTGGCAGAGAGAGCCTCTGTGGCAATGGCAGTGGTGCTGCTGCTGGCCCTGGTGGCACACTATACTCACACAGAGACACTGCACTCAGCCCTGCAGCCATGGCACTGACACATACAGACACGTGCTTTAGGGCACATGCCTGGCTCCATGCTCAGTGGGACCAGAGCCTCATGATACCCCAGGCAGCCTTTGGGGTAGCTGAAGGCTCAAGAGGTGCAGGTGAGACTTTGCTGCAGGGAGCAGAGTGTGAACAGTTTGGCTGCTGCAATTGCACTTTGGGAATTCGAGTTGAGTGGTAGATATGGGGTGGAAATCCTTGGTGCTGACACTACCCAGAGCTCCACAACACAGGGGCTCAGGGACTGAGGGGAATAGGGCCAGGACCCAGGCAAAGCATCTGAATGGCAAAGCACTGAGTAGCAGAGGCTGCAGGCTCCTCTGTTGGGTAATTATTGTTATTGTTATTGTTATTATTGTAATTACAATAACAGCAACAGCTACAGCTAGCTGCCACTGCACCACTGATGGCATCATCGCTATTGTCATTGCAGTTTGAAAGTGATGCCCCAGGGTAGGAAGAGCCTTAGTCAATGCCCATGTAGCCTGTCCCTCTCTGAGGGCGTTCCCAGCTCCAAAGCTCCCTGCTGATCTCAGGGCTGTGCCTCTTCCTCAGGTCAGTCCCTGCCAGGGACTGGCTCACTCTGTCCCCAAGGCCTGGCCTGTTGTCATTTGGGGTACAGCCAGAGCGGGTGTCACTACTCAAAACTCTGCCACTGCCAGGGAGGATGCCCTGCTCATGGGACAGGCCCATATGGCTTTCCAGCTCTCCTCCCACCCCAGAGAAGGCTACTGTTAATGGAGGGATTATTAGAGAATTAAGGGTTGGAGCAGCAAGCAGGTCTGGGCTGTGGCTGCAGAGTGTCAGGGATTGCCCTGGAACAGCAGTCTGGTGCCACCACCTCTCCAGCCAGAGCTGGTGCTGCTGGAGAGCTAAGCCCAAAGTGCTGGAGCCCACCCCAGCTGGCAGTACCCAGGCTTTGCTCCTTCAGGGAGTTGGAGCAGGGATGCTGTCCACCTCCGTCCATGTCACCTGAACATTCTCAGCCTCCAAGTCCTGGGAGGGTTCTGTTGCACAGCTGGAGCTCCCAGCTCTAGTACGTAGTGAAACAGCCATGCCAAAACTCCTGGAGTGGTGGAGCAGTGCCTGGGAGCTAATATTGCACAAAAGCTTACAAGCTGTCCTGGACAAAGAGAAACACTCCCCATCTTCCTGTAGCTTCTCACTCTTCTATAATTTCACACTTAGAGAAGCACTCAGCTCCCACAGACACTCAGCACTGACAACCTGCACCCAGCAAGGGAACCCATCCCTCCTGCTTTGCCCCCAGCTACCTGTTTCCTTCATGATGTTGAAGGGGAGCAGGGCCACTCCTGCTTCTCGCAGGTCTGAGCACCCTGGGAGCACCCTGCAGCATTTCTAGCAGCCACAGCTGTGCCTCACCAATGCAGCCATGACAGAGCTCACACCTCTGCTGCCAAATGCCACCATATCCCTTCACAGAATGGAGGAAGGTCCTTCTCAGACCAGAAGCAAATCCCTGCTCCAAGCCAGGCCTGGATTACACAAAGGGGTTTAAGGTAGAAACGGGTCTGCCTGCAGTCCACGCAGTCTTGCCTAGGAGAAAGAGCACATGTGTGGGGACATGTGAGCACACGCAGATACCCTGTGCCTTGGCTGTATGGGGCATCCCAGCAGTACCTGAACCACTGGGGCTGTGACCTCCCAGAATTCCAGTACTGGGGAAACACAGAAGGAAAGTGTCATTATAACAGCCATGAGCTGGCTCTGCTCCCCTCTGTCTGCCCCTCACAAAAGCTCTGCTGGCAGGTGACCCACAGGCACTGTGGCAGAGCTGGCTGAGGGCAGGGGCAAGGGTCACTCTGCACACACGCTGGGCGCAATTAGGCAGCCAGAGGCTGCTGCTAAGAGCACTGCTGCACCACGGGAATGCCACAATACTAATCATTTCAGGCTTGGGGCCAGGATAGACCTTCCAGTGCTGCAGGAACTCAGGCAATAAGACAAAATGCCCTCCAAGAGGTGGGTGTCTAACCAGGGCATGGATCTGGCAGCCAGTGTGCCCACCCTTGGTCTGCATCTGTGCCCCATATCTTGGGGTCACCAGCCCCTGCCCCCTGCCACCACCCTGGAGACATTTCAGCTCAGCCCCCATGGCCAAGAGATGCCAGCAGCTGTGGGTGGAAAGCTGACAGGAGTTCATAAGAAGAAAAGAGTGCTTGCAAGGTCTGTGGCCATCTGACCCCCACACCAGCCACAGGCCAGTCACTACAGTGTGCTTATCCTTGTGGCTCCAGGAGCCAGGAGCCAGGTACAGTTCTCTATATAAGCACATCTGATCTCTGCCTGCTGCTCCCATCACAGTAACAAGTGAGCAGTAGGCCAAAAATGCCTTTCCTTTTCTACCTCCACAGGGCAGCAGGACAGATGGAGGTGGAAAGCTCATGGGGAAGGTTGAGGTAAGGAATCAAACCCTGAGGCTGGCCAGTTACCCCTGCTTCCAGCCTGTCTCACTGCATCCCAACCCTGGGATGGTCCCATCACTGGCAGGTTATGCTGCCAGGGCTCAGCCTTCAGCCTCTTCCTCCTCCCATGAGCTTGCAAATTGCCCTGCTCAGCCTGACTCCACTCATGAGCTCTCACACCTTCTGCCACCAGCTGTGAGCAGCACAGGGCAACCTGCTCCAGGGTATTTGCTAAAGCTGGCTCCACAGCCCTCAAAATCCCCCTCACCTGAATCCCTCTCATCCTATCCAGATGCCTTGGTGAGGGATCATGTGCAAGTGGGGAACACATGTCCCCACATGGACTGACCAAGGCACTGAGGTCTGGAAGAAGTTGAAGGGGCTTTCCTGCCCAAACCACTTCCAGGAAGGATCAACTCCCAGACATGTTAAATACAAAACATTTTGTTCCTGTTTCAAGCCTAATTTTTGCATCAGGCAGGACTGATTATTTTTAATGAACTGTAAACATGGAAAGAGGCACTGTGCTTCTGCAAACTGTTAACTTTGGGAATCTCCCAGTTTTCAGGTCTAACAGATCCCACAGATGATGCCTCATTGGCATGGATAGAGTCTGGTGAGGAGGGCCCCTGGGCTGAAAACCGAGGTGTGCTGTGCCCTGTATTTTTAGAAGCTGGAGACAGCCAGCAGGATCACAGTCCAGACTCACCCCTACCTTGCTCTGACCCCACGATGAACTCTGGGTCTCTAGGTTAAGGTGCCTTAGGACACCCAAAAAGCTTCTTTCCCCAGCAGTGTTACACTGTTATATGTTGCTGAATGCAGTCATGCAGAATAGGACTTATATTTTTATTTAAACTGGTCTTTTTATGTGTTTGCCATGGAGGTAACATTCCTAGGTCTGCTGTATGCTTCCCTGGACAGGGAGCAGATTTGGAAGGTGCCACTGGCGTTGCAGGGGCTGACACACATCACATGCCTGGGGCTGTGTGCAGCAGCAGCACTGGCAGGATTGGGCCACCCCTGTTCGTGCCCAGCTGGGCATATCACGGCCGTGGGATGACAGAGATCTTCAAGCCTCTAGCTGTCCCTCTGATGACTCTGTCACAGGAGGGGCTGCTGCATCCTCACTGCAGGGTCCTGAGGAACCCCTCTGTGCCCAGCTGGGCACCACACCACTGCTGCAATCCCTTGCATGCCTGGCCCGCCGCGCTCTGGCCCACGGAGGAGCTGCTGCTTGGCCATGACCATGTTTGGATGTTTGTGAGCCAGTGGATGACTCAGATCTCTGTTCCTGGGACTGGCTTACCGGGATGGGTGGGAGCAGAAGGAGCATGAGGCTGGCGGCGTGGCTGGCCGTGGCGTGCCCAGTGTGCTCCCACGTGCAGCTGCCTGTGCCACCCGCTCCTGCCCTTGTGCCGGTCGTGGCCAGGGACAGCTCCTGCTTCCAGACCGGGAGGCTGCTGGCCCCCGCCAAGCACAGGGAGTGCTGGGGAGGGATGTGCCCAGGCTCACACAGAGAGGCAGAGGCAGACCCGGGTGTGCTGCTCCAAAGCAGGTCATTCTAGGCTGTTTTACCCCCTCCTTACAGGACCAGCCCAGCAGCTGTATTCTTACTTAATGCTGAAGATATGCAGGCCTTTGCCAGTGCCATGGTTGGGCCCCTGACACGCTGCCGGCTCTCCCAGCTGGTAGATGGCACCGTCCCCTTACATGCCTGCCTAGTGGAGCCAGGGGTTTCTCTGGAAACAACTCACTTCTTGACCTGCCTGAAACAGCAGCTCAGAAAACACTGTGCAAAAATCCCCAGGGCTGAGCAATAAGCTGCTGCTCTCCAGCAGCTGATCCCACGGCCCCTGCATCAGGGCGGTATTCCTGGGTGGCTGGGGAGCCTCCCAGCATCCCCTCAGCTCCCCACCATGTTGCATAGCCACGAGCATCTTCCCAGCCCTCCTGGCTAAGACAGCTCCCGGGTTCTCCTTTGGCTGCTCCCTGCGGACATCCCAGGGCTGCACCCTGCCCTGTCCCACCCCGGCCCACCCCATCCCCAACCCAACCGCTGCTCTGGAAAAAGGAACCAAAACCTGTCACTTCCGCTTGCCCACGGTGTCTCACAGCACGACCCAAAATAGCTCAAAAAGCCCTAAAATATCGCTGCCCACTCTGAAGGGTGGGTAGCCTGAGGAAGACATAGAAGTGTGTGCAAGGCTAGGGGTGAGCAAGCAGAGGGACCAGCCCAAAAACATCCATCCATCCCATGGGATTATCACTTCCCCAGGAGCGCAGAAAAACAGCTGTTGCTGTGGCAACAGCTCAGCGCTTGCTGCTTCCTCCCACAAAATCGGGTGACACGACGTCATTATCCGNGGCTTTACTAGAGCACCCATCAGGCAGCAAGATGGAGAGCCTGGGTCACGATTAGCACGCTCAGGATCGGAGATGGGGTGTCCCCAGCTCTGCAGCCCGGTTCTGGATTAGCCAATGCCTCCCCAGAATGTCCCCACTGTGCGAGTGACAGTAACTCAGGCAAGACCCGGCTCTGCACGGGTTCCCTCTGCCTCCTTCCCTTTCCATCCTGAGCACAACAGAGCGTCCAGCAAGGAGCAGGACACTGCTGCCCTTAAGCATCCTATTCACAAGTGAAATGCTGCCTGGTGCCCCCAGGTTAATCCCGATTCACTGCCAAACCATCCAGGTGAGACGCCAAGCTGGAGTCATCCAGGGTTCATGAGCCAGGGGAGGGATCAGGAGAGTGGGTTTGGGGGAAGCTAAATACAAACAATGCCTCCCAAGGATCAGCCAATGCTCACAGCTTCTCCAGAGAATGCTAATCCCCCTCTTCTAAACTCAGATTACATAAAACTCCCTGTTTCCAGTTCTCTCTCCCCAGCTCTGCTCCGGAAGGACCCCCCCAGCTCCCCTAGCTCCAGCACTGGGCCAGTCTCCAGGTTGGGCTGTCCCACACCTCCTTTTCAGAGCTGGATGCACAGGAGCACTTTTGGGAGAGTCCCCCATGGCCAGGCAGCCCAGCATCTGCGGAAGCTGTTCTAAAACTGGTCAGTTCGTGAACAGGGGAATCCTGGGGGAGGTAAGGCCAGACCTGTGCTGTGATGCTTTTCAGGAGCAGTGTTCTTGAGAAGGCAAAGAAAAGGCCCAAAACCACAGCTTCCCTACTGCTGCCCATTGCCACCCACTGAGCGCACCAAAACAAAGCAACGGCTGCTTCCAGACCCCCTGGCTCTCCCCTGGGCTGCAACATCTCCACTGGGAGGGCCTGGACTGTCCCAGGGAAGCTCCATTGTGCCCATATTGGGACACAGCAGCATCAGGCTACCAGAAACCTTTGTCTGCCTCCCCTGAGACACAGAGTACCTTCTCCTTGGTGGTTCTCAAGCAGGCTCTGAACCCCCACCTCTAACTGAGCAGCATAGATACCCTGAACCTCCATATCACCAGCCAAGGAGCCAGGGACCAATTCTAGCTCTCCTGAGTCTCCAGCATGCCTCCTACTCCATCCCCTTGTCCTCCTCCTATGTGCTCCATACTGCATGTTTGTATACTGCTGCCCTGGTTACTGGCCACTGAGTCACCACCAAACCTCTCTTGTAGGCAGGAAAGCCCAGACTCATATTTTCCGTGGGATCCCTACAACTCATTTAAATTTCTGAGGTGGGGAGAGATGTTGACAGATGTGGGGAGAGATACTGACATCACAGGGATGTCCCAGGGACCAGGGCTGTCTATACCAGGAGCTGCCAAGAGGACATCCAAGTTCTGCAGGAATGCTGAGGTTCCTTGGAGCTGTATGACAGAGGATTTCTTCATCCTTTTGGAGAACAGATCCAGGAGAAATCTTTCCCCAGCAGCTGCTCTTGCAGCTGAGTAGCCATGGTGCCTGTGTGTGGGTTCACTCCTGGCATGTGCTTTTTGAACCCACCCTCACATGGGTGCTGAGACTGTTCACCCCTCCCCTTCATATACCCACTTTTGCAATGCTGCAAAATTATCCCCAGCTCCCAATAGCCACCCCAGCTGTGAGGAACCAGCATCTGGAAGGGATCAGCACAGTAACCACTGCAGGGAAAGGGGAGAGCTATAAATACTATAAATAGCAGCAATTTTCCAAATCAAAGCTTTAGAAACAACAACAACCAAAGAACACAGGCTGAGGCGCTGGCTTTTCTGCCCAGCATGTTTATAGATATAGTCTTTTTTTTTTTTTTTTTTTT
>VXBR01008245.1:271450-298458 GCA_013400215.1 Cisticola juncidis
CTTTTTTTTTTTTTTTTTTTTTATTCCTAGCTTGTTTTCAACCTTTCCTCACTGCTGGGATGTTCTGTGTCTGTCCTCTTTCCCACTGGGCAGCTTCCAGAGACATATTTCATGGAAGGTTGTAACCTCTTTTAGTAGATTTTAAATTATTCTCAGGCAGGAGTGTCCCACTACTCATTTTCTACTCTTTTAGCAACACAGGCTTGTCCCTGATTTGGGGGTGCCACAGGGCTGGGGTGCCCTGGGGTGTGGTGGGCACTGTAGGGAGGATGCCAAACTTCCATCCAAGTGGAAGGGTGATGTTTTCTGGGGGAGCTTATTGGTGATGGGGAAACCTCAACGCCTGCAAGGAGAGGCAGGCGTCACACCTGACTTTAACTGTCATGGCTAAGAGGTAGTGCTGGTAGAAAACTGAACCTGAGAAACATTGCCAGGGGTCTCCTTTGGAGCATCCAAAGGAATGGATGAGGGTTTCCTTCGGACCATCCTCAGTGTCCTTTACTCAGGTATGGACACCCCTTGGAATAAGCCAAGCACAATCCCCAGCTGTGGGTCCCCTAACCCTAGCCCTGTTCTGGGCACAGGCACAGCCCAGAACTTAACTTCCTAAGTTCTTCCCACTGTCCCTGCTGGAGCCCATGGACTGGCATGATCCCACAGTCAGTCTCAAACCTCTCACAGACACCACAGCTCTAGCAGTGCATCCTTCCTGGATGATTTGTGGCCCCAATGGCATCCAGAGTCCAGTGGGACATCTGTTCTGTTGAACAGTGGCATCCCAGCTCCTGGTAGGGCAACTCAGATGTTGCAAAACAAGGGAACAAGGAGAAAATGTGCCTTTTCCCCAGCAAGTTACTCTCCAGTTTGAAATCCCCAACCATAGCTCAAACTCCTTGCACCCTGGTGTGTCCCTGCTCCCTCCCCCTGCCCAGGGCTCCTCTGTGACTGTGAATAGCAGCTGCCTGGCCCTGGGAAGTGTGGATGTGTAGCCTCCTGTGCAGACCAAGCCAGTGCTGCCGTGTTTATCCCAGTTTTATTGCCTACTAGAGTTGTTTTGATGGAAGGGCTGTGGTCTGGCAGACTCTGCCCTGGCAGCAGTGCTGTGGTGCAGCTAAGCCAGGGTGGCATGACACACACATATGAGAAATAACCTCATAAATCTGCTTAATTCAGTCAATGAATCATTCCTGCTCCTTGTGGGCTCCCTTCCCATGAGCCAAACCTTACTGCCCCTGCTCTGGGAAACAACACAGGCAAAAAGTACCTGGGCAGTGTACCCTGAGCAACACCAGCAGCACTGCCTGCTCTCTTCCCGCAGCCCTTTGCCCTGCCCAGCACACCCAGCCTTCCTGCAGAATGCTGGGAGCTGTTTGGCACCTTGGTGCCACATCCCCAGACTCCATAGCATTCCACAGCCAGAGCAGCCATCCAGCTCCAGCTCCCCTGTCCTGGCCTCCCCAGGCCAAGTGGGGAAGAAGACAGCAGGCACTGGAAGCAGCCACAACTGAATAATGCAGGGACAATTTAGCAGCCACCCCTTGGGATGCCAGCTGCTGTTGGCTTTAACCAGGTGAGAGCAGGCCCAGCTTTCTGGGGACCCACTGGCACCCAAGGCCACAGTGATGGGCTCAGCACAAGCTGACACCAGCATGAGCAGCTGGACACTGGCAGCCAAAGGGTGAACAGCAGGGTGGCCACGAGCAGTACCTGCAGACAATAGCTTTGTGTTCCCACCTCCAGGCAGAGCATAGCAGGTTGTGCTAGCCCAGCCCACACCGAGCTGCCAAGGGGCTCTGGGCTGCCCTGTCACAGCAAGGATTGTGCTGTTGGCTTGCAGTAACATCAGTGTTACTTCTTCAAATGATGGACATTTTCCAAACTCATACCACAAGGAAGCAATCAAGGGGGCTGTGTGCTAACTTGGGGCAGGGAGAGGATGGCACAGCCTCACATGCTTTCCCTTGTACTGTAGGAATTAGTCCTATCCTACAGCAGGGACAGGATCCTGGGGGACCTGGCAAAACCCTTAAAAAGGACTGGGATTATCATGGGAAGTGGAAGGTGGGTTACACTCCACTATATCCATCCAGATGGATGAACACATCCACCTAGCTTAACGTCACGGCTGACACCGATGTCAGAAGCACTAGGAGCAGTGCAGGATGTTCCTGTTCAGGGAATGGTCCCTGCCCTACACTAGCAAGGGGCTGGTGCTCCCACAGACTGGTCTATCCATGCAGCAGCACTGCTGTCTGCTCGGATCCTTGCTGACATGAGTGGGTTGTCAGCCCTCTCCATCCCCTCCTGGGGTGTGTACACAGCCCAGGATCTGCAACCTCTTTTTGGGGGAGAAAGGAAAGAGTAAGGGGTCTGGATGTCTCACGCCAGCTGGTGCATTAGCGGGTACATCTGTGTCCCACAGGTGCAGCTGGGCTGTAGCACCTCCCTGTTTCCATCACACTCCCCTCGTGACAGTGTCCTGCCCAAGTCAGAGCGGGTCTGCCCCATGTAAGAGGCACATGAAGGGCCACGGGGACACGGCTTGTCATGTCCCTAAAATAGCAGTGACCTGCAAACACGGGCTGAGGTTCCATTTCAAGGACTGTGGCTGCAGGAGTCCCAGCTTTTGGTGACAATCCCAGTTTTCCCTTTAAAGGCAATGACACTGAAATGAGTTTCCTTTGAATTTCCTGTGTTGCCAATTATAGAGGAGAAAATCTAGGTACCTTTCTAAATCCATGCTAATAACATCAGCAAAGGAAATGTCATTAGATAGAATGTGAAATGATGTGACAAAAGCCCCAAATCCCATGACACTGCGGGGACTTGAATTCCCAGGACTGCACCCCGCCAGGCTCCCCTGCCTGTGGCAAGCCCCACCCCTCTTACGTGACCAGCTCACAGCATCCCTCTCAGCCGGTGCCAGTCTGGACAGCACCCCAGTGCTGTGCCCTGGGGAAAAGACTTGTGGAGATGGAGGAAAACCCAGGATGAGGCATCAAGCACTCTGCTGACACTGCAGAAAGTGGAAGCACTCTGTGGAAGCGCTTTGCCAAGTTCAAGGTCGAGGGCTGTAAATTCCTTGTTATTTTTAACTCCAGGGTAGTAACTGTCTGAAAACAAGAGAATAGCTTTGATTCAGAGAGGGAGGGGAGGTGCAGGGTGGTAGATGGATGCTTTTGCCTGTTGAAATAAGGGTGAAACCTTAAGAAAGAGGTGGGGAGGTGGGGAGAAAACAGGTGCTGCAGGTGGCAGGAGGCCCCTAGAGAGGGGCTGTCAGGATGAGCAGGGTCGCTGTCTGTGCCCCATCAGTCACAGAGTTGCAGCTGGACACATTGTGATGGCTGAGGTGACCTGCAAGGACCTGCTGTAGCATGGGGCCATGGGAGGATCAGGGGCACAGAATGAGCTGGGCTGAAGCGTGTGCTGGCACACACGTGTGAAACCAGTGTTTTTCTCTCCCACTGGAAAACAGCAGCATGTGGCTGATACTGGGAAAGAGACTTTTCTCCTGCTTGGTGCAGTGTCCAAAAGAGGTTGGCATCCCAGCTCCCTCGTCCTGCCCTGCCCATCTGACAGTAGGCAGGGGTTTTGCACTCGGGGCTGAGGCTTCAACCCCAGACATAGCAAAACCATGGTGCCCAGTACACAGTGTCCCCTTGCCCAGGTCTTGGCATATGGCTCCATCAGATGGACATTTCCAGCCAGCACATTGTGCCAAATCACTTCAGCAATGGAATGCACACACTGAGAGGACAACACTGAGACCACACGCCTGCAGCTCCACACATCCCCCATCCCACAGAAGGCACCAGTGTGGCTGCCAGAAAAAAGCAGTGATGTTCCCAGGGTGTGAAACGGTTAAATGCTGGGGTTTCAGGAGAAAAAAAACAGTCAAGGAATAACAGAAGAGAGAACAGCCTTGCAGTGATGGCTGTGATCTGCGCAGGGCGGAGCCATGCACAGAAGCGTGCTTGCACAAACACCCACACCCACTCTCATGCTGGCCTTCAGATCCTGTGGGACCAAGCTACGTGCACAAGGCATGTGTGCACACACGTGCATGTGCACACCCTCACAGGGGTGTGTGATCCCTGGGATCCAGCTAAGGCAGCTTGTCTGTGTGGGCTCAGCATGTCCAGACACAGCTTTGCGCCCACCGCAGTCCTGCTTGGCTCCAGCCCCACAGGGCTCTGCCCTAGCTGGACACCATGTACTGGGCCCAGTGATGGTGCTAAAAGGAAACCTTCAGATCCTTGTTCTTGAGCCCAGCCAGAACAAACTAGGCAACAAAAGGGGATTTCCTTGCTCAGAGCCTCTTCTACTAGCACAAACCTGTGCCCTGGCCTTCTTCCAAGCCTGCTCTCCTGTTGCGCCTCGTGCTCCAGCCCTCCCATGCCATCATCTCTGACTGCATCTGCTCCAACTTCCTGGCTTCTCCATACACCCTACAGACACACTGGGGACAATCCCAGCCCTGTGATGTTGCTGGGGTGGGTGGTTCAGCCAGCTCCTGGTTCAGGGCAAGTCCTCCCTTGGGAAAACCAAGGCCTGACTTCAAAGACACCCAGGGCTAGCACTCTCTGGGCTCCCCAGGAACATCCCGCAGGTGGTCTCTGGGCAGTTGGATCTGAGACAGCCACCATCACCCATGGCCCCTGCTCCATCTCAGCTCTGGGCTGATGAAGCTTTCCTGGGTTGAGAGGCACAGTCCTTCCACCACCGCTCCATGCCCAGGAAGCCCAAGGGGCTGAGGGCTCATACTGTCCTTTCTACCCTGCCACAGTCATTAGAGGACACCCAATCTGACAGAACATCACCCTTCCCAAGGTCTGCACCCTTAAGCAGCACAGCCATCATGCCCCAATCCACACCACTACATGGACATAGGCAGTGTCACATGTGGGAACACAGGGGACACCCCATTGCAGAGATGCAGACAGAGGCCCCACCAGCAGAGGTAACAGCCAGCAAGCGTCTCTCCCTGCCTGGCAGTGCCAGGCTAGACAGCTCTGCCAGGAGGATAGATGAATGTGAGAAGATACTTCATGATCTGGTCAAACCCAGTGCAAACAAAGCACTGTGATCCAAGGAGCAAGGGGCAGGCTCTGCATGGGGACAGAGCCACTGTGTTGGCACACAAAGGCCCCTTCACTGCCCTGGAAAGATGAGCAGTGTGTGCAATGGCATTGAATCTGGGACAAGGACAATCATGGTGTGAGCCCTCCTCAGACAGAAAGACCTTTGTGCCTTTCAGGAGCATCCCCAGCTCTGCAGTCACCACTGGTGACCAAGCACAACCCAAGCCACAGGGCTGGGCTTCCCTGGAGCCAGGTCATGTCAGAGCTACCCCAGACACAGTCTCTGTGATGCCCGAGTAAGTGGGGGGAACATTGGCTGTGCTCTGTTGAGGCTGGATGGCACCCAGACACCCAGAAAGACAGGAGCTAGCTGCTTTCTGCAGCTCTGCTGGATCACCAGATCCCTGCTCCATCCTAAAAGCCCTTCTCTGTCCCATCTCCCTTTGATGTGATTCCACATGGCCCCTCAAGCTACTATCAGAAGGGCCTTGGCACCCCACAGCCATCCCAGTGCCTGTGAGTGCTGCAGGCAAGCAGGAGAGGCAGCACCCACTGAGTCACACCAGCTCCAGCCTGCAGATCTGCTGGGCTCCCTGGCACTGGGGCTCTGCCACTGGGGGATGCCATGTGGGGTGCCACCCACCCAGCATCACCGTTCCAGTGTCAGTCATATCACAACTGGCCAAACAGGGAACGAGACCACCCACAGGGTGAGACAGCAGCTTGCTCCTGCTGTGCATCCAGAGTCAGAATGCAGAGGGCTGGTGAAGCAATACCGCTCTCTGGAGACAAGATTTAGGGAAGACCACAGTGCTCCCCTAAACACAAACAAACACAAGCAGATGCTGCTAGACCATGACCTGATGAATGACAATCTCTGTATGGTCATGCTGGGCAGGTTAGGAAAAGGCAAGCTTGGGCAGCAGCTTCACTGGACATCAGTGAAGCCTTAGCATGTGACATGCCACCTCCCAGAGCCAGCCTGTCTTTACCATTGCCACATCTCAGGTGGCTCCTTCCAACAAGAGGGTGAGCATCAGAGTGTGGTCATGGCTGGTGGGGACCACATTTGCCACTGAAACTGCCAGACTAACCTAGGATGCACAGTCAGGGGCTGCTGTACCCCCTAATCCATGATCTGCCATGTGTGATGCTGCTCCTCTGCAAAGACTCACTCCAGGGCCTCCCACTATGTGCCAGGAGGAGGCTGAGACAGAAAAGGAACCAGACACAAAAAGCCTCAAGCCTTTTCCAAAGAGGCTTGTTGTTTCTCTTCGGGGATGTGGTAAGCTGCCAGGGCCATTGCATGGCCAGGCCATCTGACCTCTGTGGTAGGGCAGAGCCAGGGCTTGCAGTGGGGACAGCTGGCACCACAGGAACTCCAAGCAGGGGCAGTCCCAGGAGAAGCCACACAGGGTGCATGAGAAGCAGGGGGGAGGAGTGCCAGGGGTGTGATGCTCAGTTACTGAGCCCAGGACCCATCACAGGGCCCAGCCATGGCTTCCCAGCCCTGCCTGGGGCCCTGCTGCACCAACACGGGTGTTTGTACATCCCTCATTCCCTGAGGAAGGACCGCAGGTCTCAGGCACCCGGAAGAGCCAAGCCTGGAAGCCACACTATGTTCCAAGGACAATGAAGAGAGGACATGTTCTGCTGCCAAGAGCTGGTGCCTCAGCCCATGTTTTCAACTTTATGTAAGCAGGTAACCCAAGCCTGCTCCGGGACATGGTGAAATTGGATCCATACGGAAACAATTAGAACGGCGAGGGATAAGGAAGAAACTTTGCTTTGTTGGCACAACTCTCTGCCTAAGGGAGGAAACAGAGCCAATGAGCCAGCCCAGATGTATTTGTGCTGGGGAAAAACAACCCATGAGTAAAAGAGAGGCATGAAGATGGGGCTCACTCCACACCTTCCTCTGGGGCCAGCTTTGGCTGAGAGTGATAGGGCAGGTCCTTGATGACAGAGAAGCTCTTAAGGAGTAGAATTATAGAATACCCTGAGCTGGAAGGGATCCACAACTATCTTCCAACTCTCCTACCAAGGAGGAGACGGTATCTCACCAGGGAAGCTCTTCTCACTGGGTTGGAGACAGCCCATCTTTAAGCCAAGTACAAGGCAGTCAAATGAGGACTGTGAAATGCCTGCTGAGATCCCCTCTGCCAAGACCACCTGTGGGTCCCCATCACCAGTGGAATGCTGCTCATACCAACTGGAGGTCACCTTTGCCCTGGGGACCCATCCTCCACAGGGCAGAGAAAGGAGAAATGTTTTGCTGACGTTCTGGTTACAAGCCCAGCCTGCACCCCAGTGTGCCCCAGCTGCTCGTACAGGCCCCACAGGCCCCCGGGTCCTCTGGGACGTATGATACCTGCAGGGCTTGATGACAAGAAACACTCACAACTGCTTGGGAAAGGCATCTGGCAGGCACAGGGTGTTCCAGGATGACAGCAGACTGTGAATCAGCTCAGAAAGTGGAATCTGGATAAGCATCTTCAGGTGTGATTCCAGGATGGCATCACTGCAGTGGGAAAGGTTTACCCTCAGCCTGTGCTCATGGAGAAGTCCTTGGTCAGCCTGTGTGGGGAGGTGTCCACCTGGACAGTTGAACAGGTGCTAGTGCTGCAGGGTGATGCCTCTGCCTGCTGCACAGTACCCTCAGAGCCACATCAGCTCCCACCCCAGCTTCAGCACCCTCCTTGAACCTTACCCTCCAGCCACAGACCCTGCACAGCCCTGGGCCAAAGCCCCTCTCTGCTCCCACTGTCCCCAGGGCAGCTGATGGGAACAACCTGTTCTCAGGGTACCCATGGAATGTAGCTGTGCTCTCCAGCTCCCCTGCCAGTCTTCCCAGAAGGACAAAATTGCAGCAGCTGCTTCCTCATCCCTTTTTGGGACAGGAGGTCCAGGAGACAAACAGGAGCATATCCAGGCACAAGGTGCTGGACATTCTCACAGCTGCAGCTGATCTGTAGCTGCAAAGATAAATTTGGCCAGAACAGACCCCCAAGCTCAATCAACCTAGAAGTAAACAAGTCCCTGGGTGAACAATGATAAGATGGATTTGAACTCAAACAGGGTCCCCAGCCAATCCTGTTCAATCCTGAATGCAGACATGTCACTGGCCAGGGAGCTGGGCAGTGCTGGGACCTCTACTGATCGGTTGTCTAAGCCCAGGAATTTTGCACCCCTATATAAGGGGGAGGCTATAATAAATCTTTGTTGTTGGTCACATGGTCTTGGTGAGTCCTATTGTGTGTCTGTCTCCAACCTAAGACCCACAACATCATAAGTGGTGAAACCTGATGTGATGACATCAGCATCCACGAGCAGAGCTGGGGAGACATAGGACAGCACATGCAAAGCCTGTCTGCAGCGAAAAAGCTGCCAAAAAAGGTGAGAAGAGCATTATTACGGAAAAAAAAGCTGGCAAAAAATGGTGTATAGAGCCTGTATGCAAGGAGAAGAGCTGCCAAAAATGGCATGAGGAGCCGTCCAAGTCTGGACACCCGTTGTAAATACCCCTGTAAATAGAAGAATGCCACTGCCAAGAAAATATGGGAGGATGTATTTTGCTGGAAGAAAACCCAGTCACTAAGGAATGGACCTTCTTTTTACCTAAATGGGGGTAAAGCATGAGCAACAGGCTTTAGAAGCTGCTATGTATGCTATAGACATGATAAAACCTTGGAGGATTGTGGAACAGGCTTTAGAAGCTGCCATGAATGCTATAGAGATTGTAAAACCCTGGAGGCTTGTTTCAGACTTACTGGGGTGGTTGGGAGCTGAGAGGACAGACACGGCAGTGTAGATGCCGGGGGTGCCACCCACCAAAACACCCCAAAACGGCAGAGCGTGGGCACAACAGAGACAGCCCGCCGAGTTATCCCAGCATGGCAGAATGCAGGAGGCAGCCCATGGGGGAGGAGATGCCACACCAGGCACATGGGAGCAGCGGCCAGAATTGCCCCATCGTGACAGCCAAGGCCCCGCTGGTGTGCCCACCAGATCTCAGAAGCATTGCAGCGCCAGAAGCTGGAAGAGAAGCCAACAGCCCTGCCACCGGAGCGCTCCTGGCGTGCCTGTGCCCAGAGTGGGCTGCGGGACACTGCACACCCACGTCCGCAGACAGGCGAGAAACCGAGGGGAAGCGGCCTTTATTCACCAGAGCTCGCCCAGCGCCGGCAGCGTTTGCATCGTGCGAGGGTTCACCCATGCCACGATCACCCAAACCACCCAAGCTGCCGGGTGCTTCCTTAGAGTGCCCGGGACCACTCGTGCCTCAGCTGCAAGAACCATTGCTTTGCTTCATGTCCCTCGTCACCATGGACGTGCCTGGCGTGCCCGTCACAGCTTCATCGAGCAGTGCGCGTTGCCAGAAGCGCTGGTGCAGAACTGTGCGGGCCAAAACCCAGAAGCACCAGCAAATCGTTGGTAAAACCCGGAATGACGAAGCATCGTATCATAACAAAGCCAAGGCTCAGGAAGCATGAAGGACACTGCGGCAGCCAGCGTCCAAGGAGCTGGAAAGCCCTGTTGGCCACGAGCAGCCTCAGGGCAGTGCAGAGCAGAGTGGGGTCACCCAACGCCGAGAGTCATCCCGCAAATTTCAATTGCAGTTTTCTGACTAAGGATCTGCTACCTGTCACTTCTGTTTACAATGTCTATAAAATAATTTTCAAACTGAAAATAATTTTAAACTACATTTCATATTTCACTCATGGCAACTCCTGTTGAAGTCAACTGCAAGTTTCTGAATATAGCAGGTGCTATCACTAAAGTACTCGTTTACGTGTTTTCTTAAAACATGGCTTCTAATGTTTAGTTTTTGCAACTAAGTATACAGATACAATAATCACAGAACTGAGGTCATTCGAAATTACAGAAAAGTTAAAAATATACATGAGAAAGTATTAACAAGAACTTCTAATTAACAAAAATAATTTGTACTGCAAGAAATATTAATTGAAGATGCATAATCATCCCAAAAAATGTTTAAATTAATTAGAATAGTTGATTAGCCCATGTATACTGTAAATTAACACTTTTTTTTTATTTTCACTAACTCTAACTCAATTTAAAAACTCTTAACAAAAACAAAAGGTTAATTATTTACACTGCTGCCATTAAGTGATGGTGTTAAGTATACTGATGATAGTACAATAGCTGTATAAGTAAGTAACTTAATTCCCTCCAACCTCAAGAATCAAATGTGTTAAGGACATTACTAACACAAAGATGTGTAATTTTTAATCATATACCAGGATATGACCTGTAAAACCTAACTGAAACAAAGTAATGTTCCCTTTGGTAGTTTTGAATTGGTTTGTTTGTAACAAAAGGATAAAGAGTACTTTCAAAAGTGTTGTATATGTATGTACATAGTTGTAGTTATTTACAAGTAATTTATAATATCATTGGTTATTAAGCTAAGGATAGATGACAAAGCCAGCTGTTCTGTGAGTTATTACTGAAAGATTTCTTTTAAAAATATGATAAGCAAGCCCTCTCAGTCTAAGTCTTAGCTTTGGCCAAGCTATGGCCTTGACTGCAGGAAAAGTATGCCATCAAACCCAGGTGTTCCTGTGCTGAAATTGAAAGCAAGTCGCTTTGACTAGCTGATTTGGCTTTGCAGAAGTTGATCCCCTTTCCTTTGAGGTAAACATGGAAGCCTCGTCCAGAAAAGGCCTTCCAAGTCCTCATTGTGAAAAGAAGGATCCTTAGCAGACCCTGGGTGATAGCAAAGCAGTTGTCTCACTTTGTTAATTTTGTTCAAGACTGAATGTTTTGTTATGATTAAATTATGCTCCTGTTATGTTGTTAAAACAAAGAAAGGGGGAGAGTGTGGGGTGTATGTATACCCCCCTTTAAAAGTCTTGAGTGTTCTCATGTTTTTCAGTCAATTCATAGCATCACCTAGCTGACAACTTTTTGGAAGCAGATTGTCAACAGCAAGACAATCTACCCATCACCCTACTTGAACCCCAAGACTCAAACATTTGGGAGGCATCAGTGGCAGAAGGATGGGCATGCCATCTTGAAAACTTGTGTTGCTGGTATTCCCCTTTAACAGCTCCTGGATGTGAATGTTACAGCTCCAAGGATACCTGAGATACATCACTGGCTGGGGGAGACTAGGCTTGTTGAGTTGGGTGGAAAGTCTTAATCAAACTAAGTTTATTATCTGTGTCATCATATTGTCTTTGTCATCTGGTCTGCAAGGCGTCTGCAGAGGAGGACAAAGAACATTTTGCATTTTTAATAAAACAGAAAGGAGGAATTGTCACGGCTGCAGCTGATCTGTAGCTGCAAAGATAAAT
Organism: Cisticola juncidis; assembly: GCA_013400215.1. Taxonomy (NCBI): domain Eukaryota; kingdom Metazoa; phylum Chordata; class Aves; order Passeriformes; family Cisticolidae; genus Cisticola; species Cisticola juncidis. Next base: position 282,852 of record VXBR01008245.1, read on the forward strand.
TCGGCCTGAACAGATCCCCAAACTCAACCAGCCTAGAAGTGAACAAGTCCCTGGGTAAGCAATGATAAGATGGATTTGAACTCAAACAGAGACCCCAGCTAATCCTGTTCAATCCTGAATGCAGACATGTCACTGGCCAGGGAGCTGGGTGGTGCTGAGACCCCGACCGATCAGTTGTCTAAGCCCAGGAATTTTGAACCCCTATATAAGGGGGCAGCTATAATAAATCATTGCTGTTTGTCACAGGGTCTCGGTGCATCCTGTCCTGTGTCTCTCCAACCTATGACCTGTAATGTAATAGGCCGTGCCTCACCCCAGTGAAACCTGAGAGCCTGATGGAAGGACATGGGGAACTTGCTCTGCTGGCAACTTCCACTGTGTCTTACATCAGCCAAACAGTCTGTTCCAGGTCTGTACCTTTCATCAACAAAGTCCCTCAGAGCAGGAATCCTGGCAGGTAAGTATCTGGAATGTGTTAGGAACAGCTAATCCGAGGTTTGTTCTTCCCTGCAGGAGAGGAGGAGCAGGGCAGGTGAGATGGGGCTGCAGGTGCTGGCTGGCTTCCTAAGCTGCTTAGCTCAGGAAGGAACATGGGTTGCCCTCCCAGCAACAGCGTGGCCACTGCACTGAGCAGGAGTTCCTCCTCACCCTGACCCTGCTGCACACCTTCCACAGGGAAGGTCTGTGCCTGCAGCCATCACTGCTGGAGTCTGCACATGATCCTTTGTCCCCTTCTCCCTTGCAAGGGAATGTGGTCTCTGCCAAACTCCTGGTGTTCCTGTCATTGGATGTGTCCCTGCTGTCACAATCTGTGATGAAGCACTCTGGATCCCCAGTCTGTCCCTGGCTGAAGACTGTTCTCACCTGGTGCTGAGCAGGGTGAGAGATGGGGCAAGCAGCAGATGAGATCTGCCAGCCCTCCCAAGCTCCTGGGACTCATCCAGGAGCTCCTGTGCAGTGTGCTGTGCTGGGGCTGAGATTCCCAGGAGATGTGAATGGCTCAAGCCACCACTGGAGCCAGGAATCCACAGCCACAGGACAGAGGATGTGATTCAAGGGTGACAGAGCCAGTCCAAATCACTTCTGTCTGTGGCATGGAGCTCACTCTCCATGGGAGATATGCCCATGCTTGACCCAGCCTGCCTCTTTGTGACAAGTCACCACTGACACTGGAGCCACTGCCTGATGCTTCCCGCTCTGTGTCCACCAATGCTGAGCTTTTCAAGATCTGATGGCCTGTTCCAAAGTGCCCTAAAAACCCCAAAACCTCCCCCTCAGTTTGGCATATTTTGGGCTTCCCAGGGTGACCAGCAAACTTCCCACTTTGGGACCACTTGCCTCAAACCAGGCAGCCCAGCTGGGCCACCAGAAACTCTTTGGTGACCTATTCAGCTTTGCCCAGGTGGTTGTTTCCATTCCCTACCCAGCTCCCTGCCAAGTGTGGATTGGTTTTGAAATAATGAATTCAGTTTTCCAAATGTGAACACAGTTTTCTCTTGCATGTCTTTTGGTGTTTTTTGTGTTGGACATGGAATGTTCCCATTTGTCAGTCTTGGAGCCCAGGCAGAGAAGAAAAAGCAAACACTGTGCTCAGCAGAGGGTGAGGAGGCTGGAGGGGCTGTAAATTTTAAGCACAAACTTACCCTGAACACTTTCTACACCATTCAGCCAGGCCTGGACTGAGCCTTTCACAATGACCACATGTCTTCATGCAGTGACTTAGTTCCTCACTCCCTGCTCACCATTTCCAATGAGTTCCAGAAATCATGGCCCAAACTGGAGCTACCTCAGCCTGACCTAGATGATGTAAGCCATGCAAATGAGCAGGTGAAGTATGCCCCAGAGGGACACAGCCACCTCCACCCCAGGCCACACACCCCTGTCTGCTCCAGGGGAACAACCTCCAAACTCACTCTGGTCCTTCCTTTTCTGTCCTGTCTGACCACTGCACCAGCATTTCTCCAACACAAGGACCTGCCAAAACTCCCTCTTACCCTTCCTAGTCCCTCCCAGCAGTTTCCAGTATTGCCCTGACTCTTTTCTGCTGCTTCTCCTTTCCTCCCACCCATGGTGAACATACACTGGTATGCTCGGGGGAACCATCTGTCTGCACCCAGAAATGCAGGGCACTCATATGGGCATTGGTGCCTTCTGAGGGCATCCTGGAGTGTCTCTGGCCCAAATTTCCTAAAAACAAGGTCCAGTAAAACTCTCAGGTGTCCATTTTGCCCATTGAAGCACTAAACACCCGGATCTCCTTAACACAATGGAGAGCAGTTACCCTATGACAAAAAATCTCCTGGAGTAGCTGTGATGGGTGGCAGTGGAGCTGGGTGCCAGCCTCGAGAGCTCTGCACTGTCCCCAGATATGCCCATGGCAGCCAGCAGTTGGATGTGCCGCTCACCACCCCAGATAATTATAGCTCCACTGTTTATATACCCTCATGCTGTGGCCACAGGAAGGAAGACTGAAGGACACTCCATGTAACAGAGCTCTCCACCCCTTTCCCACTCTCCCTCCCCCCTGCCCCCCCCCGCCCCCCCCCATGTGAATTTGGCATGTATGACAAGACACCACAGCCCAGCATTGTTTGTCAGAGCTGGTCACAGCCCACAGCTTCCCCTTTCTGTCACCTATGCAACCCTGCTGTGGGCTCTCCGGGCAGTCAGTCCCCCCTCTGCACAATTTGCAATCTCCTCCTGCATACTTCAACCTGGCAGCTTCTTGAGTCCACAGCTTTACTGAGGACATGAAGGTGTGTCCCTGTCCCCACGCATGGCTGCACCATGTGGGTCCTGTAGCCTGTGCCCGTCTCCAGAGCTGTGGGTGCACTGAAGCACACAGTGATGGTGGGTCAGTGCTCTCCTCTTCACGCATTGGTTGTGGCACCTCTGTGTCAATCCTGCCTACCTGCCACAGCAAATGGCATCTCCACAGCAATCCCGTGCTGCTTGCTGGGCCTGAACAGGACTGAACAGAGTGCCAGGGAGCTTCTGAGCCATGGGGTTGTCCATCTCTGCAGGGATAAGCGACCACCAAGTCATCACTGGAGTGCGATTCCAAGAAGCTGCCTGGTGGCACTGGAAAGGGTTGCACAGCTGCAGTGAGAACGGGGGAGCAGAGGGAAGCAGAGCCCCTTACCCACCTACAGAGAAGCAATGACCCAGCAAGGGTGAGCTGCAGGATTAGGAATGGGATGGGCTGTGTCCCACACAAACGGGCCAGGCCAGCCAGCTGCGGCTGAGCCAGCACTTTTCATGTTTGTTTGGGCTGTTAGATAACTTTGAAAGCAGAAGCTGGAAGGGCTGGCGGCTGAACAGTTTGTTCTTTCCGACTTCCACGCACTGCTGCCTCAAACCTCAGTGCTGTGCAGGGCTTAAACCACAGCCCTGCTGTGCCGCTCACAGCCACCCTGTCCCCTCATCCTCACCCCAACGTGTCCCTTGAGCCCCTCCAGCCTGGCTGGCCTCCAGCCCAGGGCCGAGCTCTGCCTCTTCACGCTGCCAGACAAGGAAACAGAGCAGTGGGAACACTTCTCTGGAGGGGTCTCAGCCCCACACCCTGGCCTGGCACAGGGTGAAGGGCTGCTGCCACCTCCTGGGCACGGCCCAGGCTCAGGGCAACCCACGGGCTGCTCAGCACGGCTGGCTCCAGCCGCGCCCTGCTCCCAGGCAGGGCCAGGGAAGGAGCGAGGGTCACGCCCGGCCGCCACCCGGTGCTGCTCATATCAGCTCAACACGTATCCACTGGGAACTGGGGCAGGGAACAGCACAGGACAAGGCCACTGCAAGCCCTGTTCCAAGGAGTGTATCATACGGCTGGGCCAAAGGGCAGTGACGGCAACTGGGTTCAGGTTACCTTTGAGCAGCCGAGCCTCTCCAGGGGAGAGGCAGCATTGCCTCCCCAGGTAAAAGGGACGGCTGGGGCTGCAGCACTGAGGGGTTATCTCCTTGGGGACCAGGATGGTCCACACAACCCCTGAGCCCAACAGGGTCCAGACTGTGGCATAGTGCTCTGCCTCACTTTCCTGGCCACCAGAAGTAAGGTCATGAGGCACACATTGCTCTGCCGTGAGCAGAAAACAAGCGATGCTGAGAAACCCTGCAAGGGTGCCCTGCTCCTCTGGTCTGGCAATGGTAGTGCTAGGAACAGACACCTGGCTGTGCAGACAGAGTTCCCACATTCCTCAAATCACACAAAGTCGACCCCACAAGGGGAGGCATCACTACTTGGTCAAAGGGAAGGCCATTTTGCCACAGCTGGTCCCAATATCCCTCACTGGGTTGCCTCACACCTCCCTTCCAGCTGCTGGAGCATCCCAACCAGTGATACAGGGTCCCAGTTCCCAGGAGCAACTGGGAGCTTCCAAGAAACTACAGGGAAAAATGCAAGGTTGGGCCAAGGCCAAATCACTAGCATAGGCTTTGCCTCTGTCCAAGGGAGTGTGGTGAGGGTCTGATCCTCTGTCTGAGGACCAGGAAACAAGCACAGCATCATGGAGCCTGCTAAGACCTCTCTCCCAGTGCTGGAACACTGGGAGATGAAACCCCCTCCAGGCCAGGAGAGCAACAGGAAACGTGCAGTGTGTGCTGTGGCCCAGGCAAGAGCTGGCACAGGTGAAGTGGGGAAGGAAAGCAGTGCCATGGCTGCCCTGGAAGGAGAGGGAGGCACCAAAGCCAAGCAGTAGAGAGGACAGGTGAGAATGGAGCAGAAGTCAATTGGATGTAGAGAGAACAGTGCTGCAGACTTGTTAAGGCTAAGGTCCACTCAGCTGAGGACATAAACAGGACTGACCCAGAACCCTGTTGGGCTCCACATGCTTTGGTCACACTGTGTGCTCTGGCCAGAGATGGCGCAGGGGGCCAGGGTGCTCAGTGTGATGGGCATCACGCCTTGACTCAGGGCACGGTCACCGTGAGGGAGCGGGAGCGGTGGAGACAGTGGCCCAGGCACACGCAGGAAGGAAAGAAGGTGTTCATGAGGCAGGGTCCAGAGGCCTCTCGGAGAGCCTGTGCTCTGGACAGAGGCAGCCCTGGGTGCCTGGCAAGTGCTCTTCCTCCCTTTGGTGCCTGACTTATGACACCATGGTCAAACACCAAGATAGCCAATTTCCACTGGATTCCCCGAGGATGACTGTACTCTTTCTTGAGGATCATCTCTGCTTCAACAGAGCCACATCTGCCACTCTGGGAGGACTTACTTCAGGCTGCCTCCAACATCCGACCAATAGGGTGTGTCAGGTTTGCATTCTGACTCTGTCAGTGGTCCTTTGTACTATTGCATTTATCTTATTTTATTTTGACTTTTATTATTGTTTGTTCTCTCTCTATTAAATTGTATTTCTGACTTGGAGTTTCACTGGTTTTGCTTTCAAACCAGCACATCTATTGCTGCTGCAGCTGGGCTCATGAGAGCCACCTGTGCTACTCCAGGCCTGCAGGTGTGTTTGAGATTAAGCAGAAGAGAGACTCCTGAATGGAGAGCACTTGGCTGCTGCCCATGATGGGGAGGGCCCAGCAAAGCTGTTGGCTGTCCTAAGCAAGCTGCTCCTGCCCCAGACGGCTGGCCTTGCATGCCACAGGAGGGACGGGATGTGCTGGGCTTGTGATGGATCCACTTGACTAGACTCTGTAAATGATTTTTTATATAACTCTGTTTTCTGATAGCTTTCAACACCTTCCAAGTGAAAGCCACAGGCATCCACAGTCTGCATGCCTGGTTGCTGTGAATGGGATGAAGATGTTCCTGCACTCACTGTGAAAAGCTGCCCATTCCTGCAGCGAAACCTGGTGAGGAAGCAGTGATGCTCTCAGGTCAGACCCAGAGTACCAGCATAGTGAGCAGGCTGTTCCTATTACTGCCACACAAGGAGCCACCAGTTATCCCCCAACTGGGACAGACCCAGGAAGGGGACATGCACAGCCTGGCTTCCCTCGCTCTGGTTGCTTATCCCAGGCTTCCTCAGCCACATCCCTATTCCCCATACCAGCAGCTGCTAGAAGCCCAGTAGCTCAAACCTGCAGTAAATGGCACCAGCTATACCCAGTATATCAGGACAAACCCCATCCTGCTATCCTCTGCAGGGACATGACTCCTGGGGCCACAGGTAGTGGTGGAGAGCATCCTGCTGGTGTAGGGAGGGGTCCCTGCATCCCCACTGGGAGCTTGGAGGAGCACAGACCTTGGATGTGGCTCAGGAACACAATTCCCAAGCATTCAGCCCACGCAGGCAGCAGCACGTTGATCCTGCCTGCAGGAAACCTGGGAACGTGGCTGCCTGGGCTGGCTCCCTGCAAGCGGATGTTATTTTAACTCCCAGTTCCTCTCTCACTTTTGCCAGGCAACGACGGGTTCTGCTGTTGGCTAAGCAATAAAGAGCCCCCTTTTTTTCTCCTCCACTATTTCTAGGTTATTTTTAGTCTTTTCTTAGTGAGTCTTTGCCACAGACACTCAAAGGGCTGGAGAAGTTGTCCTGCTTTGCGTGCCCAGAGGAAGGGGAGCAATGTACAGGGCTGGAGAAGGGCTTCCCAATCCAAATGGGGAAGCATACACCTTGGAGCACCTTCTGCCCTGTGCTGCACACAGGAACAAGCTCCTCCTCTCCCACCCAGCTGTGCTGTGCAAGACTTGGCCTTCCACGAGGGAGCTGTGATGCCCACATCTTCCCAGCTGTGCCAGCAGCAGCAGCCTTCACCTCTCCAGAGCCCAACCAAGAGAATGAGAGGCACACAGTGCCTGCCAGTACTGTGGAGTACCCGTNCCCCCCAAACCCGCCCCCTGCAAAGGCTGTTTTGTCCCTGGGGGCAAAAGTACAAAAGTACTCTCCACTCGGGGTAGGAGGTGCTACTTTGTGTGGCATCACAGCCCGTTGTCTCCTGAAAAACTGCAAAAGCCTGAGCCTTGCTGCAGCTCCAAGAAGCTCAGAAAGAGAACCTGCTGGAAAGGAGACGCCCATGTCGGCGCTGGGCCAGCTCGAACCTTCCAGGCTGTTACGCAGCCCCACAGCTGCTTGGCAAGGACACTGCCGACCCTCCCACGTCACAGCCCCACGCAGCCTGGGCCAGCTGTGGGCTGGAGTTGCTGTTTTTCTGCTTTATCAGGATCTTGCTGAGCTCGGCGGTGAGTGGGTCATGTTTGTACAGTGGTTTGTGCAGGCTAATGGTTATGTAAGTGCTCAGGGTTACTCCGGAGGCTCGGCCGGCTGTGTCTCCCCAGCGCATGTGCGCGGCTGCCGGGCCACACGCCGCCGCTGTGATCAGGGACAGCTGGACGCGCAGCCATACGCTCCGTGGAGCTTTGTCACTGTCCCAGCTCGTTACGAAGGTGCACAGCGTGTGTCTGAGCTGCCGCGATGCCTAGTGCTACCAGGCTGCGTGCCCGGGGGCCGGTGGCCGAGCCCTGCACTCGGGCAGCGCTGTCAGAACGCTGCTGCAGCAGCCGTGTTTACCCTGCTCTGGCTCCCGACGTGACGCTGCTCTGGCCACTGCCAAAACGCCTGCGCCTGCTCCAGTAACCCAGCTCCTGAAGGTCGCTGGCTGGAGGCCGGGCTCGCGTTCCATCTGCCTGCTTTTATTATTGATTGTCCTTATCATCGCTTGAGAGAACAGCATGTCCCAAACACCCGGGGGCAGGACGGGGCTCACTGCTGCTGCCTTTTGCCCAAGCTCTGTCTCTCCCCAGTGGAGAGGTGCAGGCACCAAAAGCTACACTGCCACTGTCACCCCTGCCCACGTGGCACAAGCCATGATGCCACAAACTGGGGCCCAGAGACAGCAGTGTCTGCAGCCATAAGTCCCTCTTTCCTCGTGCCACTGTCTCCATCCGAAGTGCAGCTTCCCACACAGCAACAGACCTTGCATGTGCCCATTCCCAGGATGTGCTCCTAGAAGGACCCTCAGCAAGTGCAGCCCATCACTCTGTCTTGGCTCCCACAGTGCCTGAGTCCAGCACCCACTGACCTGGAGGCTGCAGGGGCATGGGAATGGGCAGGGGTCCCCTATCAGTCAGAGCAAGTGGTGCTGCTCCACCACAGCCCAGCTGGGCTGGGACAGCAGCCACAATAGACAGGGCAGAAGCCAGGTGTGAAACGGTATGAGCAGCCCTGGGCTGCAGGCATCTCTGCTGCTGCTAGCCCAAACACCAGAAGGATAAGCAAGGGAGCATCAGGGTGGCAGCAGAGGCATGTTCAGGTGACAGTAAAAGAGAAGAAAGGGAGGAAACAGAAACAGAAAGAGAAACAGAAAGGAGGAAGGAAGGAAGGAAGGAAAGGAGGAAGGAAAGGAGGAAGGAATGAAGGAAGGAAAGAAGGAAGGAAGGAAGGAAAGGAAGGAAGGAAAGGAAGGAAGGAAGGATCCTCCCAAAGCACTCATTCCCAACATACCATCCTCACAGGAGACCTGTGACCCCTCCCCATTTCTCTCCAGGTGTTGGCTGATGTTTAGCCATTGATGGCACTGCATGTGCCAGGCTGCACTGGGGGACAGGGACACATGTGGTACTGTGCACAGGTGTGTTGTCCAGGTCTATGGTGCCTGGCATGAGCTTTTCATGCTTCTGTTGAGAGCACAGTGGGATGGCAGGATGGATGAAAGAACTGCAGCTCCAGGACACACCGGCCAAATCAAATTGGGCTTTCACATGCTANCCATCTTCCCAGCTGTGCCAGCAGCAGCAGCCTTCACCTCTCCAGAGCCCAACCAAGAGAATGAGAGGCACACAGTGCCTGCCAGTACTGTGGAGTACCCGTGCCATGGCCAGAATGCCCCCACTGGGAGTACTGATGAGAGTGATGCTGCCCTGTCCCCAAAACAGAGGACATGAGATAGCACATCCCAAACCTCTTGTCATGCCAATGTTCAGGAGAAGTGCCCTTTGGGCAGCAAAGAAAGAAGCAGCCTGTGTTTTCACCAAGCAGAGGCACTCCAGTCTAAGGCTGGGATCCTCTGTATCCCTCCCTCCCCTTGCCCCCAAACCCCCCCAAACCCGCCCCCTGCAAAGGCTGTTTTGTCCCTGGGGGCAAAAGTACAAAAGTACTCTCCACTCGGGGTAGGAGGTGCTACTTTGTGTGGCATCACAGCCCGTTGTCTCCTGAAAAACTGCAAAAGCCTGAGCCTTGCTGCAGCTCCAAGAAGCTCAGAAAGAGAACCTGCTGGAAAGGAGACGCCCATGTCGGCGCTGGGCCAGCTCGAACCTTCCAGGCTGTTACGCAGCCCCACAGCTGCTTGGCAAGGACACTGCCGACCCTCCCACGTCACAGCCCCACGCAGCCTGGGCCAGCTGTGGGCTGGAGTTGCTGTTTTTCTGCTTTATCAGGATCTTGCTGAGCTCGGCGGTGAGTGGGTCATGTTTGTACAGTGGTTTGTGCAGGCTAATGGTTATGTAAGTGCTCAGGGTTACTCCGGAGGCTCGGCCGGCTGTGTCTCCCCAGCGCATGTGCGCGGCTGCCGGGCCACACGCCGCCGCTGTGATCAGGGACAGCTGGACGCGCAGCCATACGCTCCGTGGAGCTTTGTCACTGTCCCAGCTCGTTACGAAGGTGCACAGCGTGTGTCTGAGCTGCCGCGATGCCTAGTGCTACCAGGCTGCGTGCCCGGGGGCCGGTGGCCGAGCCCTGCACTCGGGCAGCGCTGTCAGAACGCTGCTGCAGCAGCCGTGTTTACCCTGCTCTGGCTCCCGACGTGACGCTGCTCTGGCCACTGCCAAAACGCCTGCGCCTGCTCCAGTAACCCAGCTCCTGAAGGTCGCTGGCTGGAGGCCGGGCTCGCGTTCCATCTGCCTGCTTTTATTATTGATTGTCCTTATCATCGCTTGAGAGAACAGCATGTCCCAAACACCCGGGGGCAGGACGGGGCTCACTGCTGCTGCCTTTTGCCCAAGCTCTGTCTCTCCCCAGTGGAGAGGTGCAGGCACCAAAAGCTACACTGCCACTGTCACCCCTGCCCACGTGGCACAAGCCATGATGCCACAAACTGGGGCCCAGAGACAGCAGTGTCTGCAGCCATAAGTCCCTCTTTCCTCGTGCCACTGTCTCCATCCGAAGTGCAGCTTCCCACACAGCAACAGACCTTGCATGTGCCCATTCCCAGGATGTGCTCCTAGAAGGACCCTCAGCAAGTGCAGCCCATCACTCTGTCTTGGCTCCCACAGTGCCTGAGTCCAGCACCCACTGACCTGGAGGCTGCAGGGGCATGGGAATGGGCAGGGGTCCCCTATCAGTCAGAGCAAGTGGTGCTGCTCCACCACAGCCCAGCTGGGCTGGGACAGCAGCCACAATAGACAGGGCAGAAGCCAGGTGTGAAACGGTATGAGCAGCCCTGGGCTGCAGGCATCTCTGCTGCTGCTAGCCCAAACACCAGAAGGATAAGCAAGGGAGCATCAGGGTGGCAGCAGAGGCATGTTCAGGTGACAGTAAAAGAGAAGAAAGGGAGGAAACAGAAACAGAAAGAGAAACAGAAAGGAGGAAGGAAGGAAGGAAGGAAAGGAGGAAGGAAAGGAGGAAGGAATGAAGGAAGGAAAGAAGGAAGGAAGGAAGGAAAGGAAGGAAGGAAAGGAAGGAAGGAAGGATCCTCCCAAAGCACTCATTCCCAACATACCATCCTCACAGGAGACCTGTGACCCCTCCCCATTTCTCTCCAGGTGTTGGCTGATGTTTAGCCATTGATGGCACTGCATGTGCCAGGCTGCACTGGGGGACAGGGACACATGTGGTACTGTGCACAGGTGTGTTGTCCAGGTCTATGGTGCCTGGCATGAGCTTTTCATGCTTCTGTTGAGAGCACAGTGGGATGGCAGGATGGATGAAAGAACTGCAGCTCCAGGACACACCGGCCAAATCAAATTGGGCTTTCACATGCTAATTACTAAACATAGGCCAGGACAGGACTGAGCACACCCTTTTCATACCACAAACCCGCTAGTCTTTGAGGCATTTCCAATTTCCTAGATGACACACCTGGGCAGAACTTACCCAGGCAGCCTGGAGGGCCCTGTCAAGGGTCACCCACTGCCCTCAGGGCATATGGAAAGGGGACCAGAATCACAGGAAGGCAAGTCTGTGGGACAGGGAATGGAGAAGCATATGGCTCACCCCAGCTTGGCCCACGTGCGTGGAAAGGGGAAGCTAAGGGGCAGTTCATTGCCAGAACACAAGAATAGCCCCATGGTGAAATAGGGGTGGTGGGGTCTGCTTGGGGATAGTGGGACCCTTACCCAGTGCTGTAGAGCACCACTATGCCCAAGCAACTCAACCACCCCTTGCTTTGCTGTGTGCCTAAGGACAGCCATAGCATAGGGGTTTATTGGGCCTGACAAGCCAGCTGGGACACCAGCAGATAATCTCTGCCTTGCTGGGGACAGTCCCCCTGCAGGGTCAGGCATGCTTGCCACAGAAGAGTGGAAAATTCCTCTTACTGTGCAGGCACTCCCTCCAGCCCAAGCACATCAGCTGTCATCTTGCAGGACTTGGCATGCCCTGGAGTGTTTATCAACACTATTTCGCAAGAGCCATGGCACACAGCCTGGCAGGGGCATGCAAGCCGCTTGGGCAACTGGCTCTGCTGAAAGCCCGTGCTCTTGAGAAATACTCCAGGCTGGGAGTCTGGTGTGGATCAGCACCTTCTCCTTTCTGGCCTCCTGAGTTCAAGGACAGAGCTGTGAGCATTAGTCTTGGTCCTTTCTTAGTCCTGCAGAATCCTTCCCTTGGTATATCACCTGGCAGGGTTGTAAATGACCTCAACATGCTAGTTCCCAGTCACGCAGGGGATGCTGCTCCATCCTCACAGGGTATATGGCTTGGGGAGGGAGGTACTGCACTGCCTCCAAGGGATTTGGAGGTATCAGCTGGAGCAACAGAATAATTGTGGTGACAGCACATGTAGCTGAGGGCTGCCCTCCAGGCATAGATCAGTGGCTTCATGATGTCTGAGAGATGACACAGCAGGGCCAGCCTGTCCCCAGTTAACTCCAGATGTGTACAACTGACACAATCCCCTCAGGCAGGGGAGAAAGCAGGCACTTCCTGGATGACACTGGCTGGACAGACAGGGCACACGGAGTTGCAGTCAGGCCCTGGGAGCCAGTCTGAGCCCTGTGGTTGCCCTGGCTAGGGCTGGCTATGCCCGCCCAGCTCCATGGTGCTGTCCAGGGCCATCATCAGTGGGTGCAGCAGCCAGATGTCAAGAAGGCACAGTGTCAGAGGATTCTGCTCTGCTGGAGGTACTATGGAGCCCAGGAAATGTCTTAGCTGCTCTTGAAATCTCAAGATGCACCTCAAAGCCCCGTTTAAGTGGTGAATGGGCGGTGGGTTTGTAGGTAGGTGTCATTCCCTCAAGGTAAAGAAGCAAAGCATACCCCCTCCCAGCCTTTCCAAATGGGCAGCAGCTCCGCTTGGCACCAAGGAGCTGCGGGGCACAGCCTTCCCCAGCAGACAATGTCCCTCCAGTGGAACTGAGGGTGCAGGCATCGTGGGCAGGTGGGGTGTTCCTAGAGTGGGGACCATCCTGGGAAGGCCAGCTGGTTCCTGAAGCATCGCACAGGCCCTGCCCCAATTCCAGTGCAGCTGGAGCAGCAGCAGCGAACAGGCTTCGTGCAGCCGCCAAGATGTTTGCTGGAGCAGAGGCATGCATAAACACTTTGTTTAATCAAGGACTCAGAGTGAACACAGTGTACCCTGGCTCTGTGTAGAGGGAACAGCTGCGGCCCCGCGGGGAAGGGCCAGGGCCACGGATCGGCGGTGGCAGAGCGACCTCCCGTGGCACAGTCCCGACTCCGGGGTGCTCAGCACCGTCGCTGCGGCGGCAGCGTAAGAAAGCCCCATGACATCCGTGTTCGCCGTCCCAGCACCCTGCTCTGAAGGGAGGCTGCTCCCCGGCTGCAGCTCTGGCTGCTTCCAGGGCACTGTGTCTGGCAGCTGTGCGGTGCAAGGCTTGGTTCGGCCCAGTCCCACCGCAGCCGTGCCAGAACCGAGGGCGAGGTGGGAGAGCCCTGAGCTGCTCCGCCCGTGGGTCTGTGGGTGGCGACCTCGTCGGCGATGTTGTATCAAGAGAGCCCAAGACCTCGGTAGTGCCAGCTGCTGTTTTCTCATACAGGCGGGATGGGATCCCCTCTGCGCCCTCCTGCCCTTCCGGGAATGCGGTGCTGGGGCTGGGGATCTTCTGCGCCCCACCAGGCGCCCTGCTCAGCGAGAGCAAGGGGAAGTCAGAGCTCCTTCTCTGCAAGCCCCGAATAAGGAGCACGGGCACCCAACATCTGCTGATGGAACCCGGGCCAGCATGCAAGAAGACAGCTGATGGAAACATGGAGCACAGAATCCCCCTGTGGTGAATCTGGCTGAGGGCAGGCTTGGAGGAACTGCTATCAAATCCAGGGGTTCTTTTTCTGGGCTCAGCTAGGAATTAAGCATGTGAGTTGCTGTGTTTAAACCTGAACCTTTACACATCCCTTCCCACCCCAGCACTGGGCTGCACAAACCCCCAGGTTTCTTTGGAAGCATTATTTTAAGGATAAGATTTAAAGGACTCCTTTCACAAAGAATTGTGCTATCAGGTTATTTTTCTTCTTTTAATTTCTTTTAATTTCCAAAAAGGTATTCTTCGTGCACTAGGGACTAGATCTCGAAGAGCTAGATTTGGATAACACTGTGAAGGCAGCCAGGTTGTCGTATTGCAAATCAGTGCACGCCTCTTCTCCCCGCCAGCCTCACACTCGGCCGCCAAGCCTGTTCCATGGCTTCCCAGGCAATTAGTGGTTACAACACACATCCGCACAGCTGGCAGAACCACTCCAGCTTTCCATGTGTCCTCGATAACCTCTTCTGGTTTTTTAAGCCTTTGGTGGTAATGAAATGACTGAGGATAATGGCAAGCATAAACTCCTGGAGTGCAAGACCCGGAAATGTGGTTTTCTTCAAAGCAGCTGGTGTCCCTTGGTGGGACAGGTCAGAATGGGTGAGCTTCACTCTGTATGTTGAGCCCTCATGCTCTGGGCAATCAGACTGGAATTAACTGGCTTCTTAGTGTGCATCCAGGCTGGTGTTTGCTTGGTTGGCTGGTTATGGTAACTGAAAAAGTCCAAATCACTTCAACCTTAGGTTTCCAGACCTTACTGCTTTATTTCTAGAGCACCTTGTATCCCACTTTTTCCATTTTTCATGGAAACAAAGCTCCACTGAGCTACTGTGAGCTCTGGTGACCATTCCTTTTGCTCAGCTCCCAGGAAGCTCCTCAGCTTGACCTAAAGGAGGAGCAGCCTCAGCTGCTATCTGGGACAGCGCTAGTGTGCAACAGGAAGAGCAGGGACAAGGGGAACTCACAGAGTGCAACACAGCAGCTGATCCACTGTGAATTTCAAAGCTCTATTCTTGAAATGTTACAGATTAAGGAAGACACTTTCCATGGCAAACAAAATGCCAGAGCTTAGGGAAGGAGTCTGCAGAGAAGCAATAGAAGCAGAGACCCAGGATGGAAATATTTTGTTTTGTACCCCTTTCTGCCAACATTTGGGCAGGATTTGAAGGGGGGAAACCAGCAAATCCACCAAGAGATTGAGGAAAAAAAACTGACAAAAGCACTGCTGAGATTACATTTAGGAGTGAAGTTCAGAGGAGTTTTACTATTTTAGCTCTGGAAGACAGAGAACACCTGACTTACTCCTGAACTCTGAGGGACCACTTAGCCCTCCCCTCCCTCTCTCCCTCTCCCTCTCCTCCTCCCATCCCTGCATCAGGCAGGGAGAAAAAAAAATCTTTGATAAGATTGTGAAAAAGAACTACTATCAAGATTACTTCAATGTCAGCTCAGGTTTTAGGGACAGAGGTCAGCCGATGGCCTTCTAGGGCGTGTGTGCTGCAGATTGTTCTATAAATGCTGATGTGTTTACTCTGCAGTCATAAAAGATTTTCACAAAAAATGTATCTCTTTGTAGCCTTGCTTTGAGCTGACAATTCAATTGCCAACTATGTGGAAGGGAAGAAATGCAGTAAGGTCTGCTCACATGCTGCTTAAATTCTTGCTTTAAAAGACATGATTTTTTTTTCCCCCAGCATTACCAAATCTTCTGCCCTGAGGGTTGAGAATTATACAGTGCTCTTCCTGTTTCCATAATCAAGCACCTGAACACCTCAAAGCATGTTTAAAAATAAGTGTGGTAATAGTTGTATTTTATAAGGGAAAAGCCCAAGAATGAGGCTCGGTGTTCATAATGCAAAAGAACATTATAATTTGACGTCAACCTCAAACTGATCGTTCTTAATGTCCCATAGTTACACAACACCTAACAGAGCGTTCGTGTGCACAGTCTGACCCAGAGGACAGGCTTTTAGATAGGGACGGGCAACCTCAGCAGGCAAGAGAAGCGTCTCCGTCACAGTCCAGCACAGAGCGTTCCCGCGGGCAGCTCAGAGGCATTGGGGCGGCTGGGCACAGCCCGGCGCCTCAGGCTGCCACCGCCCCTGTCCAGGTGAGGCTGTCAGCGCAGCCCCTGCCCGGGGCGCGTTTCGCTAACCCGCACACGCCGCACATCGGGAGCGCCGCTCTCACCTCGCGCCAGCACAGCTCGCCTGCCGTGTGCGCCACAGACCCGTTCATCTGTCCCGGAGCAGAGGAGCGGGCC
>VXBR01008245.1:298674-367115 GCA_013400215.1 Cisticola juncidis
GTACGTGGAGAGGATCAAGGAGGTGAATCCCCTCATCAATGCCGTGGTTAAGGACAGGTGAGCTGGGGCAGAGGGCACCCTCGAGGAGAGAGTGGCTCCCCACCTGCCTCCCTTCGGGCCCCAGGCCCGGCCGCTGCTCCACGCCAGGGGCGCGGGGATCTCCGCGCAGCCACCGCAGCAGCACCGTGCTGAGCGCCCGGCGGCGGTTTGGCCGGGATGCCGCTCCCGGCTCTGGCAAAGACCAGGTACTCTCACGTCTCCTCACAAGCTCCTGCCGCACTTGGGATCAGCCCCGCCTGCGAGGACCCCGTTCCTCTCTGATTCAGCGCCAGAACATCACCGGGTGCTTTGTTGCAGGTTTGAGGAGGCCCTGCAGGAAGCCCAGCAGGTCGATAAGCTGCTCTCAGAGGGTCCTAGTGATGACTGCCTGGAGGAGAAGTTCCCCTTGTTGGGGGTTCCTGTCACCGTTAAGGAGGCCTTTTCTCTCTACGGTGGGTTTATCTTTGTGCCTCTCCAGGTCCTGATGTGCTTCACAGAGTGGTGTGTGGCTGTGGCAGGCGCTTGGAGAGAAGTAGTCTCCCTTTCCCTAATTTGCACCAAGCTCTGCCCGGACTTCTGCATTTGTATTCATTTGTAGCACACAGGTGCTGCAGAGCTTGTGGTGCCTCAGAGGAGCAGCCCTCACTGGGAACCTGCTTCCTGCAGCGCCGAGTCGTCTCAGGGCAATGTCCCTGATGCCTCCTTCCTGTTGACCTTGGCACCACAGGGATGCCCAACACCTCTGGCTTGGTCAACCGTCGCAACGTGATCGCCACCTCAGATGCCACAGTGGTGTCGCGGCTGAAGCAAGCAGGTGCCATCCCACTGGGTGTCACCAACTGCAGCGAGCTCTGCATGTGGTACGAGTCCAGCAACAGGGTCTACGGGCGGACCAACAACCCCTACGACCTGCAGAGGATTGTGGGCGGCAGCTCAGGTGAACCTTGGCATCTCAGCACAGTCCTGCACGAGTGGCAGGTTTAAAATGCAGCAAGGGAGGAGTTCCAAGTCTCTGTACGCAGTTATTAACATGTCCCTGGACTCCTGCAGAGCTTACAGGCCTCTTTCCTGGTTACTGCTGTAGGCTATTGGGAGGTCCAACTACTTTTCCTTTTCTGGGTGTTTCATCGGGCATTGCTTCAGTTTGCTCTGTTGTACTTTAGCAGGAAAATCCCTTTGGCCCACATTCCCCAGCTGTCCCCCAGCCATCACTAAAGCCAAGGTGCCCCCTACCCCTCTTGCTTTTTAGGCCCCCATCCTCACTGTGAGGTGCTCCTGCTTTGCTGCATGATTTGCACCATAAATCTATGGGGTTTTGCCATGTTTTTTCCCATGCAGGTGGGGAGGGCAGTGTCCTGGCAGCTGCCTGCTCAGTCATAGGTGTGGGCTCTGACATCGGTGGAAGCATCCGGATGCCTGCCTTCTTCAATGGAGTCTTTGGCCATAAACCCACAACAGGTAAGGTGGGTGCTGGGGTCTCCTTCCCTGCTAGCAGAAATGCCATGAGGTGGAATGGGGGCTGTGGGATCAACCCCTTCAGGATGCCCCTGTTCTGGTCACTGGTGGGATCGCTGTAAGGAGTCAGGTAACCCCTTGCGTGGGAGAAGCCTGTCAAGGGAGCACAGCTGCGGTTGGCATTTGGGAAGCTTTTGGTGGCAGAACGCCAGGCACGTGGGAGACGGGCGGGGGTTTACCCAAGTATTGCATCCTCAGCGTAGGATATTTTCACAATATCCTGCTGGGATGTTTCTCTGGCTTCCATTGTCCCAGTATGACTGGGTGCTTTTCTTCCCCACCCCATGTACCTTGCCATCAGCACTTGTAGGATGTGCAATCTCCCTGCATCCAAAGACCCGCAGCAGGGCTGTCCCCATCTGGAGGTGATACTCAGGGTAGTATCTGACATCTCTGCTCTCAGGGGTGGTGCCCAACGATGGCCAATTCCCAAATGCTCACGGGGTGCGGACCAGCTACCTGTGCACAGGGCCCATGTGCCGCTACGCGGAGGATCTGGAGCCTGTGTTGAGAGTCATGGCCGGGCCTGGGGTCAGCAAGTGAGTTGTTCCCACTGTTCCCAGCTGCCGAGCTGGAGTTGGCAGCTCTCTGGTCCTCACAATGTATTAGTTCTTCGTACGAGACAGGTCTGCACTCCACCCAGTTTGCTTGTTGCTGATTTCCTTCCTCTGCTGCTGGCTTCAGCAGGACCTTGGCTGCTGGGACTCCCCACCACTCACATGCTCCCAGGAACTGGCAGCCTTGGGCAGACTGATAGATCCCCATTCACCAGTGAGCTGCTTCCCAGCTCTGTCCCACACACCCCTCCCCTCCCAGGGATAGCCTTGCTCCTGAGTATTACAGGGCCTTTTTCCTGTTGTTGAATGAGGAGTTTTCTATCCCACACTACGGCCAGTTCAGTTCCTTCAGTTCCTGCTCCATGCAACCAAGTGCAACCATGCTGTGTGCCCGTGAGGAGCAGAGATTGGGCACATGGGGCAGCCCTCCTTTTTGCCACACCCTGCACACAGTTGCTCTCCATCACCACTTTGCTTTTTCCCTGGCTCTTGTGCAATCACAGCCTTGCCTGCAGCCAGTGTTTGTTATCACAAGGTGCTTCTGGAGAGATGAGAACTTTCCCAACAAAAACTTGCTGGAACTGAGCGGGCGGGTGAGCAGCTGAATATGTTGTGGGCAGTAGGTGTCTGTGTGTCTTCAGGGTCTCACCTTGCCACTCTGGGGGACAGAGCAGGGTCTCCTGAGGACACATAACAAGCGTATGAGAACCTCTACTAGCTACAGAGGAGCTGATGGATTTGTGACAAAGCATTCCTTTCCCAGGCTGAAACTGAATGAGAAAGTGTCACTGGAGAAAATCAAATTCCACTGCATGGATCACGACGGCGGGTCCATTTTTGTATCACCTGTGGACAAGGAGATCTTGCAGGCCCAAAAAAAGGTAGGAAGCAGCAGAGGATGGTACTCAGTGGGGTGAGCCTGAAGATAAAAGCTGGGTAGACAGTCAAAGGAGCCCTGAGGAGGGGAAAGAACTACTTTGTGTGGTTCCTGCAGGGGCTGGCGGGATGAAAGGCTAGGGAGGCAGCCTTGCATCCCAGTCCTGTGCTTTTAGGGATTAAAAAGTGGAAAGAACTTTTTCTTCTTCAGGGCTAAACAGTGCACAAGGGGAAGATCTTGTGAGTAGGTTCCCTTGCACTCTTCTCTGTAGTTTCCATGGGCTGATGGCAGTGCATCACATTTTTGTGGAAACAAACCTGTCCTTGCTCTTCCTTTTAGGTGGTGGAGCACCTTGAAAGTGACCTCGGGGTCCAGGTTCAGCGTGTGGCAATCCACAAGATGAAGTATTCTTTCCAGATCTGGTCAGCTATGATGTCATCCAAGGACAGTGAGGGGCAGGTGTGTTGGAGTCAGTTGGCAAAGGCACAACTTTGGAGGCATCAGCTGTTCAGGGCCAGCTGTGGAGAGGCTTCCCAAACCTACCTGGGGGTTTTCCCTGCTCCATTTGCTCCCTCAATCCTCCTTTCTTCTCTTCCTAAAGTGCACAGCCCCTTCTCCCTTGCTGTCCTGTGGGTTGAGGCCATGGCTCTCAGCAGAGGAGCAACGTGGTAATAGAGAGGGGGGAGGTTGTTTTGTGACTTTGACCTTTTCTATACAGGTTGGTAAATCAGCCAACCAGGGGCCATCCTACCTTGCTCGTAGCCCCATGCTGTGTCTTCTGACTTGTAGGCTGGGATTAACACCCTTTGGGATACCAGGACAGGCAGGGGACTAGCAGCTTTCTAGCAGAAGGCCTGCTTGTGTTATTTTTCCCTGGAATTGCAGCTGCTATGCTATGCTCTGTGCATGCAGGAAGGTATTTTGTAATAAAATAAGCTTCTAGGAGTGTCATAACTTGTGCATTCCTGGCACAGAGGCAGTAATGAAACAACACAGCCCCACCACACTAAGGAAGGCTTGTCGGGCTCATCTGCCTCCTTCCAGGTCTCATGTTCATATCACAGGAGGAAATGCCTCTTGGACCTTATCCCTGGCATCATGTCAGTTTGGTGCCGCTTTGGGGGACTGTCCCTTCTTGCTGTCTCTGGCAGGGAAAGACACCCCTGCTGCTGTCCTGGGTCAGTGTCAGAGTTGTGGAACACTCCTGATGGGCACCTCCTGTGTGAAAGCAGGAACGCCTCACATTGGGACAGTGGGAAAACTGGAATTTCACTGTCCCTTGCCAGCCTGTGTCTCCATGCTGCGTGTTGGCTGTGCTGATGGGGCGAGTGGGTGTGTTACAGGAGGCACAAAGATTCACGGACCTGCTGGGGGATCATGGGAAGCCCGTGTGGCCGCTGTGGGAGCTGGTGAAATGGCTCGTGGGGATGTCTTCTCACACTCTCCCAGCTATCGGTAATGCTGGCAGGGGCCTTGGGAAGTGCAGAGGTAGTGGTGGGGTGGGCAAGTTGTAAAATGCAGGTACTACCCTTCCAATGCCCAGTGAAGGAGCTCGGGGTTTGCCCTGAGAAGCTTCAGCCTAATTTTGTAATGACACTTCATGTCTTTGAGTCGCATGCAAGCTCAAGAGAGTGGATCTTTGATAAATGGGAGTGGGTGTCTTGGGGGAAGAATTGAGGATGATGGAGCTGGGGGCAGGGTTCACTCCTGCTGTGAGCCCTGCCAGAGCTGCTAGGGGCTCAGAGGGAACAGTCAGGGTCTGCACCAATCCTGTTTCATAGCAGCAGGTACTAGAGAACCCTAATTAGCGCAGTCATGCTGCTGTCTAATAAGTGCTGGGGTCGTTCTGCTAGCTTTGCTCACTCCCAGTGGCTGGAAAAGCTGGAAGGGAGGGGCAGGCTGAATGCTTTTCCCTTGGCAGAGCTGGGGGGATGCTGCCCAACAGCAGCAAGGTATGCTAGGGGCAACTTGCTGTGGTTACTGGTAGGAAGGGATACTAGGCACCCCAGAAGCGGGGGATGTTGCATGTGGCTGGGCAATGTGTTTCTGCCCCACACAGCCCACAGTGCTCTCAGTTGCTGTTGTCCCCATTTCTACCTTTTGCTGCAGCCCTGGGACTGACAGAGAAGCTGGTGAACCTTAACCTCAGTGGGAAGGCCAAGCTGGTGAGCATGGGGAAGAGCCTACAAGAAGAGATGGAGGCACTGCTGGGGCCGGATGGGGTGCTTCTCTACCCCTCACACCCCACTATCGCCCCCAAGCACCACTCCCCCATCTGCATGCCCTTCAATTTTGCCTACACAGGTGAGCAGCCCTGGCTTTTGTGGGGTTGCAGGTAGGGCTCCCTGTGACAGCAGTGTGGGCTGGCAGCTGGGGTCTTGTACTCAGAATGTTTGCATTGCTAACAGTGGCTGTGCAGCTACGAGAGGCATCTTGCTGCTCCAGAGAGTGAGGCAAGGGTTGTCGTGCCTCATACTGTGTGGCATCTTGTACCTTCTGCTGAAGCAGACCCGTCCACAGCAGGGCAGGTCTGACTTTGTGTGTGATATTGAGGGCCTCCATGCTCCAGAGGGGTTACAGCTGCTGGTGTAACAGTTTAGCAAGAACCTGAGATCTATCGTTTCTTGGGGTACAGCCTGGGGCTCCGTTTGTGGTTGCCATGGGGTCTGAACACTTCAGTGCCAGTGTCAGTGCTGTCTGGCTTTGGAGGGCTGGTGCCTGGGGCAGGAATGTCCCAAATTTGGCATGTCACAGTATGTGCCATCGCTCATGGATGCTGTTTATACACATGATGTGGGCACTGGGAATCTCTGGCCAGTGATGTCCCTCGTCACTGTGTCTCTGAACTGCTGCATGAAGTACCAGCTCCCAGCTCCCAGAATCCTGGTGCTGTGTATGGCAGAGCTGCCTGCCCAGGGTGGGAGAGCCAGGCAGTGATGTATGCCAGTCATTGTGCTCACTCTGATCCATCCACCTTTCTCTCTTGCAGCCATCTTCAATGTGCTGGGCCTGCCGGTGACACAGTGCCCGCTGGGGCTGGGCAGCGAGGGGCTGCCGCTGGGCATCCAGCTGGTGGCAGCTGCCTACAACGACCACTTGACGCTGGCAGTGGCCCGATACCTGGAGAAAGCCTTTGGAGGATGGGTTGTACCAGGGAAAGTTTAACCTTGGGACGCAGGGACAGAGGCAGTGGCAAGTATCCCATTATGGCACTGCCTGCTCCCTCTGCATCCCCCTGTGCCCTGCTGGGAGTGGCTGGTGGTGCCTCCAGCCCAGGAACAGCTGGGCCATTGCCACTGGAGTCCTCATCCCTGTGGCACCCTCTGTCAGGGAGAGACCTGCCTTTCCCAAACCCCTCGGGAGCCCCAGTGCCACAGTCTGAGGATGTCCTGCCTGCCTCCTGCCTGCAGTGGGCATCCACCCACCTTTTCCAGATTGTGGAGTTGGCCAGCTCTGTAACCCTTCTGCCTTCAAAACACTGAGTGAGAGCTGGGCAGAAGACGTGCTTCCAGACTGCTGGGGGCACCCTTGGGCCCATGAGGGTCCTCCTTGGCCTGACTCTACCCACAAGGCTGGAGTGTCCCTGCTGCACCCAGGTTTACCAGCCCCCACATCCTCCTGAGCTCCTGCAGGTTTCTCCCCACCCTCTGACCAAAAAGGGAGAGGGTTTGGGGGATCTGGAGGAGCCATAGCGCTGCCACATAGCACATAGTGCTTTGTGGGGTGGTGAGTGCTGGGCTCTGCAGTCTGTGCAGCTATCAGGCACAGCTGAGAGCATTTCACCACTGGCTAAAGCATCTCCTGCTTGTCTTCCCCTTCTCTCTGAGGGGATCCTCCTGCCTGACTGGTGTCCCCTGCTGCCTGTCCTGCTGAGCTGTTTGGCTTCTGCCCCAGGAGTGGATGTGGGCAGCAATGTGAGTGGTTCATCTGAGCAGGCAGCAAGCACAAAGTGTTCTCATTGAGGGAGATATTAAAAAGCCTGTCCAGTCTACTGTGGCTGTGTGTCCATTTCCTTGTGGCTGTCTCCCTCCTAGTTCCTGCCAGGCCCCAGCACCATCTCTACCAGGGATGTGTTGGCTACCCAGCACTGCTGGCCATTGGAGTGGTGCAGGGACAGCAGTGGAGATGCTGGCATTGGCCTCCAGGGTGGCACTTGGCCACTCCGAGCCTCTTGTTTTGGAATGCCCAGGCTGACAGTGGCTGCTGGGCTCTGGGCCAAGCTGAAGGATGCTTGTGAGCCCCACATGCTGCTGTCAATGGCTCTGTTAGGCCTGTAATGGTTGCACGGTTCTTGGGAAGCACAAGTCCAGCTGTGTTTTGTCCCAGTGGGCTGCCAGAGTCCTGGAGCTCTTTAGAGCCGCGTGCAGGTCCCTTGTGGTCTCGAGGGCAAAACGAGGGGCCCTAGCCCTGTGTGCTGAGCCTGCAGCACTAGGCTTAGCAAGGATAAAAAACTGTTACTGTTTTTTCTGGGATCTCCTGGTCTGTGGCTGCCCTGGCACGTGTCACCCCTGGCCTGAGTCATGTGCTCCTCCCTGTCCCCACGCCACTGGTGGTCCTTGCGGAGGTAGTGCAGGATGCTGGGTTGGCGCACTGGAACAAGCTGTGCCTCAGCTCTGGTGCGCAGAGGGCACTGCTGAGCACCCGCCCCCAGCTGGGACGTTGCTAACGAGGAAGCAGAGAAGGAAAAAAACCAAACCCTGGCTCAGCAAAGGAGCTACAAATCACCCAAGTCAAATCACGTCTCATAGCGTGGTGGCACAGGCAACACGGACTGCCCCCCATCTGGAGGAAGCCTGGCAGCTGAGCAGACCGTGGTAACGCTTCCCGTGAACACTCGAGCCAAACGTGAGGTTGCTGAGCTGAGGGTGTTGGGTTTAACAGTGTGGGGGTGCGGTGGGTTCCTGATACGGCAGAGGGACAGAGAGGAAATGCTGGATAAAGGTAGGGGGGAGTGCTGGTGCTTCAGGGTGGTGTGATGGGGATGCAAAGGAGAGGATGTGCAGAGCAGAGGGGGTTAATCCCCACAATCTCAGCTATTGCCACAACACGGGAGAGTTGCTGAGATTTTTCCTCTGGCCAGGGCAGAAGGGGAATGAATGTGCTGGGGTTCAGAGAGGGGCTAGCAGGGACTGGCCTGCAGTCACCCTCACTGCTTCAGGGAAGCATTGCCCCTGCTGTGCTGCCTTTTGCAGTGGGAGCAGCCCTGACCCTGCCTCCAGGCAGCCAGTCCTAGGCTCTCCATCAGTTCCCCAACTCTGTGCCTCCACAACCTGTCGGAACAATCCTGGAGGCTCTTTCTCCCTCCAGGCAGAAATGCTGCCTCCTTCAATGGGCTCTGTTGCAAAGTCAGGAGGGCTCTTGCCGGTCTCTGGGTGGGGGGAATCCCTAGACCGACTGCCTGTGCTTTGGCTCTGGTGTTTCAGGTCTCACCTCAGCCCTCGCCCACAGTTTGCAGCTGCATGTTCCTGCTTGTAGACTGTTCCTCATTGTTTCAAGCTCTTAATGCTGCAAGGGACAAAGCAAATATGGGGGAAATGTTTTGTACCCACGTGCCGAGGTGGTTGTGCTTTTAACACTGCAGAGTCAGTGTGAAATGGGAAGACCAAGAAGCAGTGGCAGTGGCAGCCCCACATGTCCTGTCTGGCCAGGGGTGCTCCCACCCCTCTGCCTCTGGAGATGGCCCTGGGCTCCCCACCTTCATGGGGCAATGTGTCCCCACAACCAAAAGGTTGATGTTGGCCTCAAAGCCATTGCACATCTGCTCTGGGAGAAGAAGGTTACTTCCATGACCAGCAGGAGCAGGGAAAGATTCCTGGTGGCTGAATGGTGGGGCAAGGTCAAGGTAAGGAGGGACTGGCCCAGTGGGACCAGCTTCTGCTGTGATTCACAGTCTGAGGTCTCTGCTTAAAGCTCAAGAGGGTTCCCCATTGTGCCCCATTTTGCCTTTTGGGTGCTGTCACATATGGTACTCTCCCCATACCAGGGAGGCTGTGGGATGGCTGGGGGTGTCCTGGCAGTGGTGGCACAGGTTGTGCCACTGTGAGTCATGCCCAGAGCTGTGCTGAGTCACCTCCCCAATGGTGTGAGCATCAGGTGAGGAGCTTTCTCAGACCCACATCCTGGTGACGATGGGAGCGTGGCTTCTCACCACGGGGTGCCAGAGGTGGGTGCAACAGAAGGTGGCTGCAGCACGTGCACAGTGCCATAGCAGTGTGGCAGCCGCTCACTGTTGCTGTGAGTCCACTTACCACAGCCCTGAGGTTTGCAGGGTGCAGCAGAAGGTCCCCTGCCTCTTCACAGTGGACACCTCTGTGCCACAATAGGTATGTGGACTCCCTGGGGCAGTGTCACTGGCTGAAGCTTCTGGGAATAATACCTTGTTTTTAATCCCAGGTCCCAGCAGCCTGTCATGTCTGCAGATAGTGGAACAGCTCCAGCACACCCATCCCTTTCCATGGCCCCTGGCACAGCAGCATAGTGTGGGGGCAGATGGATGGGCTGTGGTAGGATGAGCCCTGTCCTGCTCCTGCTGCTGTTCCTGGCCAGCTGCTCCCTGGTCCAGGGTAAGCCAGTGCTGAAGCTGTCACCACAGTCTGGGGTGGGGGGAGGTCCTGGCTGCAGGGCAGGAGGAGGCACACCTCTCAGACCTACTGAAGGTACCTGTGAAGAGGAGGGGCCCAAATGGTCGTCAAGGTGTGATGAGAAAGAAAACCCCAGGGTCAGCAGAAGCTGTGTCAGGGTGTTGGTGTTCCCATTTTGTCCGCTGTGTCTGCTTTGGCAGAAGTGGGGAGAGGGTGTACTCTGTGTGTGACGGACTAGGGGGTGGAAGTGCTGAGCAACTGCTTTGAAGTCAGTGTTTGCCCATGCAGGCTGAAGCTGGGGAACCTGTGCACTGGGCCACAAGGGCATGATCATAACCCTCTGCTCCCTCCCCAGGGATGCTACTGAGGCCACAGAATGTGAGGCTGGAGGCACAGAACTTCCACGTTTGCCTGCGCTGGGAGCCAGACCCCAGCTCACCCAGCTATGCCACCTATGAGGTGGAGTGGAGGAACAGGTAGGTGGGAAGGAGGGCGTGAAGGGGTCTGGTCCTCTTATACCCTGGCAGAGGCTGTTGGGGACCCCTGGCAGCCAGAGGACTGTTGTCTGGCAGTAAATGCCACAGAGTAACAGAGCAGTGGAACTGCGGGGGATTGGCTTGTCCCAGCCCTACACGTGCAAGGTCAGCTCAGGACTATGTCCTGGTGGATTTTTAACAACTTGAGGACAACCTCCCAGGACAGCTTGGTCCCTTTCCTCATCACTCTCCCTCTAACAAACTAAGAGGTTCCTTTTGGACTGGGGGTTTGGATTTGGGTATTTTCCATAATGCTAAATGGTATTTTCTGTATTTCAACCTGTGCCACTGCATCTTGTCCTTCCGCCAGGCACCACTGAGAGGAAGGCTCTAACGTCTTCTCCTGTTGATAAGACCCCCCACCCAAAGTCACCTTTCTCTGAGGCTCAAGCTGTCACTACTCGATCAGTTTCCCTCAAACCACAGACCTTCAACAGCCTCAACTCTTTGGTGGGTTCTCCCTGCCATGGCTATGTGTTTTCTCCTTGTGGAAAGCACAGGTCAGGGCACAGTGCCAGATGCCATCTGTCCCCAGGAGGAAGTCAACTTGCCCTCCTCACTCATCCTGGGACGCTGTTGGCTGATACTTGGGCTTTCCTACACTTTTCTACCTGGGCAGGATGGCTGTGGCTGGGCAGCCCTCTCTCTAGGCTGGGAAAATGCTGAAAAGAAGCAATCCCTTTGTTTTCTCCCTGGGCAGAACCTCGAACTGGACCAAGGCAGGTGCCTGCGGGGGGAACAGCAGAAGCTCCTGCGTGTGTGAGCTGTATTTTGACAGGATTCATGATATCTACTGGGCACGGGTGAGAGTGGTGGCCGGAGGTGAGCAGTCCGAGTGGGCCAGTTCCAGCGAGCTGCAGCTGTACAGAGACAGTAAGGACTGGGGAGCTCCTCCAGCTGGGCTTTCCTGGGGGCCAGTGGGGAGAGGGGTTCTTGGAGTGATCTGATGCGACACAATGGGAAAGCTTATTAGGATATTGGAGGGAAAAGAGTCAAGAACCCTAACCAGAGGAAAGGGATGAGGCAGAGCTGCTAGAGGAGGGCTGGGTGAAGAGCAAAAGGACAGAGGAGACACAGTGAGGTGATGGATGGCAGGCCCCAGGCCAGCAAGGCACGGTGAGAAATTGGGTCTCTGGGGAATTCAGCAAGATGGGGCAGGAAAGAGGATATGCCTCCGGGCTTGGCTTTTGAAAGGTTCACCTTCCTCCCCTGTAATGGTCTCCAAGTTTTTACCCCAGCAAGATGAAGCTGGTGCAGGCAGGGGCAGACTCTGGTCATCCATTCACCCTGACTATCGGGTTTGCCAGGTGTGGGAATGTGCCTCTTCTCAGTCACAGACTGGCTGTTCTGTCCAAAAAAAATGGTGGTATCTTGGAGCTAGAAAATGTTCAGGACCCTCCTCTGACCTCCACCACAGAGGTTTTTGCAATAAACCGATCGTGTGAGCAGCTAAATGGGTTCTGTGTTGGCAGTTTGTGTTCCCTTGTTCATTCCCTCTGCATCCAGCTGGCATTAAAATGGATGCATTCAGTTAAAAAGTGATTGCTGGCCTTGGCAGTGGGTCTTCAGGCCCTGGTGGATGGCTCAGGGATGAAGGTAGCAGCAGCAGGAGCTGGTGGTGCCACAGGTCTGTCAGTGTGAAGAGGAGGCAGAAGCAGTGCTAGCTGTCATGAACATGTGATGGCTGCTATTCCTAGGGCTGGTTTCAGAGCACAAAGTGCCATCAGGCAAGACCCAAGAAGCTTCTGTGCTCCGGGAGGAGAATGTCAGACAGAAAAATGTAATTTCTAGAGAAAGAAGATGTCTGCCTTCCTTTGAAGGCCTTAATTTTCTATTTTTTTTTCTCCTTCCCTACAGCAGTTGTTGGCCCCCCCAGGCTGTCTTGGCTGCTCCAGGATCAAATCCTCAGCATAAACATCATCACACCACCCACCCCCTACCAGAGAAGAACTGGTTCCTACAAGCCAGTCGACCGAGTTCTGCTGAAGCTGTGGTATTGGCTGCAGCTGTATGACGGGGATGTGCTTGTCCAGCAGGTGTGTGGTAGCTGGGCAGGGCCCAGAGGTGCAGGGCTTGCATAAGCTTTCCTGGTGCAGCAAAGCCGTCTCAGGTTGCAGCGGTGGGGGGGGTGCCTGTGCTGCAGCCCCGCCCACACCTGGCTGTGCCTGCAGGTGTGAGGTGCTCTGCACCCCCAGTCTGGGGCTCCCACCTCAGCAAGGCAGGAGACCTTCCATCCCCTGGGTAAGAAGAACTGGACTGGTTCTGTTCAGATGAAAGGTGATGCCACAAGTGTTTCAGGAGGTGCTGTGGGACCTGAACACGTCCTGGGGCAAAGAACTGAGTGCTGGGGGTGCCCGGGAGGAGGAACCATGGGGCAAGTGGGATGTTGAGGCTGCACAGAGTGCTGGAGCCATGCACAAACCCCTCCTCCAGCCACCTGTCCCATCTGCTTTCAGGTGCCTTGCAAACAGAGCAGGGAGGAAGTGCCTTGCACCTTTGGGCACCTGAAGCCCAGCACACAGTACTGCGTGCGGACGGTGGCTGCAGCCATTGCCAGGGAGCGGAGCCGGGAGGTGGAGCAGTGCCTGGTGACTCCAGCAGGCCCTGCAGGTGGGAGGACTCTCACCAGCTCAGCTGGCACAGTTGCATCTCAGGTCCTGCTCACAGCACAAATTTGTGTGTAGGTGTGGGTCCCTCACCCCCAGCCACTGTGATCGGGGTTGTGGTGTCGCTGTTGGCCACACTGAAATGACCACACAGACCCTTGGAACTTTGGAGAAATCAGAGCAGGGGCAGAAAGCCCTGCTTTGTTTATTTCATCCCATTATATACATCTAGAAAGGTGAGCGTGGACTTGAGGGTGGAATTCCCACCTCTCAACCACATTGGTCAAACAGACTGTCAATCAACATTCTCCACTCATCAAGAGGAATGCAAAAACAATGACAGTGTTTACAAAATACAATCTCTTGTTTATGTGAACAGAGCGTGAGAAGTGAAAACTTCTACTTTAATATGAACGCTCAGAAAACTAGGAAAACTATTGGTAACATTGTGGCCCAGCGCTGCCCAGCAGGGACCTCTCATGGCGATGCTTGCTTGTCATCTGCCTTGGGCTTGCATCCTGAAACATCCCAGCCTGACATGGATGGGAAACACTGATAGAGGGTGGGGTAGGCTGGACATGCTTGAGTGACCCCTCAGCCTGCTATGACCTCCTGGCAGGCTTTCCATGGATTCCTGCTGTGCTGAGTGCCGCCCCCCTGCTGCTGCTACTACTAAGTGTGGCCGGGTTCTGCCTCTGCCAGCATGTCTTTCCCAATTCTCCAAGAACGCGCCTCCCAAAAGCACTGGTGAGTGATGATCTTCCTCCAGCCTCCACCTTGGGTGTAGCCATACCCAAGCCAGGGTTCCCTGCATTTGCAGCAGCTCAGCACCTCCTTTCCTCCAACTCTCACACCACCAAGCCCATTTTGGTACACCGGTGTCTCCCCTGCTGTCTGAACCACTGTCCCCCAAGAAGAAGGTACTGATGGAGGGCATCAGCCAGCCATGGGTCACAGCAGAGGATGGGGTCTCAAGCAGTGCAGCCCTTCATGTTCAGCATAGTTTGTAATCCCTAAACTGGCAGGGCTTTAGCTGGCTGAGGCTGACTATGGCGCTGTTTGTGTCCTTGCAGACTCTCCAGAACAGCGAGTTGAGTGTGGCCATACAGGTGCCTCCCCTCCAGCTTGAGGAGGACCCACTGGCCCTGCTCCTGCAGACTGTGCTCCCCTCCCACGGGCCATCCACAGCTGGGCAGGCATCAGCTATGGTCCCACAGCTCCTCCAAGGCCTTGCCCAGGATGTGAGTGGCTACTGTGCCAATGGGTTTGGCCCAGACTGCCCTGAAGGAAGGGACCTATCCTGCACCCACAGCCAGCTGGGGCATGCCTTGGGTTCCCAAGTCCCCTCACAGCTGGAGAAAGATGGGGAGGCAGGTGATGGGGATGATTTGCCAGAGCAGCTGGTACTAGTGGGACCGACTGGAAACAGCTACACAGGTGACAGGGGCAGCCAAATGCCTGAGATATGGCTCCCCCTGCACTTCCAGCATTATTCTAAATGCCAGTGCCCGGTCCTGGGAGCAGGCAGCCACCTTCCTCTGCCTGTGCCAAGCAGAAGCTGCAGCCGTGAGTACCTGCAGGAGAGTCTCGGCACGGCTGGGCACTGGATCCGGCTCAGCTCCGTGAAGCTCCCGGGCGGTAAGGAGGAGGGAAGGCAGCTCCTCCGTACTCCTATAGCCCTGCTTGGCGGCGGGACTGAGCCAGAGCTGGGTGACAGCGCCGTGCAGCCAGGCTGCTCAGAGCAGGCAGAACCGTGCGTCTCCAGGCCCTGCCCGCTGCCCCCCTCGCCCCGCAGCGTCCTGCGGGCAGTCGCCTTCTCCGGCTACGAGCCCCGTGCCCCCTCTGGCACCTCGGCAGCCTCCTGCTCCCAGCACAGCCTCCCGGAGCTCCCCAGCAGTGACGCCTGCCTGTCCCAACCTGTTGGTTCCGGGCTGGGGATGGGACTGGGTCTGGCTCCCACGGACAGGCTGCGGCATATTCCAGGCACGCCGGCCAAGGATGGGCGGGATCCGGAGCTTTCCTCTGGAGTTTGGTGCTCTTGAAACACAGCATAAGGAGCATGGATCAAAGCTGAACCTCCAAAACTATTATCTATTTATCTGTCTGTATGTGTGCATGTGTTTTACAGCACCTATACTAATGTAACACTCATGCATACATATATATTTGTAAAGCTCTTTAATGAAAAATGTTGGGGTTTTTACGTCTGTGACATCTGTTACTTTTTTACGTCTGTTGATTGTATACTGGAGTTATTTTTTACATATAACTAATTTATTACAGAAAACTGGCTTCTCTATTCATTGGTTCTGTGTTACAAACCCAGCATGGCCCTTCACTGTGCAGCAGTCAGGAAAGTCACTGGGTAAACTTTGGGTTTTCCCAGCAGAAAATTGTACCCACAATCTATGTCTTGCTCTCCTGTGGGAAGAAACTTTTTTTTAGCACCATGGATACCTTTATTATTCCTGCTGCCAGCACTGGGCTGATTTATGGCTGAGAAGCCCTGCCCTGCAGTTGTCCCTCAGGATGTGTTTTGAAGCTGTGCCTGAAGCTACAAAGGTGAGGGGAAACCTCCTTATGCTGTGTCACAGGCTGGGATCAGTGGAGTCAAAATGCAGTGACAAATCCAGGCTCTTGGACTCACAAGGATTACTCTGGACCTGGAAACAGGTGCAAAACTGGTGTCTAGTGTCCAGGCAGCTGATGAGGGGGGTGGAGGTACAGTGCTGCCAGTTTGGGGGAGCCTTTGGGGCTGTGCAGGGCCATGTTCCAACCCTGTGAGTCCCTCCTGACACCCCAGCTGTGTTCCATCCCTGCCTCGTACTGCAGGCTGACCCCTGTAGCTCATGAGGGAGCAGACATCCACCTGCAGTTTAGGGAGGACACCCCCACCAGATGCCCAAAGGAGGCCACGATTCCATGGGAAGATCATGGCAGGACTTGTGGCCCCATGGAGAGAGGAGCCCAAGCTGAAACAGGTTTGCTAACAGGAACTGGGACCTTGTAGAGAGAGTGATAGAGCAGCTTTAGGGTGTGTCTGGCATCCAGCCCAGGTCAATCCTGCACAGATGATGGGAGGACATGTGGTGTATTCAAGAAATTGAGCTGAATTAACAACAACAACAACAAAAGGGAAGAGACGGTCCCAAGAACTGTTTGAGGAACACATGTACCCATGTGCTTTTTGCTACCCATGAAGTTGGTGTCTTGTGGCCATCTCCTTTCTCCCTCACAGTCTCTGATCTGCCTCAAGGTCATGGTCAAGCCCTACATGCCTGCAGCCCTATTTGATCAATTGCCTCATCCCCATAGCCCACAGGGCCTCCAACCCCATGCCACTCTGGAAGGTCACCGCGTGGTCCCAAGGCACCTGCAAGGCGCCCCTCAGCAGGAGCACTGGTCAGAGCTGCTGTTTGTGCCCCAGGCTCTGGGCAGCATCCCAGACCCAGCAGTGTCCATCGTGCTGCTCCAGCCCAGTCCTGGGTGGTTTGCCAGAACATGGGACTGGTGCAATGGGACCAGAGTGGCTCCCACAGCTGCTGTGTTGTGGGAGATGGGCTTGCACTGGGGCACGAGCAGTGCTCTGATCACAGCTGGCCAGGTCTCTGCAGGTCAGAAGAGGACCAGCTCTTTCCTGAATCTTTGGCAGGATGGGGGGTCCCCATGGGTGATTCAGGCAGCCACTCACTGGCAGTAGGGGCTTGCCCTGGCCCAGGGGTGGTTGAGCAGCTAGAATGTTCCCACTCATATGAAAGAGTTGTTCATGAGGAGTTGAAAAAGACAGAAGGCTTGTGACATTTCAAGATTCCGTTCAGCAGCTGGAGTTTCTGAGTGGATGCAAGAGGGGGTTTCTGCTTTGCCTCAGATGTGCGAGCAGCACACAGGTTTCTGCAGAGCCACAAAAGTGCAACATTCACTGCGGGGTGAGGTCCCAGCATGTCCCAAGAGAGACCTGTCACCACCATGTGCAGCACAGGGCCTGGGTGGAGTGTCTGAATTAGATCCCACTTTGGTCTACCTGGCAGGTTTTTATGTGCTGATCAGGACTGGACTGTGCTGGAGGATGGACCCAGGTCAGGGGTAAGCCCCCAGCCCCAGGCAAGACCTCAGCACCAGGCAGGTCTGCACAGGACACCGGACCAGTTCCTTCATCGCCCCTGCAGCCTCAGTCACATGCACACAGCCATGCTCCCTCCACAGTGTGGAAAGGGCTGAGCCAGTGACTGGGCCTGAGGCTCCCAGCCCACCCTCCAGCACCATCATCTCAGAGGTCAGATGCCATGTCTGGTGCCAGCCTCAGGCCCATGGCACAATGCTGTGCCTGCAGGTACTGGTGCAGGAACTGGTGAAAGCTCTGACTCACCACAATCTAGCGGCTGTTTCTGCCTCCTCTCTGTGGTGTTTTCCGACTCTGCTGGTGCCAGATCAAAGCAACAAGAGGGATGCTGTTGCAAAAGGCTCTTTATTAGAAACAGTGGGTTTAGGACTGTGCAAGAGTGTATTTTTTATTACTAAATCTCAGAGAGCGGAGCTGCCAGCCTATGAAAGTGGTGCACAGTGGAAAATTGCTCCCTGGGCCTAATGGGACTTTCACAGTCACTGAGTGGGAACCATTGTGCCTGACAACCATGAGAGATGTGGTGGCCCCTGAAATGATGGGGGGAAATCAAGCAGGCTGCCCATACCCAGAACCATCCCCATTTGCCTTTGAAAACCATGGGAGGCAGAGCTGCAAAGAGCAGGGTCTGCTCTGACCCTGTGGCCACCCTGCTCTGTCTGCTCTCTCTCCTGCCTGTCGCTGTAGCTGCTGTGCCACATCTCTGGACAGCCTAGAGCCACCCCAAATCCTCACAGCCACCTCAAGCACTGTCCAGCACATCTGTGTAGGTGGCAAAGACCTGAGACCTCACTGAGGCCCTGTCACTCAGCCTCCCGGAGCAAGCTGCCTTTGTGATGGGTCTGTAGCTCTAGGTAAGGTCCCTGAAGCAGCACAGAGCAGCAGCATCAGAGCTGTCATGCTAGACCCCATCCTTCAGCCCAAAAGGCTTTGTGGGTTGACAGGTCTGAGCTGCAACATCCAGGCCCTCTCAGTGGTCTTAGCTGCTCGGCTTGGTCGGGAGGCCCACCAGGATGTGGGTGGGGACTATGAGAGCCCCAAAAGCTGGAGCCTGAGTATGGTGTGTTTGGAGGATGTGCATGAAGAGGGCTGCAGAGCTGACTGGCTGCAGAGAAGTGAACTTGGTTGCTCCGACTTGTGTGGTTTCCCTCCAGGCAGGAGCTTTCCTGCAATTCAGTGGATCGGGACCCAAGGATGAGTGGGACCTTCAGGTCATCCCAGGGGACTGTAAAGGAAAACTGGTCTGGTAGTGCCCTCACCTGGGGAGGCATGGCAAGTCTCTGCACTCAGAAGGTGCCATGGGCACCCTGACAGAGTCATATACCACCTAGCTTGGTCACCAGGTCCCCTTCAGGACCTCCACAGGACAACCTTCCCTGTGTTGTCCTTACCCCTCAGCTCTGCTCTTCCCAGGGTCTGTGACATACAGACAGTTCTTGTGCTTCCCTTCCTTCAGATGCATGTCAGGGGATTTCTGGTCCTGTAGCCTACAGGAACAGCAGCTCAGCTCACTTTCCCACTTCATGGCACTGCTCCTGTAGCTCTCTGCTCCCCAGGATCATTCATGCTCCCGGTGACAGACAGGACCAGCAAGCTGCCCTCTGAATTGGGTGCATATTGGCTCACAATGTACTCTGAGTTGGGGTGGGGGGTTCTGTGCTTCCTCCTCATAGCACCATAGCAAATTTGATGAGCCTGTCTCCAGGATTTTTCATTCTGTTACATGAAACCTGGCAAGATTCTGGTTTTTCCCATCCTCTGTTTTCCAGAGCATGGAAGACAGGTTAGATACAGATTCTTGTTAGGAGAAAATTCCCAGCTGGGTGCCATGCCCACTTGAAATGGATGATAGCTTCATCTCAGCTGTTTCCCAGTCGTATCCATGCCTGACTGATGGGGACTGGCAGACAGAGGTAATCAATGATCTCTGGATAATGCACCTTCAACCACTCCATGAGAAATGAGAGCCTCTGTTTTGTGGTCAGCGGGATCACGGTCAGCCTCGTGATTAAACAATAGGTGCTCAGGCTGCTCAGCATCCTGTCCCATCTTCCTCAAGAAAGTCCCAGTGTGATGTCCCACCCCACAAGATGAGAGGACACAAGAGACTGAGAAACATGGATCGCATGCCAAGACTTCAGAGGGACTATGAAGCACCCATGAAGCAAGCACTGTTCAACCTATCTGAGCCCCAGCCTCAGTGCAGGTAGGGAAAGGCACAGAACAAGTTGTCCTGTCTCCTCTCCTCCATGAATAACACCTCAGGATTTTAAGCTCCTGAAAGCTTAAAATGTTCTTGTGCCTGTCAGTCACTTCCCCACAGCCCTCAGGAAACATGGTGCTAGGTAAGATAGGGCATGAGCTGCAGTCACAGCAAGAAGGGCCTGGCTGAGGTCATTAGAGGGACCCTTTCCTGCTGGATTTCTGAATTAAAGCATTCCAGGGGAAGAGAAGTAATTAGAAGCAATTCCAGTTGGCTGATAGCATGGTAATTTGAAACTGAAGTCGGGGGAAAAAAAACAAGATCTCTAATGGGAACAGGAAAAACCTCAACACAGGAGAGCTGAGCCAGGTCCCAGCTGACACAGCCAGTGGCTGGGGGCTGCCTCTGTACCTGCTTTGGGAAGAGTGTGCACCACATCAGTGCTGCTCTCTCAGAAAAGCCATCCTTCATGACTCTATCTCATGGACAGTGTTTTGGGACACGGATGGACCAGCCTCCAGCTCTGTCTGCCTTTTTTTCCAGAGAGCGAGGATGGGTATTTCCCTCTGCAAAACCCCCCAGACTACAGCATCTGCTCTGAATTGTGCCACTTTCCTGTTGCTGTGAAGCCCAGACTGAGCTCTCCAGTCTGCAGGGGCTTGCTTGCCTGGATGCCCTCAGGAGTGTCCCATGGACACTCCCCAGACCCCAGCCAAGGAGTCTAGGATTCCATCAGCCACCTGAAGCTCACAGACACATCCTCCAGAAGGGGGAACTGCATGGCCAGCTTCTGGGATGAAGGGGAGAGGCTCCTCCAAATGCCAGCAAGGCCAAATATTCCTCCAGCAAAGAAGCTCTTGGCAGCAGAGGATAAGCCTTGTCACTGGCCGAGTCCTCTCTCCAGGGCCCAGAGCATGCACTGAGAATCAGCTTGGGATGCCCAGATGCCCAAAGGTTTTGCCACTGCCCTCTTGCTGCTATGAGATGTGAAAGGAGCAGACTACACATGGTAGCCCTCAGGGAGGAAGATCATGCAAGAAGGAAGCTTGGATCCATGTGTTTTGTCCAAACCTTGGCCTCATGTTCTCTTCTGATCAACCT
This sequence comes from Cisticola juncidis, assembly GCA_013400215.1. Taxonomy (NCBI): domain Eukaryota; kingdom Metazoa; phylum Chordata; class Aves; order Passeriformes; family Cisticolidae; genus Cisticola; species Cisticola juncidis. Next base: position 318,810 of record VXBR01008245.1, read on the forward strand.
CCAAACCCCACCAGAGCCAGGGTTAACCTGCACTTCCCCCTGACACAACACAGCCACAGTGAACAGCAGAGCTTCTGAAAAGCCACACCTTGTGCTGGTCAGCAAGGAGAAGTGCCAAGTCCTGCCTCCAGGGAAGAACAACCCCAGGCACCAGGACACGTTGGGCTGACTATGAGCCAGTGATCCAGGCCAGCAGAGACTGCAGCTACAGCTTCACTTCTGCTAAATCTCAGAGAAGTTTCCACTGCAGGAAAGCCCCCTCCACTCCAGAGCACCCTCTAGGCCAACAGCCACGGCACCTGGCTGACAACACACCAGAAAAGCATATTAAAACATAGTTTATTGCTGTTCTTAGTTTATAAAAAATAACAAACCAAAACCCATTAGTAACAAATCAAGTCCCCAAACCTGGTACTATCTGAGACAAGCTTGTGAGGACACACCTTTAGTGCAAAGAGGAAAGTGGCAGTGAGGGCTGAGGGGGCTCTGTTCCATTCGGTTCCACAGAACCCACCACGCCCACTATACAGTATCGATTTGCTTTGGGACTGGTTAAGGAGGGCTGGCCGAATTCTCAAGCTCTGGTGGGAGTCCTGGGGGAGCTGGAGGCGTCAGAGGGGCAACATAGGATGTCATGGCTGTGTAGAGCAGCTTTGACGCCTCGTGTCAGAGGCACAGGATGTGAGGGCATCAGTGACACAGGATGTGAGGGCAAGCTGAGCCGAGGGGCACTGCCTACACCTTTTCCAAACTGCTGCTGTCTGTTCTCCTGGGCTTTCCAGTGTGGAAACTAAACCTGTGCCCTACCCTGTGGCTGCTCCCAGCTTCAGGTGCCAGAGGTGTTGGTGGGAAGTAGGGGCGTGTGGAGCTAGAGCTTGGCTGCACCCTCTGCAGAGTCCTGCAAGGCACAGAGGCTTCTGAGCTGGGAGCAGCCACACGAGACCTCGCAGCCAGCAGCACGCGGTCCTGGGCACTGGCAATAGTGGGAGGGATGCCCTGATCCTCAGCCCTTTATCTTCAGGCCCTTTGCAGGTCCCTTGACCCTTTGTTTCCTCCCATAGCTGGTCCTGGCACTATTGCACCAGGCATGACCCCCAACACTCACCTACCCCCACGTCCTATGGGGAGTCAGACCCATGTCACAGCCCTCAAGAGTGAGCACAATTTTTCACTGCGATGAGCTTACAGGGCAGAGCCTTTCCATATCTTCAGAGGGAGCTGATGTCTTGGAAGAGGGCTGCCCAAATGCCAGCCCCAGGTGCTGAGCTGGTTGGCAACAGGTAAATGCAAACATCTCCAGCCCAGGGGAAGCACTGGGATCCCACAACAAGCACAGGATAGCTGGGACCAGACAGGGTTGCCAGCTGGGGATGGATGGGAAGGCTGGGATGGCCTAGGCATTTGTGGGTCTCATCTCTTCCATGAAAGCACCACTGCAGGAGGCTAGTGCTCAGCTTTTCCTATGACACATAGTCATAGGCTGTGAGAAATGTTTTCGGGGAGTTGGGATGCAGCTACATCCAGATGGGAGCAGTGTGTACATGTGATCAGCACTGCTGGTGTGCAGGGGTTGCAGCCAGCAGAAAGGAAGGAGGAGGCAGTGGCAGGGGCTGTGAAGCAAAGTGTTGTTTCTGAAAGGCAGGAGCAAGCAATGCTGTAAACCCTCTCCAATCTCTCCCTTGGCTTGGTTTTGGTTGTGTCAGGACTGCAGAGTCGGAGGGCTCAGCCATGGCAATGCCACCAGCCCACCCTACCCTATGGTTAGGTCATCTTCCTGGCAACGCTGGCATAGGTGTGCTCGATCTCCTCATCTGCAGGACAGGTGTGATTGAACTCATCACAGGCATAGGCGTTGTTGAGGTAGCGCCAGACACCCGTCATGTCCTCTGGGATCTCGAAGTCACGATACTTTTTGGCTGCAATCTAGAGGAGAGTGAAGGAGGAGGAGGCTGAAACTTCCAAGACCTGGGGTGGGGGAACTCACTCTCTGGCTTTGGCAGGGGTATTCCCTGTCCACTCCTCTTGGAGTGCTCCCCTCCCTTGGTCCTGGGAGCCGGTGCCATTACCTTGATGATATGCAATTTGGGCAGGAGGTTGCAATCAGCCAGAGTCAGATGGTCTCCATCCAGGAATTTCCTCTTGGAGATGGTGATGTCCTCCACACTGTCCTGGTCAATCTCCTCTGGGAGAGGAGTGTTCAGGTAGACATCCAGGCGCTGAAATTCTCGCAGCAGAGCCTTCTCAAAATCTGGGAGGATGGGAAACCAAGAGTAGTGAGTGTGTGCCCTGGGCTCCCAAGCAAGCTCTAGGCTGGGCTGGCCTGGCTGACCCTCCCACAGGTTTTGCAGAGAGGGAAAAAGCCCTCAGGGCCACATTATCGGGACACAACATTGACTCTGGCCAGTCTCTATTCCCAGGAGACTATAGCACCCCATACTCTGCTGTTATCCCTGTGGAAGGAGAAGAGAACTGCCTTTATCCTTCCCCTCTGCCCCTCCATTTCCCAAGGAGACTTTGGAGAGGCAGGCAGCAGGAACCTTAATCTGATGGCAGGATTTGCCAACAGGCAAAAGTGTTTCTCCTGCTGCAGCATGGTTGACTGAGTCCAGCAACCCGCAGTCCTTACTGATATTTGCTTCTTTGCGTGGGTTCTTGATGTATGCCGAGAACTTGGCAAAGATGTCACTGCCCACATCAAAGGACTCCTTGTACTTGGGGCTCAAGTGTGGATACCTTGAAAAAGACACTTATGTCAGTGCAGGCAGGGATGGAGCAGCGATTGAGCAGGGATGCAGCTGTGTCAGTTCCTGGGCTGTAGAGCCCAGGGCTGGTACTGGAGGATGCAGGGGATATTCAGCTGGCTGTGGGAGAACCATGATGATGTGAATTACTGCAGCTGCCATCCTGTGAGCTGTGTCTTCTATCCTGGGTGTTTGCCAGGAGATAATCTCAGGACATACACTCCACAGTTTGGGGACACTGGTGGCAGTGGAGCCCCAGAGCAGAGCTCTGCCTGCAGGCAGTTCTGGCCCAGCCCAGAGGAGGCACACGGGCTCAGAGGGGGTCTCAGGAAGCCAAAAGCTCCCATGACTTCCTCAAGAACTGTCTTCTGTTTGCTGATATGTCCCAGGGTGTACTGCAAGGGCAGGCACATTCAAGGAGGCAGGTGATAAATGCATTTGAGCTTCTTCTTCTGCCACAGTGGGGGGGCTCCAGCCACATAGGGCATGGGGGAGGCTGGTTTGGGGGGCTGCCCAGTGAACTCAGGGAAGACCACCCCCCAGCCACCCTATGGGCCACCTGCATTGCTGCTGTCAAGCAAGGGCATTTGCTTTCACTCAGCTGAGTGCACTGAATATAAACAACCAAAGGGGTCTCACATTCCCCTCCACCTCAACACCAGCTGCCGCAGCCGGTCACAAACCCACCAGTGCCAGGGTCCCCGCAGGGACCTCCCCATGTTCCATCTCTGCCCCCAGAGTGGAAATGCAATGGCTGGTGCATTTCCTCCCATTGTTTTCCATTCTTGTTGTCCCCATGCCCTCCCTGGTGGACCCAGCCCCTCAGCATTGAAGGCCCTGCCGTGCAGAGCAGGCTCAGAGGCTGAGGGGGCATCTATCTGCTTGCGCTGCCCTGGGGCATCTCCTGGTACCCTGCCTTGGTTTCCCAATCTGCCAAGTCATGGACAACACTGTGACAGGCCCTGAAATGGGGAAGGAGTAAGTTTGCAGTTACATGGGTGGACCCAGAGTCTGCTCCAGGAACTCCTCAATCTTGATGAAGTCTGTTTTCAGCTCCTTGTTGAACAGCAAGAAGGGTGGGTTGGTGCCCGGTGCTAAATCTTTCAACTCTTCAGGTTTCCTGGAGCAGAGAAAACAAGCTGGCTCAGAGCCTATAGCACCTCTGCCTCCACCAGCCCCCAAGGAAACTGGCCATGACAAAGGTGGGAGCTAGGAGGGGGCACAGAACCAGAGACATTCCCAGCTCTGCTGGCTTCGGGAAGCTGGAAAGTGCTCCCCAGAGTCTAGATCTGCCCAGTGGTGCCTTCAAGTCATCCTCACATCCAGCAGGACAGGGAGTCCCTGGGCCATGCACTTTGGCGTGTGGCCCAAGCCCATGCTGGCCCACACTTGCACCCCAAGTGAGGTGGGCAGTTTGTGGGCAGCAATTGTCCCTGTGCAGTGACACACTGGCTACAGAGCGGGCAGAGGGAAGAAGTGCTGACGGGGGACTGAGCAGGGTGTGTCTCTGGCCCAGGGTTTCAGTGCCACCTCACCTGGTCATGTCCACTGTGGTGACATTGAACTTGACGCCTTTGAGCCAGAGCACCATGAAGAGGCGCTGGCAGAAGGGGCAGTTTCCGATGTTTTCTCCATCCAGACCGGCCTGCCAGGAAAGCAGAATAATGAGGATTTAACCTTTCCACAGACAGGATGCCTGTAGCTGAAGAGCCACTGGGCACAGCACGCTGCAGGGAGCCCTTCCCAACTCCAGAGGGGCTCAGCTGTAGGACTCACCCTGAGCCATGGCCCTGAGAGCCACTGGAAAGAACATAAGAGCATACTCAGGATGCCAGGGATTGGATCCTTCCCAGAAATGCAAGATAAAGCCAGGAGGAAGTGGAGGAGGAGGCAAGGGGAGAAGGTGATTGCTAATGGATGGGGAGGAAGGGAGGGTCCACTTGGCCAGGAGGCCAGGCTGGAAAGGGTGGGAGAAGGGAAATGATCTCATGTTTGCCAGGAAAAGAGCAGTTTGTTTTCCTGTGCTGTTATGTCTGCCTCCGGTCTTGTGTGTTTTTAATGAACCCAGGCACAACGAACCCAGGCACGATGTCTCCAGACCAAGAACCACCCCGCAGCATGCCCCAGGCTGGGCACAGGAGGGTTGTGCCAAAGAGAATTTGTGCTAGCATCCCACACAGCCTTGGGAGGAAACAGAGGAAACAGCTTGTCAGCTGCTAAAGGAACCCCTTTCAGCCCCTCTCCATGAGCACAGCCACAGGCAGAGTGAAGCACATTTCTTTGCTATGTAGGAACTGGAAATATCCCTTGCAGAAATGACTGGAACACCTTATGAGGAGTTTGGCAAGAGGATATGGCAGGTTTCTCCGTTCACAAAAACTGGCTGAGATGTTGCTGTGAGAGGAAAGTTGTGGGTGTGGTAAGAGGTAAAATGGCTCACAGGAAACTCTGCTTCTTTAGAGAATTACCAAGGTTCCTAAGCTGCACATAAACCGTAGTGCTCCAGCTCATGTGACCACCCTGCCCTGGCAGCAAGGAGCAGTACAGCTCATGCCAGCCCCATCACAGAGGGATGCTGCTCCCATGGAGCAGCATGTAGTGGGACATGAGCCTTAGTGGGACAGCTCTGTGCTAAGCCTTGATATCTGATAGTGAGCTGAAGTCCTGAGGCTAAGCAGGAGGTTGATGAGATTTAAGAGGATCTGGCAGAGTTAAGTAGCAGCAAAAACCTCCAGGGTGGGCAGCTAGACGTGGCTACAGAGTTCATACCTCTTTTGGGATCCAAAGACAGGATGGCTGAGGAGGCAGACACCTGTGCCTGGTTCTCCTGGGCATAGGTAGGTGCTACAAGTCACCACAGATGCCCAAAAACCTGTGGAGTCTGGAGTGCTCAGCTTCGCCAGAAAGATAACACTCGTGTCAAACTCACCCTAAGGGGGACTGTAAAAGGATTAAAACAACCCCCAATACTCCCAGTAGTAAGCTGGAGCAGAGGGTCTGTTTTTCCATCATGCCAAGATCTTTTAGTCATTCCAGAGGAAAGAAAATTACTTTTAACAAGTACTTTTTATGCTCAGCTATCATGAAACTATGTAATGAAATCTGAGGAAGGAAATGGGAACTGAGAAACATTGATTCCCTAGGATGTGCCCAACAGTGAAGCTGAATCTACACATGAGACTGGTCAGTGTCTATTAATAACAAATACTCCCAGAGGGGCCTACAGCTCAGGAACATCCTGTGTCATTAATAGCAAATGGGGCTCCTTCGGAAAGCGAAACTGGGTCTCTGACTTCTCTTGAAGGAGCTGGAGGGGAGAGTCAGAGAGCAACCTCGAGGGCAGCCCATGGGCAATAGTGCAGGGCATCTCTGCTCCCCCTCCCCAGCACCTCTGACATCTATGGCCATTCTTTGGAGCATCTCCAGAATCAACAGCTCAGCAAGAGCTTTGTGGCTGCCTAGCATCAGGACCAATGCTTTCCTCCCTGCTCTCCCTGCCAGCTGCACTCTCTTCTACTTTCCTGGCTTGGCACAAGGCTGGGAAGGAGAGGAATTTGTCCTGTTGTCCTCCCAGGAGCTGTTGTGCTGAGCCATGGCAGCACATAACTCTGGTGGAGCTGCATCGGGACAGTGGTGAGGGGAGCATTGCCCCTCGCTCGGTCTGCTCTGGGCATAGAATCTGATCGTCTGCTTCAGGTTTTTCATGCTTGTCTGGTAGCTCTAGTTCCTGAGCTGTTCAAACTGGACTTCCCCCTTATCTTTAAAAATAGAGAGGTGGGGAATTTTGGACTAAAGTGAAAAGAATATCAGGATGGCCTTTGCAGGGAGAAAGAATCAGGCCCATACCAGGATGCTCACGGCCAAAATCTTTATCTGGAGGAATTGGAGGGGAGCTCCACCAGTGCCAGAGCACTGCTGGGGGAGCATCAGGCTCTGGAAGGGCCTTGCTGGCCACCAGTGGCAGTGGGGCAAGCCTCAGGGAGCCAGAAGCCCTCAGGGGAGACTTGCAGCCATGTGCCCTCCCTTCCTGGCAAACACAGAGCAGCACAGTGTGGGGGCAGCCATTGCTCTTAACTTCCTTCCCCAAAGTGCCTCTGCTGCTCCTCCTGCTGCAGCAGGAACTGGGGTGGGGGCACAGACTGACAGTCCTCAATCTTTTGCCCTCAGATTATAGATAAACCCAGTGTGGACTAGCACAGAATCTCTAGGAGAGTTGCAGGCTTTTAGCTCCAGCTTTCTGAGGCATCACTAGGCTGCACAAGGCATTTGAAACCCCAAATCTACCGGCAGTTCCTGTGGTTTCCCCATGGTGAAACAACCTCAAATGCAGTGGGGCCAGCTTGGGGCACTGTTAGATATTCAGTGCCCCTGGAACCTGCCACAGCTCCTACAGCCACCCTGAGAGCCAGGAAGCAGCTAAAAGCCTGGTGGAGCTGCAGAGCAGAGCCTGCTCCCAGGCAGGCAGACCCTTGCAGCAAGCAAGAGGATGATCTTGCCAGGGATCTGGCAGGGTGAGAAACTGCCAGCCCCTTGGGAACCACCCACCCCAACCTCAGAGGAAAGCAGGAGTTGTTCTGAGCCCTGTCCATCCTTACCACGGTAACTCCAGCATTTGACAAAGTGAAAGTCAGGCAGAGTGCCATGCCATGCCATGCCATGCTGTACCAGTGGGCACTTGTGGGAGCACTAGCTTCCCCCATGATTTACAGCTGTCACTGCTCACAGCAACAGCTGTGTCTGTGGCGTTCCCAGCCTGGGGAGGTGCTGATGGCACAGGAAGGTGCCTGCCAGCAGCTAGAGCCACCGTGTCTTTGGTAAAGCTGGGTCCTGAGTGCTGGGAAGGGGAGGCACAATATCAAATTTTCTATGCACAGACAAGCCAGAACGGTTTTTTCGCACTAAATTACAACACAGGGGAAGTCCTGACAATGCTGCTGGTTTTCTGTTTCACTTCCCTCTGAAAATCCCCTAGCATGTGCTGCTGCCATTGCAGTCACCTAATGTATTGTTTTCTTTTCCAGCCATCCCAGGGAGACGTGTTAAGCAGAGAATTCAAGACTCAGATTACTTTTACCAGGAGAACACTTGTCTGGATTCTCCCTAGCCAAGCTCAGTGTCCAGCAAGAAGTGCTGTGGGTACAATTTTGGCAAGGGGATGAGGAAGATCTCTCTGGGGAAGGCTCAGGTAATCCTTTCTAGCAAGTATGTCTAACTACTACCCAAGGAAGGCACCATTCAGTGCCTAGAACTGTTGGGTGCCTGTGCCAGGGAAGCCACTGCCTCTGACCCAGTCATTTTGGGCACTGAACTGCCCCACGAGGGGAGCAATGAAGCCCATGGATCTGAGTGGCTACAGAGAAACCATCCTTAAAACCTCCATGAAGTGGCACAGAGGGGCATTGCCACCTAGTCATTGTCACTGACAGCATGTCCCGGGGCCCCACTGGCATTGCTGTGGACAGACACAGTAACCAGTCACCAGCTTTGGCTCCTCTCTTTTTGTACCACCCATGGCTGCATTTTGAACTTGAGTGTTAAAATATTGCAAGGAAAGGATTCAGAAAAATTGCTTAACAGGGGAAAAAACAGAAACCATTTCCAGCAAATACCCCTCTGTGATGCCACGCTATCTCGCCCACACGTGGACTCCTGCACCAGTTCCCCAAGCCATCCATGCTCGTTTCATAACCCTGCTCTCAGAAGAAGCTGAAGTGGCTGCTCCCAGCCCTCCTGCTTGCTGTACCCAGGCTGGGGCTTGTCTTATGAGGCTTTTGACAGGCATGCGTGTTCCCACTCCTTCATCATGCTGCTGCCAGCAGTGCCACTTCTCCAGGGTGCACAGCCATCACAAGACCAGGGTATCTTTCAGAATGCTGGGTGTGACACCCCACAGTCCCCACGCCACCGCATGGTCCCCCAATTTGGGCAACTGTTTAGCCAGTCTTTGTGGCGAGTGACACTGAAATTGGCACCCATCTCCAGCCTCACAGTGCATGAAGACACCCATGAAGTTCCACCCCCTGCACCCAGCTGGATCTTGGTGGGGTGAGCCAAAGAGCCCGTGCCCCCCGCCCCCGCAGACCCACCTTCACAAACAGCTCGATCTCAGGCTCCTTGGTGCTGTGCTGCTGACTGTCCATGCCAGCAGGGTGGGGAGGGACCACTGGCTCTTGTGGTAAGTCAATCTGTCCCCTGCAGAGCTCTGAGGGGGGGAGGCTTTCAGAGGGCTGATGGCTTGGGCCTCTTGGCTGCTCTTACTCCGCAGAGGGCTGGAGCTCACACTTTCCTTCCTTTTGAAGAAGGGAGGAGCAATGGGGTGTGCTCTGGGACCGCCAGCGAGGGGAGGAAGCTGCAGGGCCTCTCAGACGTGACTCAGCACGGGTCTATCTGGTCACATTCAGAGTCTATCACACCCAACCAGGCACTCCTCCAGTGCCTCCAAGCAGTGGGCTGGCATCCCCAGCTGCTCTGGTGTCCACAGCACTGCTGCTATCTCTTTCCAGCTGGGAGCAGGGGTTTATAGAGGAAGCGTCTTGCCTGTTGTTCCTCCTGCTGCTCCAGTCTTGGCTCTTTGCCACTCTTCCACCCTCATGCTGGTGTCCAGTGCCCCAGGGCTTCCTTATCAATTTAGGGTGAACCTGGCTGACCTTTGTGCTGCCTCCTGTGGCTGTATTATGACAGGCAGACACCCAGAGGGAGGGTACAGCTCCTCTCCCAGCCCACCACCCTCCAGGGATCCTTGTGTGGGCTCATCTGAGCACCCCTTGCTGCAAGGAGCTGGGCTAAGCAGGGCAAGTGCTCAGGGAAGCTGAGTGGAGCAGTCTGGGCACATGTCACTGACTTTTTGAAGCAGGGACACAGCCCTTGGGTGGGAAAGATTGTGAAATCCTAAGCTAAGGCAGGAGATAAAAGATGCTGAAGCATGCCGGGGAGAAGTGGGGAACTCCAGAGTGCCCCTGGCAGCCACCCAACTGTGTGGTGCTTGGCAGGATGGTGGGATGGGTTGTCTTCAGGGCTGACCTTCAGCAGGGCCCCATTCCTGGAACTGGGCTGTTTCACAGGAAGGATGAACAGCTTGCTTTCCTCCCCAGGATGGGAGGGAACTGTTTACTGTCAGATCACCCTGGCTGCAGAGACAGCTTCCTAGCACACACAGGCTTAACTCTTAGGTAAGACCTGTCTTGCACCCCCAGACTACATAGCTGGTACCATTGCACAAAATGGGGATCCCCAATGCTTGTCTCAGCTTGCCTCCCCAGCTTGGATAAGCTCCAACTTTTCACAAATAATCAAACCCTGATCAGACAGCAATCTCCCTCAAGGCAATTAGGATGGGAAATTATTTTGCAGACCCCTGGAGGAGACTCGCCAACAAAGATGTTTCCCCTGGTCCTGCTATGCCTAGAGAGGTGCTAACACTGGGGATTGCAGGGGTGAGGAGACAGGGGGGCATTTTTTTTCTGTCCCATCAAAACTTTGGGAGAACTTGGAACCCTACTTGATGGGATGGGACACTCTGACTCACTCTCATGATCAAGAGGTATGTATTGATGGCACTGTGAGTGCTTCACAGGGCCATGGCATCACTCTCGTCACAAGCTGGACACTCACCACGCAGTTCCCACTGTGGAGCCCAGGGGACATGTGCCAGTCCCCACTGTTGCCACCGCCTCCCCAGCTGCCCCTGACTAGGCAATGCTGAGCCTCGGGGAGTTGTGATGGCTCCTGGCACTGCCAACTGCTGATCTCAGCTGGGTGCGGAGCCAGCAGCCCCAGCTGTCCCTCCAGCTGAAGCAATGGGCAGGGATTTAGGTCCTGCAGGTGGGGGGCACAGTATGACATGATGCCCTCCTCAGAAGGTGCTGGAATGCCCAGTATCTGGCCCCACAGAGGCTGTGGGGCAGAACCATGGCAGCAAAGACGTCCCTTCCCATACTTCTGGGTGCAGGAAGGGTGTTTGTCTTTTCTGCAGGAACAGCCACCTAGGAGGCAGTTCACAAGGGAACTTCCTCCTCAGAGTAAAAGGCCGGACATTTGCCGAGATTGAGATTACAGCACACATGTATCTAGATTTCTGTCTCACCGAGTCTGAGAGAGAGCTGGGGGCACTTTGGAAACCTTTCCAAGTGCTGTTCCTCTGCCCACGGGGAACAGAGGTGGGAGGGAAGGGGCTGCCAGTTTCTCTGCCAGCAATGGGATGCCAAGGCATGGCTCACCTGTAACAGGGTGCCCTGGGGGAAGTGTTTGTATGCTGAGAGTGAGCCAGCTATCCCGAGCAGCCTCTGGCCCCGCGTAGCAGGCTAAGAGTGCACATGTGCCCGCCCAGCCTCGGGACTTCGGCAGGGCAGAGAAGAGAACCATTGTCCCTGCCCCGCGGGCACCGCCTGCCGCCGCTGCCTCGGCTGGTACAGGCTGCCGAAGGACACAGCGGCTGTGCCATGGCCGGAATGCTCCGGCCAGCAGTAACCGTGGTCCTGCTCTCCTTTGCTGTATGTCTGGAGGCCAGCCCGGAGCTGTCCGGTGAGTCACGGTGAAGGCGGGGAGGAGGGGGATGCTGAGAACTGCGCTGGAATGATGGGAGGGTGAAGCGACAGCAGGTTGGTGGGGTACGGACAAATGAGGTATAAACCATAGCAATCCAGAGTAAATTTCCCCAAAATGCTGAGATTTCTTTATTCCCACACCGGACTGTTCTTTAAAAACACACTACAGACATCCCAGAGCCTTGGTGTGCGTGAGAGTGGCTCCCCAGATCTGCTGTGCTCTCTTGGATAGTTTGCAAGCAGAAATGCAAAGAAACAAATTTTAAGTCAGTCCCTGGGCTTTGCTGAGCTCGATGAGCTCGATGCGCACGTCCTTGGTGCTGGGCACTGTGTAGAGCTGAAGGAGCACCAGGGGGCTGCCCTGCCAGCCTTCCCTGCTCTGAGAAAGGAAGGGAAGAGTTGAGTTGAAGCTGTAGCTCGTCCCTAGACAGAGCTGCTGGCCAATTGTGAGTAGGGGTGCTGCAGGGTGCCCTGCCACGAGACATAGCATGGGCCAGAAGCACTCCCAGGACCATGCTGGTGAGCCTTATAGATGTAGCCAAGGCAGAAATTTGGGATCCCTTCTGCCCCAGCTTTTTGAACAATCAGGACAGATGCAGGAAGGCTGGGCACCAGGTATTCCCCAGGGATCATCTGGAAACAGCCACACCCCCCCAGGTAGGTGAAAGCCTGATGCTGCAGAGCTGTGGTGAGGAGGATGTGATTTCATCTGGGCAGACCTAATGGCACAACCACAGCACCAGAGACCCAGTCAGCTGTAGTGGCATGAATCACTCACAAAGTCCTTGACATGGCTCCACCCAAAAAACCATCTTCACAACTGCTCACTGGTCCAAAATAGTGTGATGGAGAAACCTCTGCCCCCATGGCAGTGTTTGAGTCTCAGTTTTAAAATACAAACCACTGGTGCATTCTGGCATGACAGCAGAACAAAGTGCCTTCCCCAACTGGGGAAACGCATTCCTTCTCACATTTCTCCCCTGAGTTCCCTGCCACCCCTAAGATTTGGCTGAGTCCTCTGTATCCAAGGCTGCCCAGAAGTGGAGTGTTTAGGCAGACCTACATCCAGCAGTGTTGGGTATGGGTAGGTGGGGTTGGAGTCAGTGCTAGGCAGAGGTCAAGGCCAGGGTGCCTCTGAAACCTTCAGGAGAGCCTGACTGCTGCCAGGTGTAGGACTGCTGCAGGGGATACAAAGGAAGGGGGTGGGGGCTGCAGCCTGGGAAGAGTCCTGTGCCCCTCATAGTGTCCAACATCCACTGATATGGGACAAGCAGAGGAGAGGGACCTCCTGCCCCCCTTCATGACCCCTGTACCCGAATGGTCTGATCCAGCTCTGTGCCATTTTGCATCACACTGGAGCTTTGACCTGCTAGAACACCTTGTCCACTGCCATCTACCCTCCTGTACCTCTCCTTTCCTCTCTCCTCCAGCATGCAAAGAAGCAATCGAGGGCTTGCTTCTGGGATGCTGTGGCCACCCAGTTGCTCATCCCATCTTGTGAGGGATAATGCCAAGGGAGAGATGAACTCTGAGTTGGACGCAGCTCCCAGCTGCACCCGCTGACATCTCAGGGAGGGATGCTGACTGCAGATGCCAAAGGGTTAGTGGCAGCACTGAAGGTGAAAGGGGCCCTTTGTGCTGCTGAGCCTGGCACCAGTTTGCAGAGATGGGGGGAAGCTGGTGCTCCCACCTTCTTGTCTTGGTTTGGGGGAGTTTGACACAGTGGGGTTTGGGGGACAGGGTGCATGTCCTGCCCTGGGTGCCAGCACTGGCTTGGGGCTGAGGTGCAAGTTCCTCCAAAGATTCCACTTCGGGTCTGGAGGTCTGTGATCTGCTCAGAAGCCCCATGTTGCCCTGTTCCCATCTCTCACGCCTCAAAATTATGCTTCTGCTTTGCTTTTGTTTTATTCAAAAATGCAAAGTGCTTCATTCAGGGCCTACACATCACATTTCATCAGCTTTTCTTGCTTCCTCAGCCTTCCCCAGCAACTGGTGCCTGCTCAGAGTACCTGGGAGCTTGAAGAGCTGTTACAAAAACAGCTTCCTTGCCCACCCAGTACAGCCTACAGGAGCTGCATCTTAAGCCCCTGGAGAGGCTGGGCAGGACAGTCCCACTTTGTTGTCCCCTGCAGGGAAAACAATGGAGGCAGTAGTTTGGGAGACAAACTAGGCACGATTGAAAGAAAGAAAGAAAGAAGCATTCTGTTATGGAAATTGAAGGAGGGAAGGGCCAGTGCTCGTTGAAAGGGTTGTGGGCCAGGAATAGTTTGCACCAACACACTGGGCTTGTTCAGCAGAGACCTGAGGCCAGCTGGGCTCAAGTGAGGACTTTGTGACTCACACTCATCCATACTGACCCAGCCAGCCGTGAGGAGTTGCAGCAGCCCCTGGACCCTCCTCTTACCTGGCTCATGGCTCAACTTGTGACAGACTTGTGAGAGTGCATCCTCCTCACCCTGACTCCAGGGATCATCACTGGGGGACCATCTCTGGCTCACTCTTGTTCTCTCCCCACCATGGCTCCATAACAAGCCTGATTTTCTCTAAACACTTGACAACTCCATATGGGATTTCCCTGTCTTCTCTGACCTGCTGTACTGCCTCCAGCTTACCTTTCCTGTTGCTAACCAGCTCAGCTATTCTGTGCTGCTTTCCAGGCTCCTGGCAGCAATGCTGTATGCAAGGTTTGCTACAAGCCCATCTCCTCTGCTGCTGTCCTGCTCTTATCTTGTTCACTCCATAAGTGCCTCATCTCAAGATATCCTCACTGCCACCAGCACTTGGATGCCCAAGTGCCACCACTGCTGTGGCCCTGGTGTCTCCTCTGGACAATGCCACCCCTGCTTTCCCCTTCCAGGGTACCTGCGCAAGGTGCTGAGGAACCACACTGCCCACACCTGTGATGGAGAGCAGCTCCTCATCGTCTGCCCTCGCAAAACCACCATCAGCATCCTCGGGGCCTTCTACGGGCGTCGAGTGTCCAGCACCCACCTCTGCCCCAGCCCCGACAATGCCTCCCAGGAGAGCACTGAATGCACGTCTCCCACTGCCCACCTGGTAAGGGAGGGATCCCAGGGTCCCTAGGCTGCACCATCCTCTGTCTGCACATCACTGAGCTGCCTGCTTGGGCTGGGGGGCTGCAGGCAATGCAGCCCCCCCATGCCCTCTGAGCAGGTTTTCATCAGCATCAGGATTACAGAATCACAGAATCAAAGAATCCCAAACACTTCTTGAAATCTGTTAGGCTTGATGGTGAGACCACTTCTCTGGGGAGCCTGTTCCAAACCACCTTCTATGAGAGGAACCTTTTTCTAATATCCAGCCTAAACCCACCCTAACACAGCTTCAGTCCATTCCCTCAAGTCCTGTCACTGGTCACCACAGAGGAGAGATCAGTGCTTGGCCCTTCTCTTCCCTTCATGAGGAAGTTGTAGACTGAAATGAAGTCCCCCTCAGACTCCTCCAGGCTGAACAGACCAAGTGTCCTCAGCCAGTCCTCATAAGACTTCCCTTAAAGGCCCTTCACAGTATTTGTTGCCCTCCTTTAGAAGCCCTCTAATACTTTAATATCTTTTTTATAGTGCAGTGACCAAAACTGCACACAATATTCAAAGTGAGGCTTCCCCATGCAGCGCAGAGCCATACAATCCCCTCCCTGGCCTGGCTGAGCCTGCTGCCCCCCAGGACATGGTTGTCCCTCCTGCTGACTTATATTCAGGCTTTTGTTGACCAAGATCCTTTGCTGTGGTACTGCTTTCTGATATCAAACTCCCCAGTTTTTCCATACACCCAAGGTTGCCCCATCCCAGGTGCAGAATCCAGCACTTTCCCTTGTTGAACTTCCTATGGTTGGTGATTGCAGTCCTCTAATTTATTGAGGTCTCTCTGTGGGGCCTCCCTGCCTTCAAGGGAGTCAACACTTCCTGACAGATTTGTATCAACCTGTGATTCACTGTGGGGCTCTTTTCCTAGACTGTACTTGGAAGATAAGAGCAGAAGAGATGTTCTGCGTCCCAGAGCAGAGCCTGGCAGGAGGCACTGGTGTGTCCTGAGCTGGCTTTTGGAGCAATTCCACGGGAAGCAGCAGGCTCAGAGAAAGCCCTGGCATCTGGGACTGGCAACTGGGAGGGGGGCAGTGCCACAGCCAGGCTGTTGGGCTCATGAAGTGAGACAGGACCCGACAAGATGCTGCACTCACCCCTGTGGCTGCACCCCCTGGGGTTAACACAGAGCTTGGCTCTTCCCCAGCCAGAAGCAGCACCCGTCCGTGCTGGCAGGTCTCAGGGAGTGGATTAATGAAGCAGACCAAAGGGATGCCTGTTTGATGGCAGCAGTTGGTGCAGGGAAAGGGTAGGAAAGCAGAGGCTGACTGAAGAAAAGGGATGGAACCTCCTCAAAGCTGATGCCTGCATCCCTCAGTGGGGGCATTGTTTCATACGCTGCTTTTCTAAGACTCTGTTCTAGCTCCTTACTAGGGCTGGAGCAAACCTGCAGCAAAGCCAGTGACTGCAGGTACCTACAAGAAAAGAGAATGAGCAGACAAAGATGCAAAAGAGCTGAAGAGCCAGTGCCCTGCTTAGGAGCTGACAGGGCTTTCCTGCCAGGTCCTGCTCCAGCCAAGCATCCCCTCCTGGGATCCTGCGTGTTCCAGGAGCTCTGCAAGCACCAAGCCAGGCCACAATGGCATGGCACCAGGCTGGCCCATGAGCCACCCTGCAAACACAGGTCAGGGTCCCCTCTCTGCAGGATGGAGAGTATGGCATGGCACAGGTGTTTGGAAACTGATGGGCAGGTCTGAGAGCAGGTTACTCGGATTCATACTGGGTGAATCCCATGCTGTCACGGGACTGGGATGCTCCCTGCTGCTTAAGGAGCAGGAATGTCCAGAGGACAGAGTAGAGCTGCTGCCAATGCTCAGCTCTGTTTAGGCAGCAACTGGGAAGAGAGATTGCTTGTGTTTCCTGAGTGAATTTCCCTTCTGGCAGCCAGTGAAGACCAAGGGGAGGCTTAGTCCTGAGCTGGGCAGGAGGGACAGGGACACAGGAGGGGAAGGAGAGATGAGAAGGGGCTCTGTTTTGGGTGCTGGGAACCCTGGGCCTGAGTCGCGAGGCAGCAGCAAGGGAATGAACGCTCCCTACAGCCGGCAGACCCCGCTCCGCTGCGGAGCCACGGCTGTGGGATCTGTAGAGGCAAAGAGGGGGCCATGGGGCAGGGAGCCCCACAGCCACCCAAAGTCGGGCAGTCCAGGGACTCCTGGCAGAGCCGAGGGCGCGGCGCGGCCGCTCGGGGGCTGTCCCCGTGTACGGGNCGGAGCGCGGGGACCGCACGGAGCGCGGGGACGCGCGGCGTGCGGCGGTACCGGGATGCCAGCGCGGGCAGTGGCAGAGCTGTGCCAGCACACAGCTCACTGTGGGTGCGGGGGAGGAATTGCTGCAGGAACGGGCACTGGAACTGGGATGCCTGCATCAGGGGTGGGCAGGAGTAGCTGTGGGACGCTTCTGTGGGGTGAGAGGCCACTTCCCTGAGTCTGGTGATGGCACTGACAGACAGGAGGTGAGAACAGCCTCATGACTTCTCACCCAGCTCACACGTGTTCCACTCTGCTCTCCAGAAGCTGTTGGCTGAGTGCCAGGACCAGCAATGGTGCCAGTTCTCAGTGCACAGCCAGGTCTTTGGGCCAGACCCATGCCCTGGGACACACAAGTATCTCATCACTTCCTACAAGTGCCGGCCAGGTGAGGTGGAGCGTGGTCTGGGCAACACTGCGTGGGCTCTCCCTGACCTCATCTGCTCAGAAGGGGCAGGAAGGAGAGCATTGCTTCCCCTGTACCTTGCAGCCCTCTCTCAACCCATGCCTAAGAGAGGGGCTGCAGGTGATCCAGGATGCATTGGGACATGCAGCGGTGTCACTCCCTAGGGAACCATCGGATCAAGACCGTGTGCGAGAATGACAAGCTCAGGCTGCAGTGTCGACCAAAATCCATCCTGGCCATTTATTCTGCAAGTTATGGACGATTCCTGCAGGGCAAGGCAGAGTGTGATGCCTTGAACACTGGAGGACCCCATATAGGTATGCCAGAATGGTTTGAGACAGAAATGGGGCAGGAATCATGCAGAGAGTATGGCACAAGTCCACCACTGGGCTGTACCTGTGTCCCTTGGCCTCTGCTGGCTGATGCCCAGCAGGGAGGGGCAGGCAGCTCTGCCCATGAGTCCATGCCTCATGTCTCTGCAGAGTGTGTGGCTCCAGATGCTCTGCGCAGGGTCTCCAAGAAGTGCCACCGCAAGGGGAATTGCACTGTGGCTGCTGACAAGGCCACCTTCGGAGACCCGTGCCTCCCGGGCATGAAGAAGCAGTTGCGAGTCTCTTACACCTGTGGTGAGAGCTCCCCACGGAGCCAGGGGCACAGGGGCCACTGATGGAGTGTCTTCTGTGCCCACCCTATGCCAGGCAGGCAGGGGCATGGGGCTCCCCAGGGAGGCAGGAGCTGCAGGGGACGAGCAGGGTGGTGATGCTTGGTGTGTGCTCTCCTTGCAGTGCCCAAGCAGCTGCTGGAGGAGGTGGGCCCTGACACCTCAGACCCCTTCCTGCTCTCGGACTACATGCACGGTAATGTGGGGGGAGGAAGGTTACACCACAAGCAGTGTGGCAGTGTGGCACCATGTCCATGCTCGGGTGAACCAGCCCTTCCATGGTTTGTCTGCATCCCTGGTACCAGCTCCAGCCTAGCATCTCTGTCCTATAGTGGAAGCCATCCCTTGGTCAGTGCCCATTCTGAGGGGATGGAGGTGGCATCCTGGGTGCTGGGAGCAGGGGAGAGGAAGACACACAGGGCCATCCCTGAAGACAGCAGAGCACTTGTGCAGCAAGGATGGAGTGTGGTATGGGGAAGGACAGGCAGGAGCAGGCAGCTGGGACACGGGGCACCAGGAGCACCTTGTGTCTCAGCCTGCACCTCCTTGTCACTGCAGGTGGCTGGTACAAAGGGCCCAGGTTCTCCAGGCTCCAGGAAGACCGCATGATTTTTACTAGCTCTCTGGCAGCTTTTGCCCACCTTTGGGGTATGTGCCCTTCCTGGGTCTCGTGCAGCACCTGGGGAAACAGGACAGGCTGGGGGATGGCTGACCTCCTGATGGCCCCAGCTCAACCTAGGGCTCATCTCAGAGGCAGCCAGACCCCAAACCTCTCCAGAAGGGCCAACAGGTACACGAAGGAGCAGGGCACCAAGCACCCGTGCGGGGTTTGGGGTGGACAAGATAGAGTGGGAGCTCAGAGGTTGAACAGCCTCTGAGCAAGTCCTACAGCATCAAGAGTCACGGTGTGGCTACAGTCCTGCCTGTGGACCTTCCTTTTCCAACAGGCCAGATTACCCACTGGATCTTTTCCTTCCTGCCCTGTCTGCAGGCACAGATTGATACCACCTCTCTGCAGGCAAAAATTTCCCTTGCCAGAGGAAATTACTCATTTAATCCCCCAAGGGATTATTCTTTCCCCTGCTCTGCCTACTCTGCATCCTAGCGAAGGTTTTCTTTGGGGAAATGCACATTTCAGGACTGGTGGGTGCTGATGAGGCTATAGGTGACACTTCCATGATCACTGAGGGTCTGTCCTGCCTCTGCAGCCTGGGTGGTGAGGGCATCCCTGCTCTCCTCCTCTTAGTCCTATATGCCTGCCAGAGGGGCTTTGCAAGCACTGATACCCCACAGACTGAAAAGCAGTTTGTACCCTGGTGTCTTTCTTTCCTTTTCCCCTCAGATGTCCCAGAGAAAATTGCCCTCTATTTTCTTTGTGGAGTCTCAGGAGGCCTCATGCTGCTGCTGTGCATCATCAGCCCCAAAACGACCTTTCTCCAGGAGGTGGGGGACGCTCTCAAAGACCCAGAGCTGGGGAGCAGCTTGAAGCTGGGCAGGACCAAGCTGCGGGATGAGCAGGATGAAGACGTCGCTGATGACAGCTCCTCAGACTCCTCCTTCCGCCACCTCACCAACACATACCGGGCCACTGACAGCATCTTCAGCCCCGAGCTGACGGCAGCTATGGAGGGAGCAGTGGAGCACCAGGGCCGCAGTGGGGAGGAGATCTGGATGCCCAAGGAGTCAAGCCCATATGCCATACACAAGATCAAATCAGCCACCAAATAAGAACTGGAAGAAAACAGCATGGAGAGCAGAGGGGTGCAGGCTCAGTGTGATCTGACATCAGAGACATAAGAGTTTGGGCTCCTTGAAGTGACTGAACATCCCAAGCAGCAGCGGGGTCAGCTCCAGTGTGTACATCAAATCGCTGCTCCACCAGCATGGAAACCTCTGACCTGGGGGTGACATGCAGTCCTGCGGTGTGATGAGGGGTTCTGTGGGCCATGGGCTCCTGTGCCACAGACACCACTAACCCTAACCTAACCTCCCAGTTCTTAGCTTATCTGTCTCTAGAATTTAACCCTGGTTAGCTGTGCCAAGCACACCCTGAGCCCTTTGAGGCTGTTTGCTCCTATTTCTCCTTGGGTACTGGCTTCCACTCCTGGTGCTGCAAACACATCCTGCACTCGAGCACTGTGCCAGTGGCAGAGAGGCAGGAATGGCCAGGACACGGGAAGAGGCAGGTGGAGTGGGTGCGCAAGCACAGCAGGCATCACCAGCACAGCCCCACCATGGTGCATGCCATGCTGTGCCAAGGGAGCTACTCCCCAGGCTGGGGCCACTGGCAGCTCAGCACAACACTGGCTCTCCCCTTGCTGCAGGCATTCAGGAGCTCTGTCACCCTGTGTTGCTCTGTGCTTTCCTCTCTACTTTCCTCAGTGGCAGGAGAGCCCCAAGTTTTAACTTGCTGTGTTTTTTTTCCAGTGAATAAATGCAACAGCTCTTAGGCACAATATCTCTCCCTGACCTTGGTCATTAGTAATGAAAAGGGGAAAAAGGAAGAAGCAAGTTCAGCCCTCCCTATGCAGAGAAGTACCTTGCCTGCCACCAGTGCTTTTGGCACTGGGCCATGGGAAGCAACAAGTTGGGCCTGTTTTAGCACAGTTTCGAAAGGACAAGGGAAAGGGAAAGGGGGAAAAGGGACCCATCTGGGTCCCAGGAATGCTGCTTCCATGTCCTTGCTGTTCTTTTTGAGCCTAGGGCTTCCCATCTGGTAAGCAATCCTGGAGCAAAGGTCCCCAGATACCATGCAGAGGGGCTTCTCAGCAGTCCTGCAGTGCCAGGAAGCCAGGCTTGGGCTGGGGTCTGCTCCAAGTCAAAAAGGCAGCGCAGGCTTTTTTAGTGCTGTGGAAAGAGGCTGGATGGAAGCAGCAACCCAGCTCTCCTTACAAAAGGGACATGCCAGGCACAAATGTTCTTGAGCCAGCACATAAGAGTCTAATGGAAGGAGCCAAGTACTTGCATTTTACCTGATTTGGGGATTTGCTGAGGGAATGTCAGAGCCCAAGGAGAGCTTGCAGATCTCTCACCTCCAGCTGGCCCCCAGCATCCTTAGATTGTGGGCAGGACTGAGACCATAGCCTTGCCTCAATGCCTGTTTAGCTGGCACAGCTCCTGCTGCACAGCCATGGCTTCACCTTGCACTTCTTGCTCTCATCTTTTCTCCCACACGTCCCATGTCCAGGGGCAATGTCAGCATGTGTGGTGCGAGTCACACCCCTGCAGCAGGGCTGGGATTCCCAAGAGCCTCACCAGAAGCACCAGTATGGCAGTACTCTGGAGACTGGAAAAGCCAGATTTCCACTGCCAAGCCTGGGCAGGATAGGCAGACATCAACCTGTCCCTAAGCAGGCAGCTCACCCCAGACTCCGCAGAGCTGTGGGCAGACTTGAATGGAAGTTTTGGCTGAGGATCTTATCCCACAGGATAACCATGTTTCCATTGGCAGTGGGATGTGTCCTACTCTCCCTGGCGAGTATGCACCCAGCTTGTATTTTTGGCTGGGTTATGCACTGCCTTAACATGCACGGGGAAAGGCAGGCACCTGGATCCCACAGGATCCCAAACCAACAACAAGCAAGCCTCAGGGAGCCCTCAGGCCAAGGGCAGAAGTAGTGACACTGAGAGAGGTAGGGCTGGAGAGGACAAGTGGCCAAGAAAGGAACAAAGTGGGCTGGAGCTGCATCAGCCCTGATCAGTTTTGGGGACTGAAAGGATCCAAGATATTTGGGATCCAGGTTTAAATCTCCAATGAACGTGTGAGCAGAATTCTGCTCCTGGCCGTCCATAATCCAGGTCTGTCTGCTGGAGATGTGGCAGAGCTGCCTGCATGCAGCCCAAGACATGCGCCTAATCCTGCCCACATGACCCTTGAGCAGCAAGTTTAAATCCCCTCAGATGCTGGCACTGCTGTGTTTCCCTAGCCAGCGGTTCATCAGCTCCACATGCAACAGCAGCACACGGGTGTGCGATTCTCTGAAAGGATTTTCTTGGGTTAAACTTAGGAACTTGAAAGGTTCTTCTGAGAATCTGGTGGCTGGGGGAAGCTGTCCTGTGCAGCAGTGCTGAGCTCTGCTGAGTTTACCTCAGTGGGGGCTTCACTTGCGCCGGAGTTCAGTGCAGCGCTAAAGCCCCCAAGAGTTGCTGAGAGCACAGGACCACTGCATGGTGGTGGCATGAGAGCCAAGAACTGAGCTGGAAACTCACAAAGGAGCAGAGTGACACAGTGAGCATCAAGTATATGAACATGGATCATGTGTCTGACATGAAAAGTGGGTGGTTTTTCCAAGCCTAGTTTATCAAGGAACAAAGCAAGCTGTGGGTGTGAGGAGTCTCACGCATTCCTTTCCTGGTACATGGAAATTGACTTCAAGCCAACTAGCAGTCTGAGCAAGCCTTCTCAGAGCTCTCCCTGCCCGGCAGCCTGGCTGCATGACAGGGGTCTCCCCAAGAACTGCAATGCTCTCAAGGCTGGTCCTTGATACACACAGAGTGCTCTTTCCCTCAGCAGGTGTTTGATAAGCGGCCAATATCTCATACAACCCCGCAGTACAGTGACTGTGAGTGTGCCTTGGTAACTTTGAGCCTGTACTGGTCACTGTGGATGATGGGTTAGTCCCAGTGAGCCTCATCCTGAATTTGGTCAGTCCTGCCTGTACGACACCACAATGAACACTGCTCCTGCAGTACTTCAGACAGTGAAAGTAGGGTTAGACTAGATATGAGAAAAAGATCTTCCCTGTGAGGGTGGTTAGGCCCTGGCACAGGATGCCCAGAGAAGCTTCGGCTGCGCCTGGATCCCTGGCAGTGTCCAAGATCAGATCAGATGGGGCATGCAGCAGCCTGGGCTCCTGGAAGGTGTCCCTGTCCATAGCATGAGTGGAACGAGATGAGTTCAAGGTCCCTTCCCACCTAAACCGTTCCGTGATTCTCCAAGCGATCTGAACCCTCTGTTCCCGACACTGGGTAAAAGGAAGGCACACGGCCAGCACAGCCCGTCCTCCAAACCGGAGTTCCCCAGCTCGGTGGGAAAGTCTAGCCCCGAGGTCTGGGACCCACAGCCTCGGCTGCGGGCGGAGGCAGCGGAACCAGCGGCCGGCGGAGGCCACTCCATCCGCGCCGAAGGACACCAAAGCCAGGGCCGCTCTCCCGGCGCACCCCGCTCTGCGGCCCGGCCGCCACGACAGCCCTGCCAGAGCTGCGGAACGGATTTAAACGGCGCCCGCTCGCACCAATCATTGCCCGCCCGGCCGGGCGCTCGCCCCGCCCCTGCCGCATGCTCGCCCTTCCATTGGCCGTCGGCGTTGAATTTTAAACGCTGCCGTCCCGCCCCTTAGCAACTGCGTCCCTCTGCGCCCGCCGATTGGTCGCCGCCTGGCACCGCCTCGCAATCTGATTGGGCGAGCCTCGGCCAGTGCTGGCCGGCCGCTACCGAACTGCTACTTTCAAAAGCGCCGGGGCCGGAGGTGCGGGCACAGCGGATCGGGCATGGGTGAGTGGGGAGGGACACGGCGGGCGTGGGTGAGGAGGGAGTGGGGTCTCCGAGGGTTGCGGGGCAGTGGGCAGCTCTGGGACCCCTAGCTGGCAGGCATGGGGACTCTGGAGGATGCAAAGGAGTAAGGTCTTCCAAGATCCCCCCTCTTCCCTGGGAACTCCGGGGAACGCAGGGGAGAGGGGAACTTTGGGACTCCCGACTCCCCTAGGGGACCCAAAAGGTTGTAGAGAAGTGGGGATCTCCAAGACCTCTGGCTCCCCGAGGAAGTGCAAGCCCTTGCATCCTTCTCTAGGATGTAGGAATCTGGGAATTTCCTATCCCCCCTCCCACCTCGCCCAGCAGAGTGCTTTTGGTGATGGTCTTTGGGGTCCGTGTCCCTCCCTCCCTGGGAGCATCCCTAGCCAGATTTGTCCCTTGCCTGGGCTTGTCTTGGGGCACCACTCACCTGCCATGCTAGGGGAAGGCATCAGTCCTGCTGTGCTAATCCCCAGGAGGGACAAACGCCCCCCTGATCTGCTCCAGGCTGGGAGGGTATCCCTGGAGGCAGGCCAGCTGCACCCCCATCACACCATGCCTTGCCTCCAGCTTGCTCACAGAGACCAAGGGAGAGAATGCCATTGCCACGCAATGCCAAGATGCTGACCGCCAAGCAGTCCCGAGTAGGCAAGGTAGGCCCTGCTGCAGAGAATGTCGACCCTGAGAAGGTGAGCACCGAGCCAGGCGAGGGCTGTAGGGGGGCCTCCTGTGGGGCAGCTGACCACCATCTTCTAACAGCCTCTATTGCAGGAGGAGAGCTGTCATACCAAGAGGTCTTCGTCCTCACCCCAGGGCGGGCCCAAGAAAAGATCAGCATTCGGAGACATCACCAATGTGAGTGCTTCTGTGAGAGTGGGGGCTCTGGTGCCCCCTGTGAGCCCCCCATGGGGTGGGGGGGGGCGTGCCCCATGCCCGTTAGGAAGAGGAGAGGTCTCCCTGCAGGCCATATCTCGCTTTCCACTGTGCAGCCCCTGTATGCCCTTGTTCTGACCCAAACAGGCTCGAAAGAACCAGGTGGTGGCAGGGAAGAAGGAGGCTGTGAAAGTTGCTCCACCCAAGGCACAGAAAACACATAATGCTTTGGGGGTGGCCAAGAACAATGAGATCAACCTTAAAAAGTGAGTAGCTGGGAGCAGGGGTTTGCTGCAAACTTGTCCCATGGAGGCAAGTAGTAGATGCTTCCCTTGGGTGATGAAGGCTGAGCCAGATGCAGGAGGGAACTTGTGTATCTACTATAAATGGCATCAGGTTGTGGCAGGGGAGGGTTAGGTTGGATATTAGAAAAAAATTCTTTCCCAAAAGGGCTGTCCAGCCCTGGCACAGGCTGCCCAGGACACTTGTAGAGTGACCTTCCATGTAAGGATTTTAAAGTCATGTGGATGTGGCTCTTGGGAACATGGTTTAGTGTGGGCATGGCAGGGCTGGAGGAACTGTTGTCCTCCATATCTTTAAAGGTCTTTTCCAACCTAAGTGGTTATAAGAGTCTGTGGGGATATTTTAGGGGTGGTTTTGACCCTTCCTGAAGTAGCAAGAGTCTCTGGAAGGCCCCTTTCACACAAGAAATTTGTTCTTCTCCCAGCAATGATTTATGCTCCTGTCCTTCCCAGGTCAATGAAGAAAACTCCCCCAACAGCTCCTGAAGAGCCCAAAGTGAATCCTGTGCCAGAGAAGCCGGCGTCTGTGCAGGAACTGAAGCTCCCTGTGGAGAGGGTAGGGACCCTGGGCTGCAACACTGCCCCAGGTGCATCACAGCACTGGTCTGTGGCTGCCACTGGTGGTACTGGGGCACCAGGCAGTGCTTTGGGCCTTGGAGAGACTTCAGCCATTGTGATGGAAAGGTGGGGAGGGGGACAAAGGTCACCACCATCTTTCTTCTAGAATCCTCCCCCCTGGGAAAGAGTGGGGCAGGGACTGCAGGGTGATGAGGGCAGGTAGGAAACAGGGAGGACAGATGGACAGCAGCCTTACCCTGGTTGGATGATTGGCACCCACAGGGCTTCCCCCTTATTGCTGCCTCTTCCATGCCAGCAGGTCTCAGCAGTGGAGGACATTGACAAGGAGCAGCTGGGTGACCCCTATGCAAATGCAGAGTATGCCAAGGAGATCTTCGAATACATGCGGGAAAGAGAGGTGAGTGATGCCTGAGCAGGGGGTGACAGGGGAAGGAGTGACTGCAGGCAGGGCCACTGACTGCCTAGAGGCTCTGACCACTTGGCAGGGGCCTGCACAGGTTGAGAAGGGGCTTGTTTGGGGGTGAGGATGTCTGCCCTGCCCCTGATGTCTGGCTCTTCGGCAGGAAAAATTCATGCTTCCTGACTACATGGAGAAGCAGACAGATATCAGTGGAGACATGCGTGCTATCCTTGTGGACTGGATGGTGGAGGTCCAGGTGAGAGGACACAGCCTTCTGCAGAGCAGCCTCCATGCACATGTTTGGCATGTGTGACCTCAGTGTGCTGGCAGGGGCTCCTGCAACCATTCCCAGTGCAGAGCTGATCCTCCCCCTGTGTGGGCTAGGGATGAGCCTACATCCCTCCCTCTGAGCCTAAGCCATTCGCACCCCTGGCTTCTGTGAGAACTAGGTGGGGGCTGGGCAGGCCTAACTTCTGTCTGACACTCTGTTCTGACCCCTGCTCTCATTCTTGCAGGAGAACTTTGAGCTGAACCATGAGACACTGTACCTGGCTGTGAAGCTGGTGGACCACTATCTGGTGGAGGTGGTGAGCATGAGAGAGAAGCTGCAGCTCATCGGCTCCACTGCCATCCTCATTGCCTCCAAATTTGAGGTGACCCTTTGTGTGCTCTCCTGGGGTGCAGGGGCAGAGGGCCTGTGCCTCTATGGCCCCTGTGGAATTTTGGAGAAGGCCAGGACACTGCCCTGAGAGCTGCCTGGGTGGCATGTCTGCCATGTTCCTCCTTCCTGTCCCAAGGGCTGCAAACACAGTCATGATGGGCTGAAATCTGTGTCCTGGTGTCACTGGAGAGCCAGTTTCTCTCTGCTCTGCACAGACCATCAGGATACCTTAGTTTATCTAATGCAGGCATGGAGTTCAAGCCAAGGGCTGGAGGAGTAGAGATGTCATTAAAGTCCCAGAGGGTGTTAACAGTCCCTGTCTAGCAGCATGTGAACACTTACAGGGCTTGTGGGATGGCTAGGATCTCCTGCGGGAGGCCAGGATGAGCCCCCATTGGGGTGCTGAGTGGCTGTCCCCCTACAGGAGCGGTGCCCACCATGTGTGGATGACTTCCTCTATATCTGTGATGATGCCTACAAGCGGGAGGAGCTTATTGCTATGGAGATGAGCATCCTCAGCACTCTCAAGTTCGACATCAACATCCCCATCCCCTACCGCTTCCTGCGGCGCTTCGCCAAGGTGAGTGCATTCAGAGGGGGGGCTGGGTGCCCCCAGACACCCCTTCTGTTGGCTCCATGAGACAATGACTCCTATCGCCAGGGCTTCTGGCTCCCAGTTGGCTGCAAGGAAACTTTGTCCAGGTCCCCTCAAGAGGGTTGAGGGATGTTAGGATGATGGTCTGTGATAGGCTGGGTGTGTGAAATCCCTGTCCTGTGCCCCAGAGGCAGCATTCTAGATCCCAAAAGGGCTGGGAAGGGGAGCAGCATTGCTCAAAAGGCTGAGCCTTTCCCTGCCACCTGGCTATAGTGTGCCCGTGCCACCATGGAGACACTGACGTTGGCCCGCTTCCTGTGTGAGATGACCCTGCAGGAGTACGACTATGCCCGCGAGAGCCCCTCGAAGCTGGCTGCCAGCTGCCTGCTGCTAGCACTTACCATGAAGAACCTTGGGGGCTGGGTGAGTACTTGTCTAATTTAGAGTACCTGTCACTGCAGGGGGAGGCACTGCAGGGGGAAGCACGGCACCCGTGAGTGGGTGATGCATCAGGGCCATGATCAGATTCGGATGTTGGACAGGGAAGATGATGGCTGTCCTGTCATTGAGAGGACACAGCTTAGCCCTGCTGTTCCCTTGCAGACCCCTACACTGGAGTACTACAGTGGGTACAGTGCCCAGGACCTGCACCCCCTGGTGAAGAGGCTGAATTTCCTGCTCACATACCAGCCCCGCGACAAGCTGAACGCTGTGCGCAGCAAATACTCACATAGGTGAGTCATGGGGCTCTGTGTCAGGCCTGTCCCTGCTGCAGGGGGTGACTCCACCAGCATGCACTCTGCGGTCCTGTAAGGATCTGGGAGCACTGGTGGATTGCTGTCAGGGCTGTGGTTGAGCACTAAGCCAACGTGTTCCTTCCAGGGTCTTCTTTGAGGTTGCCAAAGTCACACCCATGGACATGCTCAAGCTCGAGGAGACACTCACTAGCTCCTAGTCCTACTCTGTGAATAAGCCTGTAAATAATGGGGTACCCTCAAGCAGGGTGGTACCATGTACATAAGTAATAGTAATTTTAACTGAGGAAGAGGTGGGAAGGGGGGGAAAAAAAGTCATGTGTAACTGTTAATAAAATGTGATTGTCATACATGCTGGCACTGAAGACTGTGAGCCCCAGCACTTCCCCTTGTCATGATGAGAAAGAAGGTGACAGGTGGGGAGCAGGAAGCTCAGGGGTGAAGGTTGGAAAGGTATTCTCAATCCCCACCTCCCCACCCCTCACCTTCCCCTTAGTAATGACACTATGTGAGCAGCAGCAATGAGTATCTTCTCTCCAAATATTTACACAGCATAAATACCCACATGGGGAAGGGGAAACTTTGCTTTGGCTCCAGCTTGAGCACACAGAGGGTGGCCCCAGCTCCTATAGTGACCCTGATGGGGCTGGACTGATGGTCAGACCACATCAACTATCAGGTTAGACCTCCACTTCAGTGTCTCCAGCCCCATAGCTGGGGGAGAAGCAGTGGCTCCAGGGACACTGGGGACAGACAGTTAAAGCAAGGCAAGCAGTGAGGGGCTCCATAGATATGGGGCAGGGACAGGGACCTGTTCCCCTACCCAATCCCTGTTCCCTGTGGGCAGCACCCACCCAGCACCTGGGCTGGGCTGCTGCCCTGCTGTCAGCCTAGGGCAGGTTGCTGAGCTCCTTAATGGCCTGAAGGATCCTCTTCATATGGCCCACTTTGGTGATCCCCAGGTCCTGCAGGAAAGAGAAAGAGAAGGCCATGTATTTGCAGGGGGCAGCTCTTGGCTCTTGCTAGTGGACAGATCACAGGGCGGAGGATGAGGCACAGCCCAGCTCCCCATGCTCTCCCTTACTGGAGCACAGTGCTTGCCTGGAGCCCTCTGCCCTCTTGAAAGCACATCCCCATGCCTGAAGGCAGGTGAGGGTAGGGTGCTGTTGATCCCCACGCCTGAAGGTAGGGGAGGGTGAGGGTAGCCCTGCTGTTGACACTGTTGGACAGGTGTATGGAGCCTTGCAAGCTGGACAACCAAGGCCATCCCCCTCCCTTGCTTCCCTGCCCCTGTGCACAAAGCTGCACAAGCTCAACTCTGCAGACCCAGATGTAGGGCCAACTTGCCACCAAGAGGGATAGGGAGAGGAGGGATGGAGGACACCATGATTCCCAGGGCCAGAGGTCCTTCAGGGGGCACAAGGGGCTTGTACCTTAAGGTCTCTCCTCTCCAGCAGAATCAGCTCTGAGCCCTGGATGTCATGCCGGATAAAAATGTCTCTGTATTCCCCTAAACCGAGCGCTTCCAGCCAAACTGCCACTTCCTCGGAGCTCCACTTGTCTGCTAGCAGGGAAGAAAACCACAGTGGTGGACTGCTGGGGCCTGTGGAGGCAGTGGGACACAGCAGGCAGGCAGCAGTGATGGCAGCCTGTGGCCAGCAGCCAGCATCCCCCCTCCCACCCCTGGTTCCAGCAGGGCCAGAGGCCACAGCCTGGTCAGGCTGCAGAGGTCTCTCCTCTCCTTGGCTTACTTATGGACCACCTGAGCTCCTCCCCCTCAACCAGACCCCCAGCCGTGGACAAGGGACTTACCCAAAGGTCTGAGCTGAACCAGAGCCCCCTTCTCCCCACAGCCGAGTAGTTACGGGGTTGGGTGCTCTGCATGTCTCATATCAGAGAAAGCTGTTAAGGGGCTCTTGGTGACAAAGGTGACACCCCCAGGCAGCCAGGTGGTGCCCTGTTCCCCCTTCCTGAGGATTCTTCCCCAGCATGCCCAGGACAGGAGATGGAGGGATAGGTCAGCACGGGGTGGTCCTTTCTAGGATGGATTGCACCACCTGTCTCTCCCTGGCACACTGCTCACTTTACCTGGGAGCGCACTGTTGGCCTTCTGCTTCTGCAGCTTGTCCTTCTCCTTCCTGGGCTTGGGAATGTTGAGGCGAAGCTTAAAACTGCCCTTGTTGGCACTGCTGGCACCTTCCTGTGAAAAGACAGGCTTGGTGGGATGCTACAGATGCTACTGAGGCCAGACAGTGGGCTGTTCCAGACCCCAGTGCCTGTGCACCCACCTCCTCAGCAGGATGGGCAATAGGCCCCAGCCAGTGGATGTCCAGCAGCCGCTGCAGCTCCTGGCCCAGCACGCTCAGAGGACCGTGAAGTGCCTCCTCCTCCTGTGGCGAGTCCAGCTGTGGGGGACAGGGACCATACCCAACCCTGCTGCTACCCTCAGAGGTACCAGCTTTGGGGCACTTTGGGTGCTCTCTAGCCCCTCACTCACCGCCTTCCCTTCCAGGAATGCCCTGGTCTCAGCCCACAGTTCCTTGATGCTCAGCACCACCTCCACAGCCATATTCCTGCTGAGAAACTGGAGCACAGAGAGGAACTTGAGAAACTTGAGCGACAGGGCCCCACGGGGCCTGGGTAAAGGCTGCCTTACACTTGCAGTCCTCGCTCTCACCTCTGAGGTGCCAGCAGCTTTGTGGGAAAGGGCTTCACTCAGTGCCAGGGAGCTGGCATTGACTGCATGTGCCAGCTCTTGCTCCACGGCTTTGTGAGCCTTGGCTGCCTCATGGATCCTGCAAGTGACAGGGGCTGGAGCTGCCAGGGCCCCCCTGGGCTGGGCAGGCACCTTTGCATGGCCACAGCACAGCTCCCCCTTCCCTGTGCCCACCATGTTCCCCTTCCCGCAGTCTGACCTGGCAATGAGGGTCTCTGCGACTCGTGAGAGCTGCTGCAAGAGGCTGTTCTCCTCCTCGGTCAGGTACTCCATGGACTGCTGGGAGCTGAGCCGTGGCCGTGTGGCTGCTCGGTAGCTCTCTCCTTTCTGTTTGTCCTCCCAGGACTTGAGGGTGCTTTCAAATGCCTGCAGGGGACAGACATGCCCCCTGTGAGATGGTGATACCTCCTTCCCATGTCCCAGCATGGTCTTGATGAGCACCCCAATCTCACCCGGTCCCTTGTCAGCATCTGGGCTCTATTCTTGTGCTGGATTTTGATGATGCCAGGTGGCTGGATCCAGGCTTCTCCATCCACCTGCACAGGGACACCCTCGTCCCCCCGGATGGTGATCTTCACCATGCGGCACTGTGGGGCAGACAGCCCAGGGGTGGCATCAATAGCTGCCAAGCTGAGCACTGCCTCAGGCTCCACTGCTGCCCCAAAAGCTTCCTGGCACCGCTTGTGGTCCTGCAGGGTGCCTTGCCACTACCTGTGCAATGCGATGGTGCTGGAGGTTGATGACCCGTGACACAGCCATCTGGATGCTGCCAAAAACTGCCACCACCTCCAGCTTCTTGTCATCGAAGGATGGCGCCCCAAAGTTCTGTGGAGGTCAACTGCACATGAGACTTCTAAAACGGGCTCATTTTGGGACCCAGCTTTTCCCCTATGTGTGCCCAAGGCAGGGACACCCCAGCCCTAGGGTGTTTTAGGACTGGGGACAGGACATTACGCCACCCAACTCATCTCATGGTACTGGCACTCACATTGTCCTCCTTGGTGCCTCCCCAGAAGTTGATGCCCCCAGCATAGCTGGGGATGTTGAGAACAGCAATGCCCTGCAGGCTGGGCAGCGAGATAGGCACCCCGTCACACTGCAAGAGAGGGCTAAGCCTGAGGGGCCGCTCTAACGCTGCTCCTCCCACCCTGTCTCCATTTTCCCAGCACTGTACCTCCAGCTGTACCCGCTGCTCCAGGTTCTTGTAGGTGCGCTGCAGGAGCTCCTTTGTGCCTAGCACTCCATACCACATCATATTCTTGGTGCGGCTGCTGTGGGGCAAAGTGGAACAGATGAGGAGCTGTGGGCTCCCCACCGCCTGGCACAGGCTCCACACCCTTCCCAGGGCACTGTGCTGAACGGTCCTGGACTGTTGGCCCTACCTTAGTTTCCTCAATTCCTGCTACCTCCCAGGAACACCAAGGTGTAGCATGTTGCACCCAGATATTAACCCTTCCATGCCAGCATGGCAATGTCCCTCTCTCCTGGTGCAGAGCAAGTAAATCCCACCAAGCCCTCGTGTCTTCACCCTTTCTGGGGTGCCTGCCACCAAGGGGTGCTCATCCCAGTAACAGGTGCAGGTACAACATCTGCTGCAAGAAGGATCCCCAGCACAGTAGCACAAAGTCAGCCCTATGCCTCCCAGCATCCTGATGGTCCCTCGTGGTGCAAGCACTAGAGAGCCAGGTGTACATGTTTCTCCTCATGGAAATCTGAGGGTTACAGCCAACCTGCACTTCTTGGGGTGCTCATCACGTTTGTTGTTGAACTCCAGGGAGATCTTTGCATCCAGGCCGATGCCAAAGTAGTTATTCATGACGCATTTCTCCAAGAAGTGGCTGAAAGCAGCAAACAGGGAAAGCAGGTTGAGCAGCAGCTGCACATCGGTGACTCTGGGTTGGCATCAGAGGATGCAGTGTAACACCCACTGGAGCAGAGCAACTGGCACTGGGAAACCTGACCAAAACTAGCAAGGATGGCTGCATTTCCCTCAGTCACCATGCCAGGACACCCATGGCACAGCCAGGACCCGCGTGCAGGCGGGAGCACCAAGCTCCAAGCATCAGCCAGAGATCCCCCACCATGCACAGGCAGGCTCCCCCAGCATGGGCACTGCTTGGCCAGAGAGGGCCTGGTACCAGGGATGCCCTACTGGAGGGCAGAGGCTGCTGCAGCAGCCTCTTCAAAGGGGCAGCATGGTACCAGCTCTGCTCTGCTCCTGCTCCATAATGAGCAAGAGTGGGCCAGGGTTCCCAGGGCACGCAGAACACCTGACTCACAGGGTGCTGGGGTCTTCAGGGAACTGCAAACTGCCA
The DNA here is from genome assembly GCA_013400215.1 of Cisticola juncidis. Lineage (NCBI taxonomy): Eukaryota > Metazoa > Chordata > Aves > Passeriformes > Cisticolidae > Cisticola > Cisticola juncidis. The sequence goes on from VXBR01008245.1 coordinate 351,216, forward strand.
AAGGTGTCTGGCTGGTCCAGGATGATGGAGGAAGATGCAGAGGTCACCGTCACCCGCTGGGAGCCTGGCCAAAGTGGACAGGGAGGTAGCTGCCACATTGGTTCTCACTCTGAGCTCATCCCACAGCTCATTCCCATGCCCCCACAAAATGCCATATGCCCTGCTGGCATCTTACTGAGCTTCTCCTCCTCCTTGTTGAGTTCCTCCAAGCTGTCCTTGCTGGGGCCCACACTGCCCTGATAGGCTTGGGTCTGCTTGTTCTGCTCATCCACAGCTAGATCCAAAGAGAGGCATGACAGGGAGTCTGGGCAGCCCTGTTGCCCCTCCTCACATCAGCCCTGTGGGCTCATGCCAGAAGGGCCCAGGGTGAGGCCACTGCTGCCATCCCAAGGATCCCAGGGAAGAATAAAGCCATGGGTCCAGCACCAACCCACTGTGGCTTCACAGACCCTGCCAGGCTGCTGCAGCATCAGGGAAGCTGCCATCTCCCACCACTCCCTCACCTTTTTCTGTTTGCTCAATGATTTGTCGCAGGGCTTTCTTCAGGCTGTTTGCCCGCAGCATGAGTTGCTCCTTGGATTTGAAGACGCGAGGCATGGGGCTGGGGTTGAAGCTGCCAGCTTTCTCCTGGTCCTTGACATCAGCATGGGTGGCCTGTGCCATTTCTTCAGGGACCATAATGGCCTGAGCCTCCTCATTCAGCTCCCGCACCAGCGAGTCCAGCTTTTCGTTCAGCATGGCGCACTGCAGGACACCCACCCCACTCAGCACCCAGCACAAGCTGCTGCCCCCCACCAGTGCTGAGTGCTTCCCTGGGCACTATGAGTGCCTGGATACCCCCAGGCACCTGGACTCCCCATGCTTGGGCACCCCAAGCACGGACAATACACGCACAACAAGGGCATAGGGTGGAGGAGCAGCCCCTCCCCTGCTTGGGGGCTGTGCCACCAGCTTGACCCAGCCCTCCAGCTCCCCTGAAACACACCTTCCGTGCCATCAGCTCAGCCTCCTGCTTGTTCTCCGTTGCCCTCTTGTAAGCCCGCCCAACTTCAGTCACAAAGTCATTGACAGTGCCACAGAGGAACCTGCCAAGGGAAGCGGCCGGAGGTCAAGAGGAGCACAGCATGGCCAGTGAGGCACAGATGCCAGCCAAGGGGGCTGCTGAGATAACATTTGCTGTTCCAGAGGGACAGTGCCAGGATTAGCCAGGCACCACCACACCTGGCAGCTGCTGGTTGGGACAGCCTGGCTGAGGCAGGTGCAGTGGTCCTGGGGACATGCCCCAGCCCAGCAAAGCGGCTCTGGCATCCCCATCAACAGTCCCCTCCTTACTTTGCAGAGGAGATCACCACTGAGTGCTTGTCTGACTCCAGAATCTTGGCCAGGTGGAATGCAACAGAGTCGGCGTAATGCGAGATCTGGACCTGGGGAGCATAGGTGGAGACAGTTGGAGCCTTGCCACCCTGCCATGTGCACCGCTCAGGGAGGGAGCTTTGCCCAACCAGCCTTGAACTCGGGATGATCAGTCCACTCCCACCACTGATGGCAGCCATGCCCATGCTGCTGGGCAGAGGGGAAGTCAGTCACATCAGGAGGAAAACTGAGGCAAGGGGCTGAAGGGGAGCACACAGAAGAGTCCAAAGCAGTCCAAAGATTGGTGACAGGTTAGCTCTACCTCACCTTCTGCCTGCTCCCAGCTGCACATATCAGGCTGAGAACTGTCAGGCTTATTTCATTGCATGCAGCCAACTGTGAGCCCCCTCGTAGCCCCAGTCCCCAGGGATCCCCAGCATGACTTCTTCCTGTGCCATCCCTCCCTGTGTGTCCCTGAATGGGGTTGAAAAGAAACCCGCCCTCCAGCCTGTACACCCCATCTCAAACCCTCAAGTGCCAGCAATTCCCACCTGGATGTTGGAGTCTCCATTTTCCTCATCCTTCAGGGATGATGGGGACTGCTTGGGGGCCTCATAGGTCAGCACGCTCCACCTGCCAAGCAGAGACCGTGGTTGCTTGCCATCTCCTGGCCCCCTAGCGCATGGACAGGCAAGGAACTGGGACAGGCTGCCCAAGAGATGCCAAGGTAGGGGAGACAGAGAGACATGTATTCTGTGCCCTGCTCACCGGTCCAGCATCTTGGTGGTCGCCCTTTCCAGCTTCTCCAGGATCTGCAGCAGCTGAGTGTCATCATCACACAGGCTGCCCCAGCCCAGGACTCGTGCCAGGTCATTACCAGTCCCCAGTGGCAGAACACCCAGCTGACACTGCAGGAGAGAGACAGAGTGGGGGTGCTCAGAGCAGCCCCCAAGGGCACCTGTGACATCCCCAACCCTGCTGTGCCCATCACTTGGCAGCACACAGGCGAGCAGAGTGTGCCAGCACTGGGGATGGTGCCAGCCTGCACTAGCAATGCCAGGCACTCCCACTCACCTGCTTGTGGAGGCCAAGGGCATCAATCTCAGAGAGCACCCAACCCACGCTGCCATCCCCACCACACACCAGGATTCTGAAGGTGGAGAACTTCTGGAAGAGGCGCAGCCTGGGTGGGGGGCAAGGAGAAAGGGACTGAGTGCTGTGCCAGGTGCCCACCAGGATTCCACCATGGCAGTTAGGGCTCAGCGTGCTCAGGCTGGCACTTACCCCAGGTGTGGGCCCCCATTCATGAGGTCAAACACTTGGGCTGGGTTGAGGAACTGTTTGAACTTGCGCAGAAACTTGACACCCTGGTTGTCCCCACTCTTAGAGTTGACAAAGGCCAAGAGAGGGCTGGAGCAGGTCGAGGGGCAGGTGGCTTTCCAGAAACCTGCAGTAAGCCCAAACACATGAGCCCCAGCTCTCACTCCCCACACACTTCAGGAGAGCAGTGTGGACACTCCATCTGTGCCGAGCCCAGCCTGTGGGGTGCTGAGGCAGGAGAGGCAGTGATGGGGATGTCTAGGGGATAGTTAGGGGCAGAGAGAAGAGGAAAACACTGTGCTTTTAAAGAAATGAGATGGGGAAAGAAATGTGCCCAAGGCAGAGCAGGATTTACAGCTGGCCCAGAGCTGCACCCGCCTCAGGCACACCTTGGCCATCCCAGTCCCCTGGCTGCTGTCTGCAGGCTCTTTCCCTTGGCAGACCCAGCAATGCTGCAGCAGGGACTGCATCAGCCGTCACTACCACTGGCACCAGCCCCACAGCCATTGCCCTCAGAGACCCGTGGGCTGCAACCAGGAGCCCCAGCACCCCCACCACAGCAAGAGCATGAGGGCAACATCCCCACAGCCCACCCTCTCTTTGCCTGGCCACCACTCCCTCTCCACTCCCAGCCCAGCTGAGCAGAGGAGATGGGTAACACAAAGCACTGGGAGCTGCTGAGTCAAGAGCGTGGGCTGCAGCGGAAAAGCTTGCTGCCAGCAGTACCCATATGCTTCAGCAGGACAGCGTGGCAGGACAAGGCGGGACTAATGCCTTGCTAAGCTGTTCCCAGTCAAATGGGCAACAGTCACAGCCACGGATGGCTGGGCTGCTGGAGAGGGACAGGGCAGAGATGCTGCCAGGGGTCAGCCATCACAGCCAAGGCTCTGGAGCCGAGGAGCAGCCGTGTGATGGTTACCCTGATAGCATCCCAATGAGTAACAAGAGGCAAATGAGCCACCGGCTGAGCTGAGTGGTGAAAAGCACTAGAGAATGAAGAAAGAAATATCCGGAGCAGAACAGATTTTGCTCAGTGGAGGCCAGCTGGGCCCCTCACAAGAAGGAGACAGCCAGGGGTGTCTCCTCATGCCCCACATGGCTTCTCCCTGCAGTGTCCTATGCCAGGGCAAAGCTGTGCTCTGCACTACTAAAAAACCAGCTGACGTTCAGGCACGGACAAATAACCCAAGCAAGAGCTTTATCCTGATTTGAGAGAAGCTGAACCATTGAGGTGCAACAGAGGACAGCCCAGGGGTGTAGGGCTGGCACCACTGATCCCAGCACAGAGGGACCATGTCCTGAGCCACTGCAAGAGGTGGCCTGGCAAGAGCAGCTAAAGCAACATGCAAGCAAGATGTGCTATCCCAAAGCCCACAGAATACCACCAAGCCCTTAAGCAGAGTGCAAGGCAACAAGCAGCATTCAACCAAGCCAGGGTGTTGAAGGTGGCATTCCTGCTGCCCCACAAAATAGGCACAGTGCCACAAGTCAAAGCCTCCAGAGGAACTCAGAGAGCTCAGAGCCCTATCTCAAACAGCCTGTCACCCCCACCAGACTAGCCCTGTGCCCTCTGTCACTCACCATCAGAATCGATGCTGTTCAAGGCAGTTGGTGGGATGATGGACACTTTGTATTGGCCCAGGGGGCACCTCTTGCCAAGGAGCTCCTTGCAGGCACTGTGAACCTGTGAACACAGGAACACCTGCATAAGCAAAGCTGAGGGATGCAGCACCAAGGTGCCCCGCATTAGCTTTCCCAGACATGCACACAGGAGGGACAGTGCTATCTGTGCTGTGAGAGGGGTGGGGACAGGGATGGGTACTTCCTTACAATGGCCTTGCACCAGAGACATCGCCAGTCCTGCAGCCTCCGGACACTGCCGCAGGTCCGGTCGCAGACAGCGCAGCGTGCACTGACGGGCAAGTTCCCCTCCAGCCACTGATGGGGCATGGCCACCTGCAGAGAAGGGCAGCCACCAATGGCATGCTGCACATTTGAGGGAAAGGTCTTAGGCTACCTCATTCCCCAAACACCATGCAGCAGGGCAAAGTAGGTCTGGGACCCCTCACATGTCCTCTCATCCCTGCCTGCCTGGCCCCTTGAAGCCAGCAGCATGTGAGGCAGAGTTGACAGGTCTCCAGAAAATGTATGGAGGTGGCCCCACCTAGACAGCAAAAAGCATGCCAAAGGAGGTGTCCCCAGGCTATGCCCCTGCAGAGCCAAGCCCAGAGCCACACAATGCAGGGGACAGCTACAGTTTCTTCCTGCTTCCTGATTTGGGCACAGCAAGGCCAGTTCTGCTGGAGGATCTGTCCTCCTGGCATCCCTGACAGGGAGTTCCCTGCTTACCCCATCCTCATCCTCGATGATTTCAATGCCGATGGAGGCCAGAGTCGTCCACTTGCAGTTGTTTGTGGCTCTGACAGCACAGCGCTTGTGTGCCTTGAACTTGCAGACTGCATGGGGAGAGAAGTGAGGAGCAGGAAAGGTCCCCACAGCATGCACATCCCTGGTCCCAAACTCCTCTGCGTGTGTGCAGTGGGCAGCACCCTGCACCACTCCTGCTCTGGCCCCGCCTTGAGAGGCTGCCCTGCCCACCTCCCAGTAGGACCCCAGCACTGACCTTCACAGGAGAGGCCATGGGAGGTGACCCCTGGAAGAGCTTCGCGGCACACGTTGCAGAAGGTGGGGCGGGCGTGGGAGCAGGCGTACCAATTGTGCATGCCCGAGAAGTGCTCCATGTTGAATTGTGTGGCCTGGAGGCACAGGCCTGCCCCATCAGTGCCTGGGACCCTCAGCTGGCACTCCTTCCCTCCTGCCCCCCCGAGTCCTCCCAGCCCAGCTCCTGTCTTCCTTGTGGGGCTATGCCAAGGGCAACAGCTCTTGTCTGGCAGTCAGACACACAGAGGGAAACACACTCTACATGGAAATATGGATCCACACAGCACCCTGCCCACATCACCTCATGGATCTCCCACTTCTGGACAGATTTCAGGGCAGTGATCCAGTCCTCCATCTCTTTGCGGTTCTCTGCACATAAGATGAGCTTCCGGAATGGCGTGATCACCTGCAACAGCCACCATCCCCACATTCTCTCGCAAGGCCACCGCCAGGCCAGCCAGAACCCAGCACAGACCCCAGCAATGTCTGACACATCACTGCCACCTCCAGCAGCAGAAGGCCATGCTATGGAGTGCCCCGTGGCTCTGGGGGTATGAGAGAGGTCTGTAGTGCCCCCTCACAAGGTGCTGGGGTCTCTACAGTGTGCAGTTGGTAGCCCCGCATCTCCCTCACCGTGAAACTGTTGTTGATGTTCTTGGTGCTGGTCTCAGCCACACTGGCATCAGATAGGTCCACCTCATCAAAGATCAGGGACTGCAAGGGAGGAACCAGAGTTCCAGTCCACCAGGCAGGGATCTCTGTCTCCTCTGGATTGCAAGGCTCAGGTCCCCCCAACTGAGCATGCTGGAAGTGACCCCCAGCCTACCTTGGCATCCTTAGCATAATAGAGTGTCCTGCCTCGCAGCTTGAAGTATCGTCTCTTCCACCTCTGGAAGGAGCTCGTCTGCTTCAGCAACAGCCCCTCCTTTATGCTCTTCTGCAGAGACAACAGTGTCCTGAGCTCCCACAGTCCAACAGGATTGCCAAAGTCACCATCTTCCCCTGTGCCCCCAGTCCCTGGGTCCCCAAGAACACAGATTGGACATTCAGGGGCTCACTCTTGCTGCATGTAGCAGGACAAGTTATGTTCCCTGTCCACCATTGCCGGGGCACTCCCTGTGATCTGGAAGGATGCTGCTGGACATGGCAGGGCTGGAAGATGCAAGTCTCCAGCAGTGCAGAGCCTCGGCTGTTGATGTTTCCACTCCATCCCCAGGGCAGTGCCTGAGATCCTCACCCTGCTGCAGCTCCCTAGAAGCCAAGGGCAGAACTGGAGCCAGGAGAGCTTCCTTTAAGAGGACACCAATGCTCCAGAGATACCAGTACTGCAGCTTGAAAGTGGCATTACTTGGGCACTGAGGCCCCAGCCAGTTTGGAGAGCAGACAGCCGGGGTGCAGCCAGCTGGGCCTTGCCCCCACAGCCCTTGGAGGGGACACCCTGGGGCTGAGAGCAGCCTGCAGCAGGCAAAGCATCCCCTGCAGCACAGTGCGTCACTGCAACCTGGCTGCCCATCCTCTGCCCTCCCCGAAACACAGCACCTGCCAATATTTACCCTTCTCGCAGTGGTGTTTACAAGACTCAATTAATTAGTGTTTGCAACATAGATATGAGCCTAAGTGGGGTGGCAGAGATGCTCTGGCACTGCCTCATCTTTGATTGTGTCTTCTTTAAACACCACCGGCAGCTCTGTTCGGCTGTTTCTCTGCAATTAGCTGCCACAGTGGTTGTATCCAATCCAGGCACATGATGACAAGCCACATTTAACAGCAAATTAGTACTGGGCACGAGGGCACAGCAAGGGAACCATGGCCCTGGGGCTCTGCACTCCTGTGCCAACCCATGTGCTGCAAGAGGTGGCACCCAGGCACCCACCAGCCTGCAAACACACCAGCCCCAGGTCTCAGCCTTAATCTACTGCCCCATGGGTCTGAACCAGATGGACAAACACCAGGAACAGCAGGAGCCTTCAAAGTCACAAAGAAGCTAAAACCCTGTCTGGGGTGCTCCCTGAGCCTAAACTCCCCAAATGCCTAACCCTCCCAAACCTCCCTGGGGCACCCACAAGGTTGTTCCCTGCTCTCTTCCAGTTTGGAGTTTGAAGAGGGATGTTTTAAGCCTTTATCACTCCCCAAGACTGGTGCAGAGTTTGCTGTGGTCAATCACCATGATGCCTATGAATGTCAGTGCAGGTTCAAACAGCCCAGTTGTCCCCAGTGCCAGCACCCTGGGACACACTGCGTCCTTTCCCTAGCTCCTCAGTTGTGAGAGCACAAAGGGGCCCTTCCAGTGGGGTCCAGCTGTGACCCCCAGATCCACACACAAACTTGCACCCTAGCAGTCCTTGTCCCACACAAGGGGACAAGCCAGGGTCCTGCCATAGCCAGGTGGGATCCAGCCCCAAACACCCCATCCACCACACCTGGCTGCACTCCTCAGGCGCAGGTGCCGTGTTTGCTGCAGTCATTGCTGTTGCTGCAAAGGACAGGCAGTGTGTGACAGTGAGGAGTGATGTGAGGAGCTGTGACGGTAGGGGAGGTGGGGGGACAGCAGGAGAGAAGGATGACAGGGAGAAGGAAGAAGAGGCAGGTCCATGGTGGTGCCTCAGGGCTATCACAGCACGGACTGGAGCCAGCTGGGCACAGGCACTTTGCCTGGCTCCAGGGCCACGTGGGTGGCAGGATACAGCAAGGACTGGCTGCCTGGGAGCATGGCACCTACTCCTGCAAAAAAGGGTCAGAGCCGAAACACCCCCAGCAGCAGCTCCTGACAGCAGCAAAAAGTCATCACTCAGCCCGAAGATGTCACAGTCCTGGCCATCCCAGGGACAATATGCAGCTGCCCTGAAAGGCAGAGTCCCCCACCTTCACCACAACACCCATCAGAGTTTTACAAGACTTCCAATACCATGGCTGGGGGGAGTGTGCCTCTGTTTTCCGCCAGTGCAGACTAATCCCTAGTTATCCCAACATGGGGTGGCAAAATTGGTGCAGAGAAGCTCAGAGGGCACCTCTGCCCACACCTACCCTTGGGGGCTGCTTTGGGTATCAAAGCCAAAGCCCTCTGCGTTGCCATGTGCAGCATTTTGCTGCACAACTCACATCAACAGTTACCCGTCCAAGTTCCATCATCCCTGGTGTGTGATGCCACAGGCTCCATTGGTGCCAGCATAGGGCCAGACAACCCTTCCCTGAGGAAAATAAGGCAGGTCCACTTTCCAAAATAAGCCCAGGAGCCCAGCTGTCTCACGCTGCTGGGGCAGGCACACAAGTCTGGGGTGCCACAGGGCTGTTTTGGGATCTCACTATGGTAAGCCACCCACTTACCTCATTTTTTGACCATGGGCCTCAGCCAGGAGCAGGGAGCAGCTCCCAAGTGGCTCTGCAGTTTTGGACCCCTGCTTTTGGAATGAACAACACAAGGGACCTGATGACCAAGGCCAGCAGAAGGCCCAGCCACACAGTGAGAAACCACACTGCAGCAGCACTGCTGGGTGAGCCCAGTGTTTCCTCTTTGCAAACAGGAAAGGGCTGGAGATGGCAAAGCAGACAGGCCATGCCAGGGTGGCATCACCCCTGCTGTGCTGGCTGCCTGAAACCCTGTCCAGGGCACCAGTGTCACCACAGTAATATTGTAAATGGCTACTAGGTACCCTAGAACTCAAAAGAGCTGGAGCTGAGCACCTGCAACACAGGGACTGCCTCTTCTGCCAGGAAAGTTTTGGGGAAACTGGCAGCCCCTGGCCACTGGGCAGTGAGCTCTGCACCAGTCACTGCACAGCTGTAAGCACAGTGTGCTACCCACACCCCAAAACAAGCCCAAGCTGCACTCCACTCACCAGTGTGTGCAGCTGCAGCTTTTCTGTCTGGAGAGCCCCAGGCAGCACAGCAGGGAGCCTCAGCAAAGCCAGTGCTGGCCCCATCTCAGCAACCGAGGTGGCACACACAGAGCCACGTACAACCTGCCCAGAAATCAGCCAGAGGCCAGGTCCCCTGTAGGACTCTCTCCCAGCACTCCACTGCCCCATCCTGAGGTCCTTCCCTGCTGTTTCCAGCCCAGCGGACTCAGCACCAACACTGGGGGGATCCCAGAGGTACAGGGTGGGAAGGCAAAGGCAAGAATGAAACCATACAGCATCTGCAGACACTACCACCTCCAGCTCAGATGCATCTGAAGCGGCAGTGGCAGTGGAGCCTCAGAGGGGACACAGGTAAAAATGGCCCTGGGAGGATGGCCAGCTACCTGCCATGCCAGGACTGGACTGGTTCCCAGAGGCCATCATGCCACAGGCTGGCTGTGTGCTCGGCAGGCCAGGGGAGCTCAGCACCCTCCAGCAAGGATTCTTCCAGGTCAGGCTACAACCCAAAAAGCCAGCTCTTCCTTCAGCCCTAAAGCAGATCCCCAGGATGCTGCTATGTTCTGTCACCCCACTCTCCCAGATCTGTCACCACCATTCCTGGGAGGAGCCCATTGTGCAGCCAAGACTGACCACAGCTGGGCCAGGAGGGTTTGCCTGCTGGGATCAGCCTGGACAGCGAAGGAGAGCCTGGAGATGAGCCAGAAAGGTTGTTACTCACGAATGCCGTCACAGATGGCTGGTGAGCATCACACTGTCTGCCCACACAGCTGGCCACCCTATACCACTCCTGAAGGGATATACTTGTCCCTGTGACCACACGATGCCTCACCCAGTAGGAGGAGAAGGGAAAGAGGATAACCTGTCAACACACCAACCTGCCTTGCATCAGCATCATTCCAGGCAGCCACCCTCCTGCTCCAAGTGCAGCAGCCCACTGGGCACAAGCCAGGGTCCAGTTGCATCAGAGCTCAACCTCCAGCTGAGGCAGCAGGCACCAGGACCACAGAGGAAAGCTGGCAGACCTCAAACAGCTCAGCTGCAAGGCTTCCACCAGCTGCTAGGCACTCCATGAGCTGGAGTCAGTTGGAAACCTTATCAGACACAGCAGAGCTCTTCTGGGACTGAGAAGTCAGGGGGCTCAGTGCCTGACAGGTGCTACGGCCCCACAAGCTCAGCTGCTTCCAGAGGATGGAGCTTTCTGCCATTGCAGGACCAACCACAATATGCCTTCTCTGTGCTGGGTGGATGCTTAAAAGGAGATTTCTGCACCAGTCCTGACAAGCCATCACATCGTGCCCACAAGACAAACGGCAAGGGGACAGAGAATTAACAGGAGAGGAATGGAGCCCCCAGAAAAACAACTACCCCCATAACGCACATCATCCAGCAGCTGCTTTTTAAAAATGAGGTCATGCTTCCCTATCTACAGCCACATTGGTCCCCAAGCATCCTGCTGGCAGGCATCCCACACCAGCCCAACCTGTGCTAGTTCCCCCCTGCTCCTTGTGCTCAGATGCTGATGGGCACAGCCCTCCCACTCTGCCCAGCAGGGGTGGGCAAGAGCTGATGGACAAGAGCAACATTCACATAACGGAAAAAGTGAGCAGAGAGAGGGCAGAGTGCTTGAGAAACCTCACAAACATCTGGCTAGTGACACTGGGGCTATCTTCACACCCCAGGCACCAGCTTGGCAAGCCCTAATTAATGAGAGCAAGCCCAGCCTCCCTAGTCTCAGACAGATTTTCTTGTGTTGAGGTGGAATTTCCTATTTTTTCATCTCTGTCCATTGGCATACACCACTGAGACGAGCCTGGATCCCTCTTTGCTGCACCTCCCCTTTCAAAAACTGGGGACCCCTTGGTTACAGCCTCTCCTCCAGGCTGAACAGTCCCAGCTGTCCCAGGTTCTCTCTGTATGAGAGATGCTTTAGTGTCCCACCAGTGTCAAGTCCGGAAGATGCACTGCCCAGGAGCCATGGTCCATCCTCCTGCTGCAGAAGAAAGCATCAGGCCTGGCCTTCATCTTTCCAGGCCTGGCCTCAGCCAGCTCTACCTTGCTTTCTTCATCTTTTGGCCAGGAGTTAGCACGCAGTGGGCAGCCTTCCCCACAGCCTGGCTCTACAGCACTGCCTCACCAGGCTCCCTACAGCTGCCCAACACCCCAGTATGCACAGGTACAGCTTGTCCCTTTCCTGGGGCACCCTGAGCCTGCAGGGTGCTCAATGCCTGCAGCAAGGACAAGAAGCCTTCATTCTTCAGGGTACCAATAACCCTACTGATCTCCCTGAGCCCCATGGGAGGATTCTGGTGGGTCCCTCAGCCCCCATCAAGCAGCTGTGATGTATCTCAAGATCAGGGATTTGGGAACACGATCCCCTTTCCAAACAGCAGACAAGCCATGGTGGCCCCTGCCCACCATGGTCATGTACATTGTGTTCATGCCATGGGCAACACTGGATCCCTGGCATGCATCCTGCTGTGCCCCCCTTGATGCCTCCATCTCCCAGCTCTGGTGCAATCACCAAAGGACCTGTCGCTCGCTGAACCAAACACCGCTGCTGGACCACTCTCTGCCTGCACTCAGCTGCTGGGAGAGCCTGTGCTGAGGCAGTGCCAGGAAATGAATGCCCCAGCCATATGGGCAGGATGTGACCCACCACCCCCAGCAACTCAAATATGTTAGTGCATCCCAGAACCAACCTCTCTCTCCCCTTCACCTTCTCTCCATGACCAGCCCTAAAAGGACCAGTGCTGGGAAGCAGCATCACATCCCCCTCCCACTCTGCCCTTGCACACCTAAAACCTCATACAGGTAACTGGCAGCCCCCAGCTGCATTGAGGGGTGAGGTGGTGGGGGGACGACATCAGCAAGACCCCATCCATCCTGGAGCCTTTCAGTCCATGGGGACACCTGCATCTGGCAGCTGTTTTTGTCACTGAGCACAATGACCTCACTGCCTTCACGCCAATGCTGGCACAAAGCAGTTCCAGCCTGGAGGTGTGGAGTGGGGTGATGTGATTGATGTGGAGGCTTGAAGAAGGGATGTGGGGGCATGGGTGGGTGTTTAGAGTGCAGATGCACTGGGATTGGGGATCAGTAATCAGACAGATTTAGCAGATCCCAAAATAATCCTCATCTACTCCTGTCCCAGGAGCTGGACAACAGCCTGGAGTGGGAGAAGCTGCCTGTTTCCATCACCAGAGACCAAGGTCTCCCCAGTCAGTGTGAATGGACAGTGGGGTGAGGGTCCTGATCTTTCCCAGCCCTTCAACATGGCAGGTTCCTACAGACCCTCTCCAGCACCTCACCCACGACATAAGACCCAAAATAGGACAGTGTGCCCTGACCCCCCATCACCTGTTGTCTCAGGAGCTGCCATCCTGGCACTAACCTCTCCCTTACTGTGTTCTTTAGGCAATGATTCCCTACCCCAGCCCCACCTGGCTGGGGTAGGGGTGTTGCTCAGGAAGGCACCTGCCATGGCACACACTCTGTGGCTGTGGCTGGAGTGACAGGCAGCGCATATGCCATGTTAGGGCTGTGAGCCCGACCTGGGTGGCAGCAGCAATCTCATTAAAAAATCTTCATCTCCATAGGGAAGGAAGGAGTCCATCCAACCAGAGCCAGGCTGGCAAGTGTGGTCCTGCTCATCTGGACCAAGGCAAAGGCATCCTCAAGAAAAACACTGAACCCCAACACTGCAAGCACAGAGGTGGCAGGGGTGGCATAGACAGCTCACTCTCAGGCCCCTCCAGTTCCAGCCCGGCCACCTCTCACTCTCTCCTCCAGCTCAGTGGGCTGTTAACCCACACATGTCATTTCCACCTGCCCATCCATCACAGCACCTGCCGCCCCTGGCATGCTCACAGCATCATCTCCTGCATGGCTAATTGCTGATGCCAGGCAGGATGTGGGCAGCAGCCACACCAGGCAGGGAGACAGCTTTTCCCCACGTGCAGCCTGTCAGTGGCGAGGCCAGAACCTGTTGGTGGTATGGGGGGCTGTGGCAATTGGGCTGGGGCTCGTGTTCCTATGCTGCTGTTGTAGGACATGGGGATAGCCCAGTCATCTGCCCGTTCCCCTCAGACTTCCTGGCACTGATGCTCCTTGTGATGTCCCTGTGCCCCACAGCAGGGCAAGTGCTGCATGGCAAACTCCAGTGGCTACTGCTGCCCTTCTGGAAGGGTGCTGAGGGCTCACACAGAACTGCTGCCCTTCTGGAAGGGTGCTGAGGGCTCACACAGAACTGCTGCCCTTCTGGAAGGGTGCTGAGGGCTCACACAGAACTAAGCATCCCCATGACTCTGCCCACTGTCTTGCCTTCCCACCATGACTCACTCCCAACACCCTGCACCCAGCATAGCCCTCTACACCCATCGGGCAGGCAACTTGGAGAGGGCAGAGCTGGTGCCAGCCTGCTCCAAAGAAGGGGAAATTAAGGCATGTTACTTGAGTAGCTAGAGGGACTCAGCGCCTCCTCAATGCCCCATGCCCCAGAAATCTCTTCTGCCAAGTGAGAAAACCCCACGGTGCTAGGCTGGAAACATGCAATTTCCATACCTCTCGTCAGGTATCCTCTGCCCCACCTCACGCCAGTGCACCAGGCTTGGCACAACAGCCAAGCCAGGGCCAGCAGGAGGGGAGCCTGCCCCAGCCCCAAGCATCCCCACAGCTACCACCAGACCAAGTACACTGCCGCCTTCCCCTTCCTTCATGCCCTCAGCACCCAACACCAGAGTTTGGTGATACCTCCCTGCTCCACAACTGCATTCCTATGCTATGTTTTCAGAGCTCTCCCCTCTCCCCGGAGCAGCACAGCCACCAAATGCCCACTGAGGAGTGGCTGGCAACGGAAGCTGGCTGCGGGGGAATTTCTAGCAGCCCCCGTGTGCCACCCAACACTGCAGGCGCTGCCTTGACTCACTCCACCACCTCCTTCCCGCAGCTGAAAGGTGTATGCAAAGGGAATGCTCGCTCAGCATGTCATCCAGAGCATCCTCCCAGCACTGTATCTGCATCCTCCCTCCCCAAAATTTTACCCCCCAAACCTCCTTCTCTCCCCACGTCCCATCTAGCCATTCGGCCCAGGTGATTGCTCCCTGCATTGCATTTCACTGTCTGGACCTGGGACACCTCTGACCACGCATTCCTGCTTGGCTAAGGCACTACACCCTATATTTTGTAGGTACCATCAAAATAGCTTTTTCTGAGCAAACTGTGATACACACACACACACGGGCACACACACCCCAGCTGCTCTCATGCCAGTGGCTGGGAAGTATAAGTGTCACGTCTGACCTCAAGGGTGTTCCCATCTGTCCAGCAAAACACCACTGGGGACTGGATCTGTGGGAATGAGGCCCACAGGGGAGCTGGCACAGCCAAATTAATCTGGGACACTAGGAAAGATGCAGGTTTCATTTTGCCACCCAACAAGCCCTGCACCCACAGTGCCTGCAGCAGGGTGTGCAATCCCAGAAGCCTACACAACTGTCATGACCTTAAATCTCAGCCCCAGAGCATCCACAGCACAGAGCTTCCCAAACAAGAGTCCTCTTCTTCCAGGGACAGGTAAGAGGAACCGAGGGGATACAAATGCAGCATGAAGTAATGTGGTAGGGGCTGTCTGGGTATGGGAGAGGGCCTGTTTGTGAATAGTGGGATAAAATCTGTGCTTCACAGCCCCATAGGACCAATGCTGACACTACCAGCATGTGGCGTTTGCATGTTTCTATGTGGCCTCCCACAGGGCACAGGGGGTCAGAACCCTCCCAGCTCTGGCTGGGTCAAGTCTGCCAGCAGCAAGAACCTGGTACTGATTCACACCCTAGAGAAGGTAAACTCCCCTGCCTTGTTTTCAGCAGTGACCCCACACCCAGCCAGCCCCTCACCCACAGCATCCCCCACCCCTGACCTTGCTTCTCATCTGCCCCGAAGTGGAAACCTTCCGGATG
Source organism: Cisticola juncidis (assembly GCA_013400215.1). Classification (NCBI taxonomy): domain Eukaryota; kingdom Metazoa; phylum Chordata; class Aves; order Passeriformes; family Cisticolidae; genus Cisticola; species Cisticola juncidis. The sequence goes on from VXBR01008245.1 coordinate 366,361, forward strand.
AGCTTGTGAGAACTGTCCTCCTGCTCGCCCTCGCTGTCAGACGACTCCTCACCACCCACCTCGGGTGAGATGGGTGCCAGCTTGTCTGAGTCCAGGGACAACACTGATTCACAGGTCTTCCTCGAGAACGGGTCCCCAGGCACCAGCTTCTCAGCCATCTTCTGACCTGGCTTGGCTCAGAGCTCTGCAGCCTCCTATGACAGCGCTGGGAGGACAAGGACACGTACAAATGGAGGAAGAGCCCTGAAGAGGCATTCATGGTCCCTCATCCTGTAGGGCTCCACCAGCTGGGAGGTGCAATCCTGGAAATCAAGGGAGATGGCGCTTCCTCATCTCCCAGCCGGGGCGGCATCCTTGCAGGCAATTTTCCTTCCTTGCCTTTTTTCAGTGTTCCAGCTATTCCTCAGCCTACCTGGCATTCCAACGTTGTCCCTGGCTTGGGCACAGGAGACTGTTGCCTGCCCCATGCTCGGGCATCAATACATTGGTGCATAGAGGGGTAGAACCCCTTCCGCAGCCTGTGCTATTTGCCCCTGTTGCCCACCCCCGAGGTGCTGGGCTGTCCTGCGTGGCCGGATCTCCATGAAAAGCAGCAGCTGGACCCTGCCATCCGTCTGGCTCTGGCAGCTGGGAAGGGATGGGTGAACCTCACGCGCCCATGGGTCGCCAGCCCCGAGCAGGTGACTGCGGGTGGGCTGGGATGGAGGGAGGAGAGCGGGATTCCCGCATGCGGGGGAAGCCATCCCCCCCACGGC
>VXBR01008245.1:367471-383038 GCA_013400215.1 Cisticola juncidis
GGCGCGCGTGTGCCCACGCACCTCCGCCGGGCACATACATGTGCGCGCTCCCGCACGCACCCAGGCACGCACAGCCCAGGCGTGGGCGCGCACGCACACACCGCCGCCGTGCACACACCTGTGCACACGCTCACACATGCACGGGCAGGCGCGGCTCCGGCAGCGGCGTGCACGTGTGCTGCCACCGTGCACAAACGAATGCTCCCCTCACATGGGGCACATGCATGGGCATGGGAGAGCACATGCACCACTGCAGTGCACCTGTGTGTACACCACCCACGTGGGCAGAGCCAACACAGGCATCACAGCCGTATATGTGTACGCCATCCACACAGGCGTATGCACGAGCAGGCACATGCACGGTTTCCATGCCCATATCTGTGGTTGCAGACCACATGCACACGCGTGCGCATAGATGCGTGTGGGCATGGGTAAGCACATGCAGTGCCACTGTGCACATATTTGTGCATTCCCCACAAGGGTGGGCATATCGCTGGCATGGGTGAGAATTCACAACGTGGCCACGCACCTTTTTGTGCACGTACCCGCATGCACACCCCAGGCACAGGTGAGCATGTGCACCATTGCTATGCAACCATATGGGCATATAGAGACACATGGAGGCATGGCCGAGCATACACACAGACGCCTCCACACACTTACTCGTACACACACTTCCATGTGCACACAAACATGCTGGCAGCCTAGAGAGCGACCCATGTCCTGAGTGCATCTCCAGCAGGGTGGGCAGCAGGATGAGGGAGGGAACTTCTCCCCATCTGCTCTGCTCTGGTGAGATGCCCAGGAGTGCTGGCTCCAGCTCTGGAGTCGCCAGCACAAGGAGAATGTGGTGCTGTTAGAGCAGGTCAAGAGGAGACCACAGAGATGCTCTGAGGGCTGAAAACCATCTACTACAGAGAGAGGTAGTGAGATGGGGGTTTGTTCAGCCTGAAGAAGACAGGCTCCAGGGAAACCTTAAAGTAGCATTTCAATACATCAAGGGAGTTCCAAAAAGAGAGTTTTTGACAGGGTACATCCAGACAGGACAAAGGGCAACAGTCGTAAAGTGACCTATGGTGTGTTTGGGTTAGACAGAAAGAGGAAATCCTTTTTCATGAGGATGGTGAAGCACTGGCACAGGTTGCACAGAGAAGCTGTGGCTGGCCCATCTCTGGAAGTGTTCAGTGCCAGGCTGGGTAAGGCTTGGATCAACCTGGCATCCCTGGAAGATGTTCCTGCCCATGGCAGGGGTAGTTGGACAGAATGTCTTTCAAAGATCCCTCCAAACCCAAACCCTTCTGTGATTCTGTGGTGTGCATGCATGCAGATATCCCTACAGAGGTGTGATTGCGTAGAACATGTTCTAGAGCGTGTGTTGGAGCACACACACGTGCATGCACACATGGGTTGTGCTGCCAAACAGCCCACATCTAGGGAGAGAGGGTCTGGCCTCACTTTCCATTGCAGTGTCCCATGAGCGAGTCCCTTTGCTCATCTCTCATCTATGCCTCACTGCTGCTCTGGGCTCTCCATGCTGGCAGAGCCCCATATCCCTTCTTCCTGTTGGCCATGCTGTCCCAGCGCAGGGACGGGGAGGGCTCTCTTGTCCCTTCCCAATGTATGGCTTTCCTTTTGGGCTGTAATTGACTGGGAGTGAAGGGGGCCTAATATGGGGTTTGGACTTTTATGATCCAGGACTCCCCATCTGCCATATGTGGCAGGGGGCTGTCATGATAGCATCACTACCTGCCATGTCCTCATCCTTCCCCAGCTCGGGTGTATGGGATATCATGGGACAGATGTGGGATCTGTAAAATGGAGAGATCATTGTGATGGGGAGACAGACACCAGAGCCAGGGGCTACCTCACCTTTGTGGGTTCTGTTTGCAACTCTGGGAGACTGAGGACCCTGAATACTATGATGGGCCTGCTAGCCTGCATCTCCTCTGGGATCTCACTAAGGGATCCCCAGGAGACCCCATGACATGGCCACATTCAGTAGTGAGGGTCCCTGTAACAAACAACCTGGCCATGCTGCCACGCCTTTGGCTGACGGTCCTACCTGGCAGCAGCTGGAGCTGCATGGAGGGGCAATAGGGTTTTGAATGGGTCATGGGCCCAGTTTCCCTGTGCCTGAAGTTATCCATATGCAAGGGCTTGCACAAGCAGCCCTATGAACTCACACTTACACACATGTGCATGCATTTACCCACGTGTGCATTGGCTCACTTGCGTGTTCACACACACATGCATGCATTCACATGTGCACGTCACAGGACAAGTTTCCCCTTGTGTGTGTTCACCTGCATGTGCAGTCACTCACCACTGGTGCTTGTGAGCAGCAGATCGGGGCTGTACCCTACACACATGCGTTCACACATATGGCATGCGTTCCACTATGTGAACATGTGTACTCACAGGCATGTGTGTGCATTCATCTATGTAAGAGTTCAGCTGTGTGCACTCAAATGCATGTGCACATGTTATGAACAAGTTTACGTTAATCAATTTTTACCATGTTCTGTTAATTGTTAAATGTCAACATGTCAAATGTTGATCACCAAGATGAATGCATAGACTCTGTTAATCACCCATATTGTTAATTACCCTAACAAACAGTCCTTTACTTGTACCCTTTTCCTGTCGGGTATAGCCTCTGCTTCCAAAAATGGCACATAATATGCAAATAAAAGCACACTAGGGACACTGGGTACTACTTAGAAAAAAACGAGCCAATGCAAAATCTGAGACTGGAAGTAGTACCCCCAGACTGGCGTAGCAGCAGAGAAGTAGGACCACCAACCAAAGCAACTCCACCATGTTGCCATGACCTCAACAGTTCTTCACCTGCAGGAATCCCCCCTTAAAAAACGCTGCTGAGGATGGAAGCCCCAGGTCTGCTGTTTAGCAAAGCTGGCGATGTTTTTCTCGATGTCGTCGAAGGGAGCAGTGGCTGTTCTTCTTCCCGCGGGCCATCACTCAGAGCTGAATTCTTAACAAAGGCATTAAAAAAGGAGCAGGTCTCAGGGTCCTTTTCATTTCAACCACATCCACCTGTGCGTATGTGTGTCCACTTGTGTGCACTGACGTGCGTATGCCCATATCCCCTGCACAGCCAGACGGTCGCGCTCCTCATGCTTCCGGCCACTCGCCGACACGCTCCCATGCGCGTGCACGTGGGTATCCCATTGTGCACTCGCCCAAACTCACACTGGCCCCGTGCACGGACTCACACTGGAGCATCCCCGACGTCCCGTCCCAACACCTGTGCACGCGCACGCGGCCGCGCGCCTCTGCCCACCCCCGCGCTCGTGCCCGCGCGCACCTGCGCTCCCGCACCCACCTGCGTGCGCGTGCTCCGCCTGAGCACTGGCACCGCCCAGCGGCCGCCGCCGCCCCCGCACTGCCCCGGGCTGCTCCTTGCGAGCAGAGGAGTCCCCAGCGAAGGCACTGGGCACCGCCCTGCCGTACCGCGGTGAATCGGGGCGCCCTGGAACAGGCGGCAGCACGGCGACATCCTCCCGGGCACGGCCACCCCCTCCCCGGGGCTACCCCCAAAGCTCTGGCAACTATTCCCTGGCAGATTGCCAGAGAAAAGATAGTATGCAGTAGGCAAGTGCTGTCATCCTCACATGGATCCCGAGGGAAGGGTCCAGGCTCTAACCCATGCCCCAACTCAGCCTAGGAGCACTGGGAGCAGAAAACACATGCTCCCAGCGGCACTTTAGGTGCCCCCTGTGCCACGGGGGTATTCAGCTCCCAAGTGCTTGCCAAGCCTTGGTTCACCCCAGCTGGAGCAAGTACCCCCTCCCTGCTCCAGTGCCACTTGTTGAGGCAGAGGAACAAACCATGCAAGACACAGCTAGGACAGATGTGCAGCTTCTGCTGCTGCTTTACTGTTAAAGATACAATGACATGCAGCAACATGCAGGCGCTAGCAGGTCCTCCAGCACAGGGCCCTGTGCAGGGCTGCAGATCCCCACCATGAGGCAGCATGGTCCCCAGGAGGTGCAGTCTTTGGTCCTAGTAATGATCCTGGGGGTCGTTGAGATGGAGAGAAGGTTGAGGATCCCACATCTGCCAGGCAGCATCCCACAGTCCAGCCAGGCAGGTGTGAGGTGTAGTGTTTAAAAGGGCAGCCCAGAGCAGGGGTAGCAACAGAGGTGGGCTGCAGCAGGAGTACACAGGCAGGCATGGATGCTTCCTGGGCCCTGGGCTGGGTTGTCCAGCTATGGGGCCACCCCAAACTGCTGCAACATATATGACTCCTCAACTCCCTGCCCCAAGCTCCTCCTGGTTGCATTAAACCCCTGTGCAAAATCAGTATGAAGGCACCTGCTCATGCCATGGAGACAGGTGGACGGTGGTGTGGGTGACATCTACATGCTATTTGTGCTGTTGCAGCACAGAGGAAGGGACAGGTATCCCGTTTTGTCTTTAATGTGCTTTTTCCTCTATTTATTGCTCCGGGTTCAGCTACAAGCTAGAGGTAAGCGCTGGATGAGGCCTGGTTGTTTCCATGCCCACAGCATTGTTGACAGAGAGTAGCTGCAGGCCTCAGTGTACTGGTCCCAAAATCCCATGTCCTGGCAGGGAACCATCCCAAGACACAGGTACACAGCACCTACTGGTACTCAACTCGGCCCCCTGTGGTCCCTCAGCCAGCAGGGAGTGGGTTAAGAACCCACTGGCTGGGACCATTGTTTCTGACACAATGGGGAGGAAGAGGATGCTGGGGCTGAAATTCCTTCAGCTCCCACAGGACAGATGGACAGAGCTGAACAAACAGACATGACAGAGGATATGCAGAGTTTAACCCTTTCAGGTGCTGCATGAATAGTAGCTGGGGGGTGTTTAAGGCATGTGGTGCAGCACCAGGTACAAGACAGGCACTAGTGTCTAGGACGAGTTGCAGAGACCCCGTGGGCACAGAAAGACCCATGAGAATGGTGGCAGCATCCATCCATCTAGTCTTGCTGGGCCACAGGTTGCTGCGTGGCCAGAGCCCATGACAGCTCTGTGGCACAACAGCCCATCAGCACCTGGACTGGCCACCCCTCCCCTGCATGGTAAATCAGAAAAATAAATAAAAGGCAGGGCCTGGACAAATGGACAGACACAGGGAGAGCTCACAAGGGCCTGGATCTGCTTTGGCAGCAAGCTGGGATCACAGCCAGGATCCTGGAGGGAGGCTGGGTAGTGGGCTAGCAGTCCTTGGAAGCCTGGCCAAGGCTCTCACGCAGACATCTGAGCTGCTCCTGGCCCAGCTTGATCTTCTCTTCCAGCTCCCGCTGCTCAGCAATGAGGGCCGACTTCATCTTGATGAAGTGCTGGTAGTCCTGGAGGTGCTCAGAGGGCAGGTATCGTGCCACCATGGCACCCACTGCCTCCTCCCGCCGCCCCACGTGCTCCTTCAGCTCCTTGGCATCCTCCAGCTGTGCCACCAGCAGCCGCTGCTTCTCCCGCAGGGCCAGCTGTGGGCAAGACATCTGGTATTGGCATGGCATCTCACAGCCCAAAACCTCATGGGTGAGGGTCCCCTCCCCCATGCCCACCTTGTCCTCAGCAGGGGCATGTGGCCCCAGGCTGCCCAGGGCAGTTTCTACCCGGGCCAGGCGCCCCGACAGGGAGAGCAAGAGGTTGACCACCTTGTCCAGGTCGCCCACGAAGAGGCGGTACTTGTCGAACTCCCCTGGGGTGCAGAGGGCTTGCAGGCGGGCAGCCACATCCTCACCCAGTGCCCCATTGGCACTAATGTCCTCCTGCAGCCCCCGTTGTGCCTCCTGCAGCACCACCAGCTTGCGGCTCAGGCTCTCGATCAGCTGCAGCTGCCAGAGCAAAGGAGTCAGCGGTAACTGGGGTCAGTCCCCATGGGATCAGGGGACTGGCACAGAGGTGTAGGGGTGCTGTGCTGGGGCCCACAGTACACAAGAAAATTGTAGTACCCCTGGTTCCTATGAGCTACTAGAAATTCCCAGTCCTCATAAGAATCTGTCAGTGTCTCAGACTCTATGTGCACCTAATGGATGCTCCCAGTCCCTGTGGGCATCTGGGAACATCCCAGTCCCTGCAAGCATCAAGCATCTGGAGATGCTGCTGGTCCCCATGAGCATCTGGTAAGACTGCCAGGTCCTGCAAGCACCTGACAATGCCCCTGGTCCTTGCAGACATCTGGCAATGTCCCAGCCCTGTGTGAGTATATGGCAATGTTCCTGGTCCCTGGTGCATCCAGCAATGACCCTGTGCCCATGAGTCCCTGGTGATGTCCCCAGCTCCCAGGAGCAAGCAGTGATGCTTCAGTCCCTGTGGGCATCCAGAACTGCCCTCAGTCTCCATGAACACCTGCCCAGGGCAGTGGGGAATCACAAGGGAATTGTCCCCAGCAGTGCCTGTACCTTCTTTTCCACCAGCTCGTGGTCCACCTCTTCCTCCTCCTCCTCCGAGCTCCCCTCCACTACCTCCGGCAGCGCCTTTACCTTGTTGAGTGGCTCAGCTTTGCCCAGTGCAACACCATAGTGCACTGGGAAGGAACTGGAGCTGGCAGCACGTCTGGGAGATGGTGAGATGGGCTCAAAACCTTGCCTGAGGAGAGAGATACAGCAATAAGCACTGGGGTGTCAGCCTGCCCTTGGCATGGGGCCCAGTGCCCTGCCAGCCCTACCTGTTCTGGGCGAGAGCCTCCAGGTGCCAGTCCTGCTGGAGACACTTCTGCCAGGCCTGTCGCTCCCCTGCTACCAGCAGCTCACCCATCACCTCAGTGGTGGAGCCAGGAGAAGCCAAGGGAGCCAGGACACTGGCTAGGGAATGGTCTCTGACAGCCACATCCAACAGCCGTTCCTCCGAGTCCATGCAGCGGGGATGGGGCCAGTTGCCCTGGCAGCTCACCCCCTCCATTGCCCCAGAACTGGGCTTGAGTGCCTCCAGCAGGGAAGGGCCAGAGCCACAATGCAGGGACAGGGAGCACTCACCCACCCCACAGGGACTGGCACAGGCATGCTCCTGGTTCTGGATGAGCCTTTGAGGCTGCTCCTCCACCTCCCAGGATTGCTTCATTTTTGTCCGCTTCTCCCCAGCTCCTGACATCCTGCTAACACACAACCAGGGCATGTCAGCTCCCCTGCCCACTCGTGGGGGCAGGGGACACTCAGGGCTATGGCCATGCCAGGGAAAGAGGTCAGGGACACTACAATCAAAAAAAAAAAAACCCATAAGGTGCTCCAAGGACTGGATTAGGATGCTCTGATACAGGGTACAAGGGCCCACAAAAACCTCCTCATGTGTCCCAGCTGTGCCCGCTTTCTCACTCCCATCCCCATGCCATGGCACCACTTGCCTGCAAATCTCAGCGTTGGCAGCATCAGGCCCAGGAGTCCTGCGGAGTGATCTGGGGGGCTCAGGTCGGGGCCAGGCACGTGGTAGAGCAGGGGGGCAAGCAGTGCGCCCGCAGGACTGGCCTTTCTGCTCCCCAGTGAGGCTCTGTGACCGCTCCCTCACTGCCTCAGCAATGCTGCAGATTGGCATTGGGGCAGCAGAGAGGGCAGAGCCATGCCCAGCACCATCTGGTGGGTGTTGGGATGCCCGGCGCTGCCTGTACTTCTCCCAGTTGGGCGGAGGTGGGCGGGGAGGTGGGGGGCCCTTCTTTTTGGGGATGCTGGGAGGGCCCAGCTTGGCACGGAGAAGGTCCTTCTGGTCACGGCCCCAAAGTCCGGCAGGTTCCAGGTTGAGGTGGCTCTCAGAGAAGGCTCTGCCCCGTAGTGGGCGGTGCAGCGGTCCCAGAGGGCTCTCAGGATTGTGGGCCAGACGGTCACTATCCCACAAGAGGTCATGCGTGGATGTGGCCCGGTAGCAGGGTGGCCACTCTGGCTCGGTGCTCTCAAGGCAGGTGTGGAACGGGCCAAGCCTTGGGAAACCCAGTGGGTAGCTGGAGAGCCCAATAGGAAGAGAAGGAGGCACCCATTCTCCCACACACAGTCACCCATCTGGCAGTTCAGGCCCATTTCATGCCCTGCCTCATTTACCCCAGCTAGCCATCCAGTCACACTAGTGGGAGAAGCCCAAGCTCATTCGCTGGGCACAGCCACCCAGAAATGGCCCCAGACCTCTGGGAAAGGGTAAGGAGGGACCACCTTTGCTGTGGACACCTACTCACACCCCCTTGCCCTGCGTGCCCCCTCTTACCTAAAAGGGCACTATACCAAGGATGGCCCAGGCAGTACGGGAGGCACTGTGTACATCCCCAATCAAAATCATGGCAGTCTGCACATCCCCCTCGTGGAGGTCCCCACTTGGTGGCACACACATCCCAGCATCATGGTACCTGGCATGGGCTCACCTGATGGACTGGCTGACTTTTCTGGTTATTGCAGGTGATTCCCACTCATCCTGAGGAAATTCCTGTGTGTGGGGGAAGGCACTGTGAAATCCACACCCCAGAACCTCTGTCCCATCCCCATTCAGGCACAGAAGACATGCAGGATGTCTGCAGGGCCAATGAGGGCACAGTACCCCACTCCCCAACCCAGGGTCATAGTCCAGGGGTGCAAGGGAGTATCAGTGCTGGTCTCCAGCACAGTCTCACAGGGTGTTACTCACCGGGATGAAAGCTCTCCGGAGGGGCCAGGCATCACTCTCTTCTCGCCCAGGATGGGGGGCTGGGCAGCAGCAGTCAGGGCAGCGCACCCAGGGCACAGGGTAACAGCGGCAGGTGTGGTCACGGAGCAGTGGTGGTGGGCACAGGTCCCCTCCGCTGTAGCGGCACGGCTCAGGGTGCAAGGGAACCCCATAGGGGTAGGAGTAGCCCCGCAGGTAATCCAGATCCCCTGGCCTCCCCAGTGGTTTGTAACAGAGGGGCTGCTCCCGGCAGCACTCAGCATAGGGGCCAGCAGAGCCAGGGCGGCTCGGTGAGGGGGGGCTGTAGGACTGGTCCACAGAGAGGCGGCGGACATCCTGGTGCTCAGGGCCAGGGGGCTGGAAGGTGCCAGGATCACCTGCTGGCGGCTTGCTGTGCCAGGGTGGTGCTGGCCGGCTGCTCTCCTCAAAGAACCGGCGGCGGTCAGCAAAGGGCAGCAGGACTGCTTCATCGCTGCCCCGTGGTGGGGAGCTGCAGGCCACTGGGCCCTGGCTGTAGTCCTCTAGTTCACTGGGGCTGGGCGAGTGTTGCAGCTGCAGCTTCTTTTCTGGGGACCAGCGCCAGCGGCCCCTGGCTGTTGGTACCACCCGCTCAGGGGATGGGGGCCCTTTGGGGTCTGGCACTGGATCAGGGCTGGGGATACTCCGGTCAGTAGAGCGGCCAGCATTCCTGCTGTCCTCACTTGGTGCAGGGCTGAGACGCTCAGGCAGAGCAGAGGGTCGCTCTGTCAATACACTGCCCTCGGGGGGCTCCTCAGTCTCCTCCACTGGCTCCTCACCAGGTGGAGGTGCACCAGGACCCTGGCTCTTCTGCAGCTGGGCCTTGCGCCGCTGGATCTCGTTGCGCAGGCTGGTGGCGAAGCGGTCACTGCGGCGGCGCATCTGAGCAGAGCGGTGGGGAGGACCCCCAGCCCGCCGGGCCCCTCCCCGGCTCTCCTCCTCCCCTGACCCCTCAGTGCTGAGTGCTGGGCTGGCCCCCTTGCCATCCTGCCCGCAGGCTTGCTGCAGCTCAGGGCAGCAGCGGCACGGCGATGGGCGGCAGCAAGGCTCTGGGCGGTGCGGGGGGTCCTGGGCAGCCCCTGTGGTTCCCCCCCAGCTGCCCTCAGGATGCAGTGGGGACAAGGTCCAGCGTTGCCCACTGGGTGCTGGCGAGGCTCGCCCGCTGTTGGTGCCCAGCTGGAGGGAGCAGAGCTGGGAGGCCAGCAGTTGCTCAGGAGCACTGTGACGGTGCGACACGTGGCTCTTGAGAGGGGACAGCAATGGGTTGTCACCTGCTGTCATGGCATCAGGCACTTGGTGCACGCTATCATCCAGGTACAGCTGGTTGTCAGACTTCATGCTCTCCCCCACGAGTGGCTCAGCGGGGCATCGGTCCGGGTGGGAGCTCAGCATGTAATACTGGTCAGCAGAGAGACAGTCCTTTGTGGGGTATGGTGCCAGCGTCCTCCTGCCCACTACTTCTGCCTCCCCATCCCGCTGGCAGAGGAAGGTGTCAGAGATCCACCGGCCCTTGGCATGCAGCATGTCCGCCGACACTGACGCCTGGCGCCTATCCCCTCTGCCAGCTGGGGCTGCCCGCAGGCTGTCCCTTCTGACAGGGGGCTGGGGGGGCACAGGTGCCCGCCAGGCCTCAGGGTGCCAGCTGGCAGACGGCTCGGCCCCTGTGGTCAGGTGGCGCCTGTCAGGGGCTTTGCAGGGTCCTTGGAGGCTGGAGTCGATGGACACAGCCTCTTCAGGACGAAGAGAGAGAGCGCAGTCAGAGGCAATGGAGCTGGCAGAGAAGGAGCTGTAGGCTGAGTCCCGCTTGCTGTGGTACATGCCCTGGTCAACGGGTGAGGGGTCTCCTTCATAGCAGGCCTGGCTGGGATGGTCCAGGCTCTCCATGCTACCGATGGAGCTGCTCCGGTCAGTGCTGCAGTGCCAGGACAGTGGGTTCCACTGCAGGGGCAGCTTGCTGCTGCCTGGCCCCACGCCAATGTTACAGGCACCTGCTGCCTCCCATCCAGCTCCACAGAGACCCCAAGGAGCCCACCTCCACACATACACCCTCCCTGGAACAATGGAGTACTGGGCAGTACTGCCCCAATCTGCCCTTCACCCCTGGGTTGGGGCCACCACCAAGGTTGCCTGACACTGGCAAGGGGAGCAGGCACAGGGAACACAGGGTGTGTGTGACTCCAACCACTGGAGACCTCCCAGTTCTGGCAGAGGGGGCAGTGAGATTAAGCAGTTCCTGGCTGTCTCCAGCAGAGCCACCGCCCCTTCCTGCTGGGAGCCGCGAACAAACAGCCAGGGGAAAGGGTAATGCAGGATGAAGAAGGATGCCTGAAAGTAGCGCATGCAAGCACCCCTGCCACCCCCACTGACACAATCCAAGCAGGTGTCCTTTCTGGCCCACCCCTCTTGCACAGTCTCATAACTGCACCCAGGGTCTCACCTGACATCACATCCCGAGGGCCAGGAGAGGCTGAAGCCATCAGTCGGGCAGTGCATAGTGGGGACATCTGAGCGGCTTTCGGCAAGTTTGGCCATGTGCCAGGAATGAGGCCGGAGGACCGGCGCGCTCCTCCTGCCAAGAGCAACAGCGGGAAAGGACAAGAATGGGGAGGAAGCCAGGCCAAGGAACCGGGGCTGAAGTCACTTCCTACAGGGCTTCCTGTCCCCCCCAGGCCAGTGCCTGCCCAAAGGGGATGGCAGCGAGGAAGGGTCCAGCCCTGCAAGCACCCGGCACTGCGAAGGGGATCCCACAGCTCACCCAGCTGACCAGGGCTCCCCAGACTGCAGCATCCCTGTTGCTGCATCAACAGGGGACTGAGGACATGGCCCCTGCACAGCCCATAGGTAATGCCCTGAGCAGGGCAAGTGTCCTTGCTGGGACTGGACTGGCTCCACCAAGGGACACTGGGGCTACTTTTGTCTCCACCGCAAGCCTGAACTTCCCCCTTGTTCCTTTGTCCCTCAGCATCTGCAGCAAACACCAGCCACATCATGTCTCCAGGAAGGGTCTTGTGCTGGCCCCATCCCACCCCTCAGAGCATCCATAGGAGTCTCCAGTCCCCCAGAGCATGACACTTGCACAGATGTGCTCACAAAACACCTCCTGTACCTCCCAATTGCCCAGTGCTGCCATGGCATTTACGGACTGGACAAGAATGGCAAGCTGTGAGGTCAGCACAGGCACTTCCCAGAACCCCCAAACTCACCATGGATGATGTTGAGCCCCAGCCGAGTCCCGTGGGACCCCTGCCCCTTGGGCAGTGCCCTTGCGCCGTCCCTGCCCCTGAGTGCTGCTGGAGCTGGAGTCAGTCAGGATGCAGCCAGGGAATGGATGCAATTCGAGGGATTGGGGGGGGAAGGGACTCCAAGGCCCAGCCCTGCCTCTCCTTCCTTTCCCAGGCAAGCAGGCAGGCAGGAGGCAGGCAGGCAGGAAGGGAGAGGAGCGGCCATGCTTGAGATTACCGCCCAGCAAGGGGGTGGCGAGCCCGATGCACTGCCCTGGCTCTGCTGGCTGGGGAACCACCGCTTAGCCAGAGTGCTGACAGCAGCAAAGGAGCTGCTTCCCACCCTGCCCCAGCAAGGGGCACCTCCAGGTTCCTGCCAGTCCCCCAGGCCCCCAGGTAAAGCCCCACTGGCCCTCCCTGTGAACCCTCCACAGCACTGCCAACCTGCGAACGACCATCTTCAGAGTGCGGTAGGAGCCCTTGATGAGGATCAGGGCCTCCTGGCGGGACCCGTACAGCGGCGTCCCACTGATGTTCACCAGCTCATCGCCTGGCTGCAGCCGGCGGGACAAAGCAGCCTTGCCCCCATCCTCGACCTGGGTGACAGAGAGGGCTGTCAATGGGGCACGGCCCCAGAATATCCCAGGGGATGTTCCACGGCCACTGCGTGTCAGGGGAGAAAGAGGTTTTGGAGAAGGTGCCTGAGCTCCAGGCAGCACAGAGGGATCTGCGGGGCCAGGCTCTCCCCCTTCTCTGGTCACATGAATTTCTGAGCAAGGGCATCGGGGAGGGGGGGAGAAAGAAAAATGTCCCATCCCAGCAGATTCCCCCGCAGGCACAGGCAGCACAACAGCCCTTTGTCTGTTGTGGATGCCAGCCCCCTGCTGCTGCTTCCAACCCCACATTGAGCCTGTCAGGGCACCCGTGGTGGTTTCAATGCCCAAGGGATGCCATCCCACCCTATGTGCCCAGAGGAGACAACAACAGGGGATGTGCTGAGCCCTGGCACATGCCTACCCTTCCTGACACCCATGGCCAAAATGAACCTGGCACCCTGTATTGCTGTGCTTAGAGGAAGTAGGGCCATGGTGCTGCCAGCATGTGAGACCCTGGCCCATGTCCTCTGCCCAGCTGGTAGGTGCAGTCCCGGCAGCCTTGGGACAAGCAGCGCCAAGCTGGACTAGGCTGAGTGCCCACTGCCAGCACTGAATGCTGCCCATCCTGCCACTGAAATGGCCAGGGATCACCAAGTCCATACTACAGGGCTGGCAAGAGACTGGAGCGCTGCTGCTGCGTGGTAGCAGTGGCAGAGGGCATGCAGGTGCATGGGGCAGCACCTGGGGTGCCCCATGCCCAGTTTGGATGTGGCAAGACCCTATAGCCACCCTCAGGGCAGAGCTAACCTGGCCCCATGCTGGTGCTCCTGCACCAACCCTGCCCATGGGCTCTTCACCCTGTCCAGTTGCTTCCAGGCCTGGCCAAGGAATGAGCTCTGCCCACAGTGCCTGCCCAGACCCCAGCGCCAGGGAGAACACATGGCTTCCTAGCAGGTCAGTCACTGTGCATGTTCCCTTGGGCACCACTTTCCACGCCTAATGCTGGGCAGGGCTCAGGGGGCATTCCACTACCCCTGGCCAAAATGTCACCTTAGGAGGGAAGAAGAGGTGGCAGCCAAGCCTCCTGCCCAGTGCACCACTGCCCCACGGCCCTGCCTGGCACAGCTGTGCCCAGAACCAACAGCTTTCCCATTTCTTCAGGGATCTTAGTTCCGCAATGCCATGCCGGGGCTGGGCACAGCCCAATGTGCCAGCCTGTGCAGGCAGGCTGCCCTCCTACCCATATGTCAGCCATAGGGTTGCCTTCCTGGAGAGGACCCTGACTGCCTCCCAGTCCTACCATGCAGTCAGTGGAGCACCTGGGTTTACCCCCTGCCCTGCTACCACCCACCACTGGGCACCAGCACAGCATGCAAGGCAGGCTGCACCTTCACCTCAGTCCTCTGTCCAGCCACGTGCCCTCCCAGTCTTGCCTGCCACAGCCATGGGGATGAGTCAGAGGTGAAAAGTGTCTCCACTGCTGTAGGACACCACCAGGTCTGTACTCATACCTGGGTCACCACATGCACCAGAATGGACAGGCTCAGCTCTGGCACCACTCACCAGGAGCTAAATTTGCCACAAACAGCCCCTTGTGTCTGCCTTTGCTACCAGTGAACTCAGCACTGGCAGCTAAACCCCACTGTCTGCTGCCCTGCCTGGCTGGGCCGGTCCAGGACACTTGCCCAATACCAGTCCCTGGAGTTCACTCTGGGCCCTAATGGTGGGCACCAGATGGCTCACGGGAATGTCTCCCTACGTCAGAAGAAACTTGTCTTAGGAGTTACAACCACTACAGTACCAGAGCTGTGCCCACCCGGCCCCACACCAACCCCCCTCTTTGCCCCCGACGTGCTCAGGGAAGCCTGTGCCGGAGGGCGTTCGCAGCTCCATGGAAGGCTTTAAGAACATGTGTGAGCACCGCCGTGGGACTCTGCCACAGGAAGGGATCCCGCCCGGAGTGGGCTCAGAGGCCAAACTCTGTCACCGAGTGCGGGGACGCCCTTCCCCTTTCCGGCCCGCGCCGCCCGCGCCACTGGCGGGGCCGCCCCCTCTCCGCACACACCTCGGCCCGCCGCAGCGGCGGAGCAGTGGCCCCGAGGGACCATCTCCTGAATGCACAGAACGCTGGAACAAGCCCCTTTTGTCTGCAGAGCACACACGGTGGCTGCGTGTCCGTGGGAGCGCGGGGTCCGACACCCCCCGGCCTGCAAGCCAACCGTCTTCTCCAAAGTGGTGAGGAATATACATCCTCGGGACCTCCCATCCCCTTCTCTGGCAACTGGCGGAACTACGGGGACCCACCAACTCGAAGGCCGGCAGCGAGTAAGGGCAAGGGCAGTTACTCCCTCGGCGCCCGGCTCCCCACCCGCCGACGGTGCCACCTCCGGGCGCAGGGCTGGGACCGGAGCCACTTTTCCAGCTCCCCCAGCCAGACCGCGCTGCCCGCGTCCCGCCGAGGGCGTGGAACGGCCTGGGGGCGCAGTCAGCCCGGCTCGAGGCAGGGAGCAGCCCCGGGGCCGCCAGCCCGGCCCGCCGCACCCCAGCTCAGCAGGACGGTAACACCGGGCGGGCAGGCGGCCAAATCCTCCGCCGACAGGACCCCGTCCGGGGTCCGTGGAGGGGTAGCTATCGGAGTTCCCCTGCCCGCTGCCCCTGGCTCCCTGCGGGTCTCCCCGCGAGTCTCCACGCGGGGCGATGTGCTGGCAGGGGCCGCAGGAATCGATGACCCTCTGTGTGGCGAGACGTCGGGCCCGCAGGGGTCACCCTCATCATTCGCTGCCGGCTGCGACCGGGCTCGGCTCGGCATCGCATCCCGGCGCCAATCCCGTCCCTGGCACGGTCCTGCCCCTGCGTTCCAGGGCTGCTGGGGCATGACGAGATGGACTCTGGTTCTCCCACCGTGGCCCTAAACGTCCCCGCAGAGCTCGGTGGCCGGGGCGCCCACGGGCGCGGCACCGACGGATGAGCACACAGGTCTGACCTCCCTCGGCTACGGCCCTCGGGACAGGACCGCGAAAGACGTGAGGCAGACGTGGGGGCCGCCCCCGACGCCAGCCCAACGGATGTGCCACAGGAATTTCTTCCTGCCGCCGGGCCCGGGCTGTCCGTCTGCCCCTCTC
>VXBR01008245.1:392752-440187 GCA_013400215.1 Cisticola juncidis
AGGACCCGTGCCGTCCCGCCAGTGTCGGTTCTGGTCCTGGTCCTGCTGCCGCCGTCGTCATGAGGAGCCGGAGCAACTCGGGCGTGCGTCTGGACGGCTATGGGCGCCTGGTGCAGCAGACCATCCTCCGCCACCAGGTGTGGACCCTGCCCGGGAACGAGGAGCAGACCCGGGGCCCCGGCGCGCCCCGCCGGCCGCTGAGCTAGGAAGTTCCGTGTGAACGGTGTATCCCCTCCGCAGGACGCGGTGACGGGGCTGCTCCCCGCCAGCGCCGATCACCAGGACGCCTGGGTCCGGGACAACGTGTACAGCATCCTGGCGGTGTGGGGTCTTGGCCTGGCCTACCGCAAGAATGCCGACCGCGACGAGGACAAGGCCAAGGCCTACGAGCTGGAGCAGGTAGGAGGGAGCAGGAGCCGGGGGCGGGGCTGGTGTCGCTCGGGGGCGGCCTCACCCCGGTCTGGTCAGCCTTTGGCGCAGCTGGGTCAGGGGCCCAAAGGCAGTGCAGTGAGGGCGAGGACATGGCTGTCCCCTGAGGCGGGAGGCAGTCGGAATGGATGTCAGAGTCTGCTCTTCCCAGACCACACTGGAGCCCAACCAGAGGGTCTTAACCTCTGACTCTGGGGTGATCTGGGGCCACAGCGCTTTTCTCAAGGGCTGGGGAGCCACGTCCTGCAGCCATGCTCTGTCCCGCTGAATAGCATGGCAACCTGGCCTTGCTGGCAGACCAAGAAATCTTCCCTCTGCTGTCACCCAGGGGCTGTGAAAATGTGAGCAAGGGCTCTGATTACAGACACTGAGCCCCGCAAAGGTCAGCCAGCTGATCCTGAGTCAGGGCTTCTGGAGATTAACAAACCTGTTTTCCTTGTTCCTGCAGAGCGTGGTGAAGCTGATGCGGGGTCTGCTCCAGTGCATGATGAGACAGGTAGGGGCTGGGGATACCTCTGAGTGTCAAGTGGTCTCCTTAAAGCTCAGCTATGCCACAGAGGCTATTGTCCTATCAGCCCTCCCCAGCCTTCCCTGATGAGCAGAGGGAAGGCCTCCTTCCAGCAAGTCTTGAAATAAGTTGAGTAAGCATCTGTCCTGGGTGTGATTGAAGTTCCAGAGCTGTGGGCTGGCAGCCAATGGAGCCTTTGCCAGCTGCTCCTTGTCCTGTGGCCTGGCAGGCACTAGGATTCTGCTGCTCTCCTCCCTGAGGGCATTTGGGGTAACCCTTTTCTCTCTGCATGGTGCAGCTGTGGCAATGGGCCCTCCACTGCTGCAGTCCTGTGCTGCAGCAGGATATGAGCCTGCACTCACTATCTTGGAGCTCAGCCCAGGGGCTGTGTAATTTCTGCCCTGCCAGGCACTACTCCATGTGCTCCACTCATGGCATGGGGCAGCCCTTGGCTTGGGAGCTGTCAGATCTCTCTGGAGACAGGGTTCGATGAATGCCTGCATCTCTTTGTCCTTCTCAAGGTGGACAAGGTAGAGGCCTTCAAGTACAGTCAGAGCACCAGGGACTGCCTGCATGCCAAGTATAACACCCACACCTGTGCCACCGTGGTAGGAGACCATGAATGGGGTCACCTACAGATGGATGCTACCTCCCTCTACCTCCTCATACTCGCACAAATGACGGCCTCAGGTAATGCTGGGGACTGCCATTGCAGCTTTGAGCATTCTGGTTCTCAGGTTTAACAGAGTCTCAGTTTGGGTGCAGCTTCCTGGGTGCCAAGCTGTTCCAATGGCTTCCATGACCCCCACTGTTTTCTTACACTCACAGTACCTGAGGTGGGTTTGGGCTCCTTGATGTCGGTCTCTCCAAAAGCCCCTCTTTGTCTGAAGCCCCAGGGCTGCTGTAAGGGATGGGAGTGGAGATGGCTAGATCTAGTGGAGATTAGCTACAACATAACTCCCATTGGACTGGCATGCAACGGGGAGGAATCGTCCCTGGGTTACTGCAGCCCCATCCTGAGTGTGCTTGTGGACTTGGAGCAGCTCATGTGAATTTTTCCCTCTGCTTTAGGCCTCCACATAATTCACAGCTTGGATGAAGTCAACTTTATCCAGAACCTCGTGTTCTACATTGAAGCTGCCTACAAAACTGCGGTGGGTAGTATGTGCTGGGGAAGGGGGATGTGCTTCAGTGGTGGAGATACTGGACTGGTGTCTAGGAACAGTTGTGAATTCCCCCTGAGCCACACCAGCACCTTCTGGAAGCACCATGGATGGATGGGATTCAAAGGCTTTCTGGGTGTCTGAAATACTGCTTGGTTCACAGGACTTCGGCATATGGGAGCGTGGGGACAAGACAAACCAGGGCATCACTGAGTTGAATGCCAGTTCTGTTGGCATGGCCAAGGTGAGCTGTGAAGAAATGCTGGCTGGCAGGATAAGGAGCACCATTGGCCCTGAGCTGCTTTTTAACAGGGCAGGCTGGGCATGTTGAACTGCTGAGGCTCAGTGTCCCGTGCAGTGATAGGTTCCTGGGGAGCAAGACTCTTCTTGTGCACTGGGATAAAACTGTGCCCTTCTAGCATAAGTTTTGCCTGAACTGGGAGTGGAAAGTTAATTGGGAGGGGGTGTTGCAGAAATGTCCCAGGCCCTTTTGATGTCTGGGGATGTGGTCCCATTTTGACCAGAGATGTTCTGCAGCCACAGCAGGGTTCAAATTCTTTTAAATTTGGGCAGCGCTTTGCACACAGGGACTAGCATGGAGTGAAAGCTCTTACAGGTAAGCAGCGTGGTGAAGGACATGCCTCTTTGAGTCTCACCCTGCTTGCAGGCTGCCCTGGAGGCACTGGATGAGCTGGATCTCTTTGGAGCCAAGGGAGGCCCACAGTCGGTGATACGGGTGCTGTCAGATGAGGTGCAGCACTGCCAGGTGAGACCATTCTGGCGTCATACTGTTGCAAGAGGAACTATGATCTGCTGGATTTGCAGTGTGAATGATGCCTTACAGCCTAACCACCTCTCTTTCCTCTTACCCAGTCCATCCTCCACTCAATGCTGCCCAGGGCCTCCACATCCAAGGAGGTGGATGCCAGCGTGCTCTCTGTCATCTCCTACCCGGCATTTGCTGTGGAGGACAGGGAGCTGGTAGAAATCACCAAGCAGGAGATTATCACCAAGCTGCAGGTGAGCATCTATGCCCTTGTCTCACTGTTCCCAGGAGACAGCTGCAGTCCAAACTGCTGTAGCCCCTTTTTTCCCAAAAAAACATTCTGTGGGGGGTTGCTGGGGCATGTCCTCTCCCAGTCTCCATGACCTGTGGCAGGGGTGTGCATAGAAGCAGCCCTGTATGCTGTGGCCTGGGGCTGTGATTGTGGTACCTGAGTGCTGGGTGAGTGAGGGAGGGGGTGCTTGGCTGAAGGAAACACCCTGTCCCTGCTTCTGCATTGGAGGTACAAGATATCTCACACTGTGCCTCTTGCTCAGCAAATCTTTCCCTCCCTTCCAGGGGCGCTATGGCTGCTGCCGCTTCCTCCGGGATGGATACAGGACTCCCAAAGAGGTGAATGTCCTCAGTCCTGCTGCCTGGCACAACTTGACTGCCAAGCAGCAGCTCACCTGGATGCAGCACAAAGGCTGTATTGGGGAGCACTGGGAACACAAGAGCCCTGAGTAGCCCCTGGCAGTGTCATGGGTCTGGGCAAGGCTCCCCAAAGTGCCAGAGCTCATTGGAGAGGTGATACATCCCATCCATGCCCATAGCAGATGGCCAGAGGCTGGCTCTGCCTGCATCCTGGGACTCAGTGGTGTGTCTTTCTTAGGCTGGGAGAAGGTGGGACCAGTGCCCAGCATGGGAGCCCTGCTGAGGTGGGCTCTCCCAGGGCTGCACCAGCCCTGAGCAAGGGCAGGAAACCTAGGGAGGTGGCTGCAGAACTGCTACCCAACCGCCTCATCTATGGTCACTCTAGAGGTCACAAAGCTGCTTCTGTCTCTCCTACACCAGCAGTCAGCTTGGGTACTGCCAGAATGCCCTGGGAGCAAGTGGAGAGTTTGCTGCTTTGGGGAGAGAAAACAGGAGAGTTTTATAAGCAACAGGCTCATGAACTGAACTCAGAAATTGTACTCAGAGGCTCTTAAGTCATCACCAGCTGCTGGGCCTGTAATCTTTGGTTGTGGTTACCTCTGAATGCTTCTCCTGTGCTGCGCCTCTGCAGACCTGTTCATAATAGGCAGCATATGTGGCTGCCCCCCTCCAGAGCCAGAGAGAAGCACCAGTATCTCCAGTCCAATGTTCCCAGTGCTTATGAGCTTTGGCAGCATGCAGAGTTGTGGATTACTTACTTCTGGGGAACTGCGAGGCATGGAGAGGGTGCCTGCAGAAGCATGTAGCTATCTGGAATTTGATGGGATTTTGGAAGCTTATGGCTGGAGTGCAGGTAGAAGACTTCTGCTCCTTCTGTCTTTTCTGCCTGAATAGTCTGCTAAGGCCAGCAGTCTCCTTCCTCTGCAGCAGACAGAGCAGTTAGCAGGGAGAGTCAAAGAAAGGGCACTACACCACACAGAGCTGTGGTGGGAAGACTCTGCGCAGACAGCTCTTCATCCTCACAACTTCTCTTGTGTTGGGCTCACAGTGGAATGACATGGCAGGAGGGCCCTGGAAGAAGCTCTCTGGCCCTGTGTGACCAGCCCAGGCCCTCTCACCTGGCTGAACCAGCTTGGTGATGCTGGAGGAGACAGATGCTGAGAGGCTCAGGCAGAGAAGGCAAGGCAAAGGGGACCCAATATGGCACAGGGGATGTTGTGCTGGTGCTGTACAACAGCACAGCATCAGGAGTGTTCTAGGGGCTCTGGAATGCTCTCCTGGGGACCAGGTAAACCCCAGGAAGGGTAAGTCTCTCCATTATCAGTGCAGGAGGCTCAGGAGGGGGTAGTCCAATGGAGAAAACAGAGGCTGGAGGCGAAACTGCTTTTCAGCTCTGTCTTGGCCATCTGCATAGGAACTCTGGGAGACATTTGAGGCTAGGATCTCAGGAGACGAAGCCCTGTCAGTTTGAGGGGATCCTGTTACGTAGCACCTGCCTTGATGTCACTTACAGGACCCCAAACGCCTCTACTACGAACCTGCTGAGCTGAAGCTGTTTGAGAACATTGAGTGTGAGTGGCCTCTCTTCTGGGCATACTTGATGATTGATGGGATTTTCAGTGGAAACATAGAGCAGGTAAGAGAGGCAAGACCTGCTGGATTAGGGGAAAAAAGTCCCTGGCAGGAGAAGTGTGCAGAGGAAGGATGCAGGGAGCCATCACCAGCAGCAGATTCCCTCTCCTCTCTTCTCAGGTACAGGAGTACCGGGAAGCCCTTGAGGGGGTTCTCATCAAGGGGAAGAATGGGGTATGCCTGCTACCAGAACTGTACAGTGTCCCACCAGATAAGGTGAGTGATCCTGAGCTATGGTGGAAAGCAGGAGTGTCTTACAGAATCACAGGATATCCTGATTTGGAAGAGACCCACAAGGATCATGAAAGTTCAACTACTGAAACTCCTGGTCTCATTACCAGATAATTAAGTTTTTAATGCTTATTAAGCCAAATTGTTAGTAAAGGAGCACATGTAGTGGATGGAAACCTCATATAATAAAAGGGTGGCTTGGAGCTGTTATGAGACTGTGTTGGATAAAAATTGGGTTTTTTCTCCCAAAGCGTTTCTTGTTCCCACACACAAGAGTTCTTTGCTGACAGTCTTCTTGCTCAGAGACTGAGTGCTCCAAGGGCTCAGGACAAACAAACCTGGGCTGAGTAGGTGGTGCTGAGTTCCAGTTCACTGGTGAGGGGATTTGTGTGGGGTTGGGCTAAGAGCAGTGGCCTCCTGATGCCCAGGTCATCCAGGAGCGATGTGCTCCGCACCAGTATCAGAAAGCTTCTCTGGGTGTTCCTGGGGCATGTCAGTCCTTCAGTGGGATGGCCGAGCTGAGAAACCAAACATGGTCTAAGCAGCTGCTTTGTTGTCTGACATGGATGCCTGGGGCAGTCATAAGAAGAGAGGAGGAATGCAACCAGGCTCTTTTGGATCCTCTGTAACAAATACTGTTGTCAGGCCTTGTTTTAAGCCTTGAACTGCTGGACTTCAGGCTACAGTGAGGATGCATCCTTCAGCATTCTGTTTCTGTGGATCCCTTCTTGACCTCCTTGCTTGTCTTCCAGGTGGATGAAGAATACAGGAATCCACACACTGTGGACAGGATACCCATGGGCAAGCTGCCACATATGTGGGGACAGTCCCTCTACATCCTGGGTTGTCTGATGGCCGAGGTAGGGTCACCCTGGGTGCTGGGGAGGGCTGTAGGACCAGTCTCTGAGCTGAGAAGGCATAAATGCTGCCACCCACCGTGGGGAAGTTGTCACCTCCATCGCCCAGGACTTCTTAAAGGTGGATTGGCATCACCTATTCTACCCTACCCATAAAATGTTAATCTCTTTATACCTTTTTTCCACAGGGGTTTCTAGCTCCTGGTGAAATCGATCCCCTCAACCGCCGTTTCGCGACTGTCCCTAAGCCTGATGTGGTTGTCCAAGGTGAGGGAAAGGAACCAGTTCCAAACCCCTGAGCCTGGCAGGTTGGAGGGATCTCTGGCTGTGCAGAATTTGCAGAGTTGGCTCTGGGGTGGCTCTGCTTGCTGGGTTGCTGCCAATACAGCCCAGCCTCAGCCCTGGCAAGGTGGGTGGAAGGCCGAGTCCAAGTCCTTCCATTTTATCCTGTGTTGACCCACAAAACCATCATCTGCTGCAGCCTCCTCTGCAGAGGATGAAAACTGTCTTCGTGCCACTTGGTGAGGAAGATGTGTGTATAAAGGAGGGGCAAAGCAGACTTCTGCAGTGGGAACTAGTTCCCAAGGGACTCCAAACAGCTTCCTCTCTGTGCTGTGGTGCCTTGTATGTGTCCCCAAAGGCATGGGGCAGTGCTGTCACACCCTTGTGCTTCTGTTGCACTGAGACTGTCTTCCATCCACAGTGTGTATCCTGGCTGAAACAGAGGGGATCAAGGCAATCCTGCAGAAGGAGGGCATTGATGTGGAGACTGTGGCAGACGTCTACCCCATCAGAGTGCAGCCTGCTCGTATCCTCAGCCACATCTATGCCCGGCTGGGTGAGCTGGGCTCCCTGCTCCTGCAGCAAAAGGGGTGCAGAAGGGTCTGTCCCACCCGTGGCGTTCCTGCTCATAGACACTTGTGTCCTGCTTTCTGCTTTGCTGATGAGGATTCTGCTGCCCATTTCTAGGCCTGATAAAGCCACTGATTGCCAAGGGGAACAAGGTGGTAGACAGTGCTGTTCAGTGTGATTCTGACAGGGATAGAGTTTTGGCTTGCAGTTCACAGTCACCCCAGGAACAGAGAGAGACTCTGATCCCTATAGGTTGAACTTGGTGTGGGCAGGAATTGTCTTCTGTTCCTGTACTCAGATATGGGTGAAGGAAGCTAGCCAGACCCCAAGAAGGGCCGTCTGGCTGTCCCTGACAGAGAGCCCAGAGCTCAGGCAGTATGGCTGTTGCTGGTGGGTGAGCAGGGCTGAGTGTGAAGGGAGAATGTGCTCACTTCTGCCTGCTTGCTCCTTGATGCTGCAACCCCTTGGGCATGGGATTTGTTTTGCAGGAGTCAGAGATCTAGCCTGGGCCAAAGGAGACACTTGATCTCCTGTGATTTAATTTGGCAGCTAATTTAGGCCACCAAAAGGCCAAGTGTGACATGGGCAGGGAGAGCAGCCTGGCAGCTGCCAGAGCTGATAAGCAAGGGGTAATGTTGTTGCTGCACCATTTTGGGCTTTGGGAGTAACCCAGGAACAACTGAAATGCTGATAGAGCTGTCAGCTTAGGGGACCAGCCCTATGTAGAGGGGCACCCCTAGCCCTGCTCCAGCTTCTGACGTGCCCAAAGACTAGAAGGTATGACACTGCAGAAGTCAGGACAGGCTGTGTGTTGCTGTTTCAGCATGACTTTACCCCTCTGGGCAGGTCTGAGGACAGAGAATTACTGTCCCTTAGAGCTGTACCAACTTGACACAGGGTTCTGGGATATTCTAACTACAAACTAGCATTTCCCTGCCAGCTGGTAGCAAGAGGCTTGGCACTACTTGCTGCTGCAGCCCCTTTAATGAGGGTGGCTTTCATGAGAGGTCCCAGGCTTGTACTAAAGATTCCTCTTCCTGCCCTCCCAGGCCGCAACAAGCAGATGTGCCTTACTGGACGGCCCTACCGACATATGGGTGTCCTTGGGACCTCCAAGCTCTACAAAATCAGGAAGAGCATCTTTGCTTTTACCCCACAGGTGAGTAACATTGCACAGGTTCCTTCTTATCTGTTCTGTGATATGAAACTGGGCAGGAAGTTTCTTCAATGGCTGGGTACTCAAGTTATTCTAAGGTGTGACCCAACACTGTCTAAACAGCCTGGGAGCGTGGAGTAGTCCAACTCTGTGACATGAGGCAACACAGTTGGTGGTCCTGGCTGTGTGGATGCTGGGACAGCTTGAGCCTTTTAATGATCATTATTGGAGGAAAATCTATGCTTACCCTGACAAGGATACCATGAGGAGGCTGATGGCAAGCCAGGGACATATGTCCATGGGACAAGCAGTGTTGCAAGCCTAGCGCTATGGGGAGTGCATATTCGCTTGGAATAGGCACAACATGGACTCACTGTGTGGGGTTGGATGCTGCTGCTGCTGAGCTGTGGCTGAGTTACGTCCTCATAGTTGTTAGTGGCCAGTAGCTGCCCTGGTGGGTTGAGGTTCCCTTGCTAGGCTGTATGAGCACCTGCTAAATAGGGTGGTATGAGCTGTCAGTGCATGGCCTGTGGGTGCACAGCATGGCTAGCTTGACTGTGTGCCTGTGGAAAGGCATGGGTGGCACCATAAGGACCTGCTGGATGCATGAAGCTGATCATGTGGGGGCTGATCATGTCTCTTGCTGTCCTCACAGTTCATAGACCAGCAGCAGTTTTACCTGGCTCTTGACAACAAGATGATTGTGGAGATGCTGAGGACAGACCTCTCCTACTTGTGCAGCCGTTGGAGGATGACTGGGCGACCAACCATCACCTTCCCCATCTCCCACACCATGCTCGGTATGGATACTCCTACCTCGCAAGGTGTTTGGCTGGAGCAGCCCTGGGAAGTAGCTCTGCAGGAGGAAGGCAATGGGCAGATGTGTGACCATCTGAGTAACAGGGACATGGTGAGGCTGGAGCAGCCAGTAGTGTCCTGTGAAGAGCTTACTGCTCAGAGGAGTCATGCTGAGTGGGCACCTGGCCTGGCAGCTAACAGAGTTGCCTGTCAGGTACTAGTTCCTGCAGCACAAGGGCTGTTTGCTGGCACTGATGTATTCAGGCACCAGGCAAATAGGCTTGTGGAAAGGCCTTTTGGGAGCCAGACGAAAAAAGCAATTTCTTTATAGAAGTGTTCTTGGTGCTCTTTCTGTGTCTTGACTTTTCCATAAGAGTGAGCACCTGGTAAAGGCTTTCCTAGTCAATAGAGAGGGGAAAACAGTAAACCAGAAGGAGCAAAGGCACTGAGTAGAACTAGCTTGCCTGCAGCAGCTCACGGCTTCCCTGTGAGCCTGGTGCAGGAAGGTGACTTCGTTCTGCCTTAAGGCAGTTAAGTTCCTGTCTCTTCTTGTGTACTTGAAATCCCCTTAATTTCCTGAGAGTGCCTTTTGCTGTGATGCCTCCTGCCCTCAACAGCAGCCCACTCCTCTGCTTCCTCATGTGAAAGTCAGAGCACGGGGCTGTTAGGTGCTCCTGTCTGGTACTGTCTGCTTCTGCCCAAGATGAAATCCAAGGAGCCTGGAGTGCATCCTGGAAGGTTTTTCTCAAATCCAACCTGGATGGGCCAGAATTTCCGTTTTTGGGTGGTGCTTTTGGTACCACAGCCTGACCGTGTACCCCAGAAAAAGTGTCTGGCCATCGTGCTTTGGGTGTCTGAATGCCCACCTGGTCCTGGGTTAATTTCTGGGAATCAGTTTGAGCCTTAGAGCCTGACTGCCTGTGCATCTTCCACACAGACGAAACCAGCAGCAGTGTCCATCCCACGGTGTTGGCGATGCTGCAGAAGCTGCAGGATGGGTATTTTGGTGGTGCAAGGTGAGTGCAGCTTCCTGCAGTACAGGAGGGAGAGGGCTGATGGCTGGTTATGAGGATACCTGCTCGGCAGAGCATAGGTTGTGGGGGAGCAAGCTGGGGAGGATATACTGGGGTATGCTAGGCTATCAGTGTGCCCTAGGGCTACAATTCCAACAGACGAGATGAAAGAGAGAATATAGCTCTTCATGTCATCAGACCCATGGCTGCAGGATTCATCTAATAGCTTTTGGGCAGCCCTTCCATGCCCACCCATGGCTGAAAGAGTTGCAGGCAGCTAAAGTAGACACTGGTGTGTATGCTCCTGGTGGACATGCCTCTCCCCATTAAAGGGCGTGCCCTGGAGCCAGGAGGTAACGCTAAGGGTATCACCTCCCCTTTCCTTTCCATGTGACCTTCCTATTTCTTGCCCAGAATTCAGACTGGTAAATTATCGGAGTTCCTGACAACTTCATGCCGAACGCACCTCAGCTTTATGGACCCTGAGCCAGAGGGTAAGGTCTTTGCTAAGAGTTACAGGCTCAGCAGTGACAGCTTTGAGAAGCTAGACACCAAGGAGTGGCTGCATGGCTTGCAGATAGCAGAGGATGGTAAAGGAGAACAGGCCAGTCACTGCTATGGAGTGGCAAATGCCTAACTCACCCTTACAACCATAACACCCAATCTCCCTGCCAGCATACACGGCTGTGTTCTTCATGTGCTTGGGTTTTCACCATGTTCTCACCTGGCCCTCTATTGACCTTATCTGGAATGAGCGGCTCTGACCTTCATAAGATGCTATGTGGAGAAGAGATAAAGGGTTGGCAGCCTGCCTCCGCTTGGGAGATGTGGCTGAGGGTCTTTGATGCATAAATGGCAGTGCAAAAGGTGACAGCACAGTGACCAAGTGGTGGGGAAAAGCTACTATGTCTCTAATTAATCTCTGTTTTTCCCAAAGCCTTTGCCCCTCCCCTGGGCAGAACTGCTCCAGTGAGTGCCAAATTGAAGCCTTAGTGCTGTGTAGAGAGTACCTGAGAATGCCTTGGCCCATCGCAGCATGAGAGACCCCCTGCTTGTGCTGAGGCCGTGGCAGGGTGCAAGTTTTGCTGGTCCCCGTGCAAGCAGGCCTGGGGACATCTCCTTTGTGACCTAGCGCTGGTCATCATCAGCCTTCCCACTATCTGTTTTACCTCTGCAGCTCCTGCAGCCAGTGAATGCACTGCTGGGACTCTGAATGTTCATTTTCCTTGCCCTTCTCTCACTTCACCTCTAGCCTCCTTACAGGCCACATCAGGGTTTGTCCAAGGTGTCTGCTTTGCCTCCAATCTCCAAGTGAGAGGATCTGCCTGGCCTTTCAACAGCATCTCAAAGATGCTAAATTTTAAGCTTTTCCTGTGGTCACATGCTGCAGCTAGGCAGGTGAATGTTCTCAAGGGTAGTGCTTAGAGGGTTATTCCAGCCTAGCCTTCAGGCACTGTCATGATGCATTCCATCGAGGGTTGGAAAGGGGATGCCATGCTGCTTCAAGTGCAGTCAGCATCTCATCTCCTGGGGCCAACACACCTCTGAGTTTGCCAGCTGGAGAGCCACCATAACTTTGCCGTGGCCCACTGTAAGTGGATTATCAAATGTGTTTTGTCTCTGTGTTTTATCTGGGGCAGTTCCTCCCCGGGGTATCCCTTCACTTTTACCTCCTGACTGAGCAGAGACCTGGCCTCTAAGCACCCTCTTCCATGCTGCTATTAGTGCATGGTGCCTCTGGTGCTCCTGATGTGGTGTTTGGATCTGCTTGAAGCTGGTCAAAGAGCAAGGCAGCAACCATAACTCTTCTTGTAACTCCAGCTTACAAATAACTGTTGCAAAACCCACCTTGCCTTGCTCTCTTGCTGGAGTCCTGCTCGGAAGATGCCCTTGCTGTGCCAGTGTGCTTATAAGTGGTCTCAGCTTGGACAAGCTGCCTCTGACTGCACCTTCCCACTTTTTCCCTGGAGAGAAGGAGTGTGAGTGTTTTCCCACAGGGTTGGAGTGGGACACTCCTGTGCTTGCACAGTCTTGGATCAGAGACATGCTGCAGCCCCACTGCTTCCTCTGTCAAGGTGGGATACGGAGGGAACCCCAGTTTGTGGCAGGCAGTGTCCCAGGCAGGAATCGTGCAGGAACAGGGGTGCTTTGTGTGCCTCACTGCTGGACTGTCCATTAGCCCATATGTATGCCAGCACTGGCCTTACATTGTCACTTCGTGCAGCCAGCAAAGCTTTATCTCTGCTGAGGCAAGCTAGGAGCTCTCTGGGCCTTTGGGTGCCACAACTCAAAGTGGCTGAACCTTGCTCTGCTGCCTTCCCTTCCAGAGGACACTGATGATGAGGTTGCTCAGTATCTGGATCACCTGCTGCAGCACACTACTCCCCAGTCAAACCTGCCTCCCACCACCCAGAGGGGAGGGCTGAGCCGCTTCAGGGCTGCTGTCCACACCACCCGTGACCTCATGTCGCTGGCATCCAAGGCCAAGGACCTCCAAGTCCAGAGTGAGTAACTCCAGCACCCTCCACACCTTCTGTTGAACTCGGGAGTGAGATTGAAGTGTTTTGGGAGCTTTCACAGCTCTGTGATGCTGGGGTTCCCATGGATTGCAGAGGAACTAAGTCTTTACCTGGGCAAAGGCACTTTATGTCCATCATGTTAATCCTGGCCATGGAGTATCTTGGAGTTGGTGCCTGTGCAGCCCCAGGGAAACTGAGTAAAGGATGGTAGCTCCCTGCAGTGTTCCTCTGAGTGGGTGGATAGGGGCTGCTTCTCCCATAGCCAGCTTCTCTGCAAGGACTGCTGGGGGAGCAGTGTCAGAGTGTCTGAGGTAGTTTGGGGCACAGTAGTGGTGATTGGGGCTGGACTTGTCTCCACCAACCTGTGGGTTTTTTTTAGATGTTGGGATGTATGTCCCCAGCAGGATCTTCCAGGCATCGCAGCAGTCGGTCAAGCTCCTGAGTTCACCCCACCAGCATGACTTGGATGGCAAGGTGAGCTCTGTCTCTCAAACGGAGCTATCTTTCAGCTATAGCCAGAGTGTCCTTACAGGATTGCAAGGGGAAGTCTTACTGTTTGATGAGGGGGAATATGCATGGGTCCATTTGGTGCAGGGTGCTGGTGGTGCTAATCATCAGCATGGGTCTCCTTTCCCCCAGAGCCAAACACCCTACACAGAGATGAGCTTGCCACGTGATGAGGATGGCAACGTGGACTGCAAAGCACTGGTGGACCAGCTGTGCATCTGTCCCACACTACAGGAGCAAGCAGACATCCTTTACATGCTCCACATCCTCAGGTAGGTGATCTCTGTGTCTTGAAGGCTCAGTGTGCATAGAGGGGTTTGGCACAGCCCAGGGGGCCTGCCAGGGAACTGCAACAGGCAAATTGCTGGATATAACAGAGCACCTCCTTCACCTTCACAGGGGACCCGAGTGGCACACAGGGCTGGATAGTGAGCCTGGCCCCACCGTCAAGGAGCTCCTCACTGAGCTGTATGTGCGAGTGGGGGAGACACGCCAGTGGGCCCTGATCCGCTACATCTCTGGCATCCTTAAGAAGAAAGTTGAAGCTCTGGATGAGGTAACAGCTGTACAGCCACCCTCCAGCAGGCTGAGATCTGTCGGGGAGGAGGCAGCAGAGTGAGCAGGTGAACCATGGCTGCATCAGCTCTGTCTCCCTCTGCCTTGTGCTGAGTCCCCTCAGCTGTTGACAGTAGCTGCCTCTCTGTCCCCAGGCCTGTACTGACCTCCTGTCTCACCAGAAACACTTGACAGTGGGGCTGCCTCCTGAGCCACGTGAGAAGACAATCTCCACGTGAGTATGGCACCTCTCTCTCTCCAGGCATGCTGGGCTGGGTCTGGGTGTGAGCCTGCTCCTCTGGAGTCCATGGGCAGCAGTGGTCCTGGGTGGCTGTCCCAAGCTTATTTCTCTCCTCTTGGAGCTATACAGGCTGGGGGTATGCAGGGTTTGCTCTGCTGCCTCTCACCTTCTCTGCTGTTTGTCCACGCCCCAGCCCGATCCCTTATGAGGAACTTGTTCGCCTTATTGATGAAGCCAGTGAGAAGAACCTTAGTGTCTCCATCCTCACCCAGGTGAGGAGCCAGGGTGTCAGGGGATCTCATGGCTGAGTGTCTGCCCTGGTCAACAGCAGTGAGGTGATCTGCCCTTGCCCCTCCAGGAGATCATGGTGTACCTGGCCATGTACATGCGCACACAGCCTGCACTGTTTGCTGAGATGTTCCGCATCCGCATTGGGCTCATCATCCAGGTGATGGCAACAGAGCTGGCACACTCCCTGCGCTGTTCAGGTACACATGGCGGGGACTGCACCCTGGCTGGGGTAGGTGCTGGGGTACATGCTGTGGTGCTCGGGGCTCTGTAAGGAGTACTGTCAAAAGTGGGCAGCTCAGGGTAGGACAAGGCCTTGCATGGAAGTGCCAGTGTCTACAGCTGGCCATGTTCTTGAGCAGCACAAACAAGTGATTGCCCTGCAACCTCCGTCCCAGCATGTGTCGGGCTGGCATGGGAACAGTCAGTGTTACAGGCAACACCTGGAGCTAGAGTGTGTCCTTGCCAGATGAGCTCCTGTACCAGTACTCCCCCTGCTCACAGAATGGCATGCAGGGTAGAAATGTCCTAGGGAGGACTGAGGCAGGCTACAAAATCACAGTTCTTTTCTCTCCAGCTGGAGAAGCCACGGAGAACCTGATGAATCTTAGCCCATCAGACATGAAGAGCCTCCTCTACCACATCCTCTCTGGCAAGGAGTTTGGGGTGGAAAGGAGCGGTGAGTCCAAGCAGAGAGCATCTTGGGGCAAAGCTGAGTGCAGAGCTTGGCCAGATCTACGTGTTCCTACCTGTGAGGGGTGTCTCTGTTTCCCCCCATGTTCGGCATAGATGCTTCAGTACTGGAGGGGTCCAGCAGGAAGCTCTGCTATTCATAAGGATAGTGCTGAGTGATTTCTGGGTACATGCACAAATCTCATGGCTATTTGAGCTTTGCTTAGTTTGGCACTTGACCTGGGTGGGTCTGAATTGAAGCAGTTCTGTACTATGCTCATGGATCTCTGATGCTATCATGTTAGAGGGCAAAGTCACGCAGAGGTGCCCAGACAGCAATAAGGGATGGCCATGCCTTGAGTGATGTTGCCCACTCTAGACCTCTCTTCCCTACCAGTGCATTCAGTGGACTCGTCACTCACCACTGCTGTCTCAATCTGTGACATGGGAGCTGTTGGAACCACCAGGCCTGAGCGCACTGGCCTCATCAGACTGAAAAGTGAAATCAAACAGGTGAGGGCAGGTGATGCAGGCCTCTCACAACAGGTCCTGTGGGTGAAAACCAGCTACAAACCAGGCAGAACTGATGGAATAGTGAGAGACACAGACGCTTCCAGGAACTAATTTTGTCTCCACTTCTGCCCTGGGGGGAAAGTTGGGGTGAATCCAGTAGTGGGTAGGTGTTGCTCTGGCAGTTCAGGGAGAGCACAGGGTTGCTTGAGAAGGTCTAGGGGTGGGGAGGACTATGTGGTGTTCCAGGTGTAGCTAGTGTCTTGGTGGGCACCTTCCAACAGCAGAATCTTGATTTCCTTCTTCTCTTGCAGCAACTGGATAAACGTAGGCAGTCTCTGCCTGGGAGTAAGGTGAAGCCTCCCGGGTCCTGCAGCTTCAGCTTTTGCCCCTCATGCCATGCACAAGAGCAGCTTCCCTGCATGCACAAGTCAGTGAGCTTCCCTCAGCTGCTGCAGCAATGAGTTGGCTTTCCCTCTAAGTGACTGCCATTACAGCTAGCTGGGAGCAGTGCTCAAATACATTTTATTATACCCACAAATTCTGCTAAGCAGGATGGCATGATGCTGCCAGTGCCATGACCAGTAGTGACTCTGCTGGACAATTCACTGGATCCTGCCTGCAGCCTCCCCAGCTATTTCTTCTCTGGGGAAAGAGGCCTCTGGTCAGCTACAAATGCCAAGGACCCCCTCTTGTGCCTGTGTCCAAGGGGAGTCCTGAGCTCTACAAGGTGTCTTGTCATCGAAGGGATGGAGCCAGGGGCCCTTGTTGGAGCCAGGCTGATGCAGCAGTTAGGGCCAATTAACTGTAGTGTGAAACCTGACGTCACAGAGGGTTGTCTGTGGGCAGTGACCTTCCTGCTGGTCCTCCTGTCTGTTTGAGACTAAATCCCTGCCTGTACCAAAAGCCAGCAGAGCAGTAGCAGTCCTATTCCTGTGTGCAGGCCAGCATAAACCCACTGCTGCTGCAGCTCTGGCATGTGCAGCCCTCTGCAGTTTTCCTTTCAAAATTCCCTCTGTCTGCAGCCAATCCTGACCCTAGCATAACTGTCCTGTGATGTGGCCCTGATCTGTACTGCTGCTGCTGTGTTTGCTGTGACTGCTCCCCTGCTCTGGCATGGTCTCATTTCCATCTCTTCCTTTCTCCTTCAGCCCCTCAGTTTGCAGTCCAGGGACACCGACCTCAAGTCCTCTCTGGTAACCTGTGTTTGTTGGCTGCACATGGGGGCTGTCCTGTTTGTGGTTGCAGGAAGGAGCTGTGCTCTTGGGGGAGGTGCCAAAGGGAGCTGGGGCTGTAAATTGGGCTTTGCTGGGGGCAGGGGGTGGCAGCTCTATCTCTGGGAGTGATTGCTGGAGAACCACAAACTCTTGAGCAGCAGCAAGTTGTGTTCCTGTGAGATATTTGACTTTGCAGCAGTCTCTGTGGTTCTTGTGTTGTCTGCCCAGTCTGCTGGCCACACAGAGTTGCTGGGCAAGGATTCCTTTTCAAGCATGCTAGAAGACCAGGGCAGTAAGGACAGCCGGCAGGGCCAGTGGCAGCGGAGGCGCCGGCTGGATGGGGCCCTTAACCGCGTCCCTGTGGGCTTCTACCAGAAGGTCTGGAAGGTCCTACAGAAGGTGAGTTGGACATCAGCTGGTGCCTCTCCATGCATGTGAGCCTCTAGTCCCAGGCACCAGCCTTGCCAGGAGGCCTTAGACACTGAGGACTGGTCACTGATGTTGTGTAGATACATGCTTCATAGCCAAGGCCTGCAGCTGACCTTGGAAAGCTGTAGAAGACATGCACTTGCCTTGTAGTCTTGTAGGGTCTACCTCAGCCTGCACCTTGCAGAGAGGAGCTGGGGTCTGCTCAGGTGTTTCATGCATCAGGCAGACAAGGGCATGGCTAGAACCACAGCTGAAGGTGCTCTGGGCACAGCCCATCCTCAGCATGGCGAGCCAGGGAGTAGAGCTCCATGCAGCGGGCATGGGCAAGCTCTGGCTGATGCTAAACTGATGGAAAAGGAGTGATGCTACATGGAATCATAGCAGCACAAAAAAGTGATTGCACTGCAATCAGGAGGCAGAGCTGGGGTGTATGGGCAGCATGCACTCGTGCTCAAGTGGGAGCAAATTTGTGGGCTGGACCTATGTATCAGCATGGTGCTTCTCCAAGCCATAACCATGATCTCTGCTTCTTGTTCTGCAGTGCCATGGCCTCTCTGTGGAGGGCTTTGTTCTTCCCTCCTCAACAACCAGAGAGGTAGGAGGTTCACGTGAATGGGGAATGGGGCACATTGTGTGCTGGTCACCCTGGGTGATTGCCCAGCATAGCTCAGGAACTGGGCAGGTGATACAATGCTCTAGGTACATTTCTTTCTACCTCTTCACAGATGACCCCAGGGGAAATTAAGTTTGCTGTGCATGTGGAGTCTGTCCTCAACCGTGTGCCTCAGCCAGAGTACAGGCAGCTGCTGGTGGAAGCTATCTTAGTGCTCACCATGCTGGTGGACATGGAGGTGCACACCATTGGTGGCATCATAGCTGTGGAAAAGATCTTGCACATAGCCAATGACCTCTTCTATGAGGAGCAGGTAGGGGCCAGGCCTCACCCAGGGCTGCTGGCTACATTCCCCATAGCTGGGCAGGGCTCACTCGCTTGGAGAGCCTTGCTTGTTGTCCCCATTGTGTTCATGGGGTACAGCAGAGCTGTAGTGTCTTCCTCCCACTGCTCATCACCAATGTGTCATACTGAGTGCAACAGAGGGTGCTTGGGATAGAAGCTGATAAGGGGGTTGCTTTTATTTCTAATGATGCCTTTCTGCTTCCCTGTCCAAAATCCAGAAAGCCCTGGGCGCTGATGAGCATATGCTGGAGAGGGATCCTTCGACTGGCATCTGCAGCCTACTGTATGACAGTGCACCGAGCGGCCGGTTTGGCACCATGACCTACCTGTCCAAGTCGGTGGCCTTGTACGTGTACGACTTCCTGCCCACAGATGGCTGCTCCATGCAGTAGCTCTTGCAGTTCCTCACTGGGTTGTAGGTGCTCTGGGATGTTTGTTTCATACATCTTGCAAGATGAACACTAGGTTAGTTTGCAAGGCAGCCTGCATGGCCATCTCTCCTGTCGGCCCTGGCCTCTTAGTGGGTGAGCAGCCCTCTGAGGAACTCCACAGGAGGCATGTGTCCTAAACTGACCTGCGCCTGTGTGGCCTGTGGAGCAAGGGAAAGGCTGAGCTTTGAAGCATGCTTGTGTTAGAAGGCTTGGCCTGCGAGACTCCTCCTGAACCATCACCCCGGGAAAGACCTCTTTTTGAGGGAGTTGGGAAGGGCTCCCCTGACCAGACCTGTGTGCTCACCATTACAATGCTCTCTGACCAGCTCACACTCTCCCTGCCTCCAGCAGGTTTGCAGTTTTTAACCTCTTCTGTGCTTCTTTTTATTCCAAATCAGCAGGATTTATGCTAGCGTAGGCTGAGGCTCTTGCTCTTCCTGCTGCTGATGGAAAAGTTTTGCTAGAGAAATAGGGGATGGTGCCTGAGCCTTTCTCCCAGCACATCCAAAATCAACACGGTCTAGCCATAGCTATGCTACATGGAAGCAGGCAGCCCATCATCCCCTGCTGGGTTTCCTGTGTGCAGAGCTAGGGAGGTTGTGGTAGCCAGGGTCCCTTTTACCTCCGAGCTGCTAATACAGGGCTTCTGGCTGGCTGGGACACCTCTATTCATGGCAGTGGTGCTCATGGCCAAGTCACAGGTTTCCTGAGTTCTTGTTCCCTGTGAAGCAGCTCTGAGCTGGCTACTTGGTGTTACCTGTGCCGTCAAAACCAACCTTTTAATGCTCATCTCTGGCTTGTGCCCCATCTCTGACAGCCTGACACAGAGAGGGGTGGGGACACAGTGGATCCCTGCTCTAATCTATCCTGCAGGTCAGCCCCCACTCAGGACGGGGCAGTTGGATTGATGAGGATCAGCCACATGTGCCACAAAGTGGTGGAGGACGTGGGGTTCCCTTTTGGCTCCCTGGTTCTCCTCCCCAAGACTTCACTACACTCAGCACATTGAGCAACAGGCCAAGATCCCTCATTTGCACCCACTGACTGTGCAGTGTCCCAGAGCTTGTCACAGGCCAGCTTGATATCATCTGTGTCCCCCTTCAAGACTGGTTTACATCTGTCAGCAAGCAAGCTCTGAGCAAAGATTCCCTTCCCCTTTTGGAAAGGTTGATCCCATCTAAGAGCAGCATGCCTTGTTAAAAAAGTATTAAAACCCCTGAAATTGTGGCAGTGACATCAGGCACCAAGCTGTATATTCAAGAGACTGAGTCCATCCCTTCAATGTCACTGCCCACAACTGGAAGGACAGAGGAAAGAACCTGTGCTCCCTTAACAACCACCCCCAGGCCCTGAAGTCTCCTTTGGTTTCCCTTGGACTATGTGTTGTGGTTTCATTGCCACTCACATGGAAGAGCAGCAACGGATAACTTCAGTCTGAAGCTGAACCTGGCTGGGAAGTTTCCTAGTGCTGTGCCTAACCTGGGCCCCACAGAGGCAGCAGACTTCCCTAAGAGGACTGTCTGTGTGGCATATGGGACTCTCAGAAAGGAGTGACCTACAACTCTAACCCATCTTTCTCGTGGAGGTGGACATGGTCTGGAGGTTTCACAGCCATGGCCTCTGGTGTAGATGGACTAACATCCACATCAACCATTGCCTGCCCTTCTGGGTGACAGGTTCATACCTGCTGTACAGAGGCATGTGGGGAGGTAAGGTGGGCAAGGAGGGGGTTTGCCTCTACCCACTCCTTTAAGTTACTGCCTTCACCTGGCAAGGGAGGATACAGGATGAACCCGTGTATTTTGGGGTGGCTATTCCTGTTCCTGTTAGGCAGGGCAGAGCCTGGTTCCACCAGTCTTTCTCAGACTCCCTTATGCACTTTAATCTTTCTAGTCTTCTCATAGCTGAACCCCAAGGGTGGGCAGATCTTGGCCACACCTAACACAGCTGTGAAAGGCTCTGGCACTCCCTTCACCAGAGGCCTGGATGGTGGGAGATCTGTTTGCAGGGTGATGGACAGCAGCTGAACTTGTCTCTTGAGCTGGCAGGGTGACACTGCCCATGCACCCTGGGCTGGTTGTGTGTGAGTGCGGGAGTGGTTGCCAGGCAAAAATCAGCCACTCCACTGTGGATAGGGCTGGCCTCAGAGCCAGATGTTTTTCTCTGTGTGTGCCTTTGTTTTCTAATGTCCAGGTTGGTTTGGCCACAAACCAGGTGCTCTCTTGGAGCAGCAGCTCTTCTGTACATGTGGCTGTATGGAAGATCACACTATGAAAAGCCAGTGTCCACAAAGGAGACAGAGGACTCCTGCAACTTTATTCAAATAAAGGGAGAGAGTCCGCTGGGACATCAGACCATGGGGTTTTCTCTCTCGAGGTTTCAGAGAGTGCGGCCTCCTTTTATCCTAAACTCCTTGCTGCATCTTGCCCTCTTCCCTTACCCCATTGGCTGAGATGCTGGGAAGGTACAACCTTCCTGAACTGCCTACCACATATTCTCCCCTCGAGCCTGGTTTTCCCCAAAAGTTCAGAAACTCAGTCTTGTATGGACGCATTTGGCTGTTTCAGGAGTCAAACTGTCTGGGTTCTGTAACAAACCTGCAGCTTGAAGTGAATCGAAACATTGAGACCCATTTCTAAGACTTTTAACACCCATACCCCTCACCCATGGAACTGTTTGTAAAGACATTAGCACAGATCTTTCCTGTCATGGCTAATCCCTCCCTGTGTGACGCCTGCTCCCGTCGGGGGAGCCTTGAAGGGCCCGAGCCCGTGCCCAGCGCCTCCCTCTGACCCGAGGGACGCAGCGGGAGCTGCCGGGGGTCGAAGAGGCCCGGGCACCTCCTGAGGTGCGGCTCCTTGAGCAGGGCGGGCGCCGCGTGGGAGTCTGCATGCAGGCCACGGGCCTTTTTAAATTACATTTTTGGAGAATAAACACCACCCCGAGCTGTGTGGGGGACCCAATAAAATTGTCTAACAGCAGTTGGCTGCCCGTTCTTACCGCGACCGGGCTGGGGGAACGATACCAGCGGGGCGGGCCTACAGCTCCCGGCACGCCGCGGGGCCGGAACTGCCGCTCCTGGCGCGCTCTGAGCAGCGGCGCTGCGGGTGCTGGTCCCGGCTGTGCCGGCCCCGATGGCGGCGGTGCCGCCGCCGGTCTACGTATACAGCCCGGAGTACGTGGCCCTCTGCGACTCCCTCTGCAAAGTGCCCAAGCGGGTTAGCGCCGCGGCGGGGGCGAGGGGGCGCGGGGAGCACAGCGGTGAGGCCCGGGCGCGGATTCAGCCGGCGCCCGGCACGGCGGTAGGAAGGGAGAAGCGGGGGAAACGGGCGGCCCCAGGGGGAGCAGTGCGGGCTTAGAGCGGGGAGAGCCGGTCTGAGGGTTCACATCGCGCCTGGCAGCGCAGGCTCGGACACGGAAGTGACTCTTCCCTTGCCCGAGAAGCTGTGCGCGGCTCTGCTTCTCCCCGGGACACCGGAAGGTCTTTACACACGGCATTGGCTCGGGCTGGAGATGGGACCCGGGCAGGGAAAGTCGCTGCTGGGAGGAGTGTGAGTCACACCTCGTCTGCTATTCTTTGGGTCCCTGGGTGCTGGGTTTCTGTCTCCTGTTCTCACAGTCTTACTCTTCTCTTTAGGCCAGCATGGTGCATTCACTGATTGAAGCGTATTGCTTACTTGACCAGATGAAGTAAGTGCTCCCGTTTTCTGTGAAAGGATGTTTTATTCTCCACTAAGGTTTGGAAGGAGTAACTTCAGGTTTCACACTGTCCCTGCTGGCGGTGTGATCGTAGGAGCCCCCCCCACTGTGTGTTTCCAGGATTAAAGGAAAATGTTTGTTTTGCTACATGGACACGATTACAGTAATTGTGGCAGGTGTAATTCACGGTTGCCCTCCTGGTCTGATGGAGCACTTACAGCCTTGTGCCTTCTCTACTGTGTGTGTCACCTGCATACTTGGGACTCTGAGCAGGGTGACAGCCTTGGTGCTGCGCTGAATGCACTGATCAGTCAGTGCTGATGCAGAGAGGGACCGTGTTGTTTTGCTGTGTTGTCACTGATCTGGGAGACTTTTTGTGAGGTCTGCATGCTCAGGAGAGAAGACCGGATGAGATCTGGGGCAGAAAAGTGAGATATTTCCTACCTCATTTGGCTCTTGACACTGGGGCATATGAAGAGAAAAAAAAAGAAAGGCATAGCTCACCCCAACTTGTGAAGAATCTCACAAAATCTTAAAAAAAATGTGCTCCAGTTCAGCACAGCCAGGTTCTTCTGAGACTTCTTTTTTAAACTTTTTTTTTTCTGGCAAAGGGTGCTGGGGAAATGATTGCAGGTATCATTATGGAGCAAACCTGAAGGACTGTTTTCCCTTGCATGGGGTGGGAAACATCGGGGTCAGACTGGAGCTGGGAGCTTTCTGTGTTCTTCCTGTAGCAAAGAAGCTGTGCTGCACTGCCTGTGTGTTCTCCCAGTGTCCAAGTTTT
Source organism: Cisticola juncidis (assembly GCA_013400215.1). Taxonomy (NCBI): domain Eukaryota; kingdom Metazoa; phylum Chordata; class Aves; order Passeriformes; family Cisticolidae; genus Cisticola; species Cisticola juncidis. Next base: position 415,619 of record VXBR01008245.1, read on the forward strand.
GGGGAGGGTTCAGTGTGTTGCAGGATTTTGTTTAGGCACACTGCAAAGCACTCAGACCTGGGAAGGTGCTGTGCAAATTGCTGACAACAGTGACAGTCTCTGCTTTGGTGCAGGTCACAGCATGTGAGAGGCATTGCACAGCTCCTAATCCAGGCTGAGGTCCTGTCACAGCATTGTACTGGGCCTCGGCGTTTCCCTCTTGTTAGTTCCTCTATGTGTAACCTGAATGTTGGGATATGCTGGGGATTGCACAAACTGAGAGAACATGCAGAAAAGGGAAAAAAAACTTGAAGCAAAGTGGGAAGGTTAATGCAGGCAGCACCTGCAGGTGTTCTTCACTGGGGTGGGCATCACAGACAGTGCCAAGACAGGAGCAAGGCCTGCTCCAGCTCAGCTGCATGGCTTTCTCACTTGAGTGACAGTCCAGTGCAAGAGGGAGAGGAAGTTTCATTTGCATTTACAACAGTAACAGCCAAAAGAAGGCTCTTAGGGTAAAGGCTAAAGCTGGACATTCCAGCTGAACTCTGGAGCCTCTTGCCCTGATGTACTCCTTTCTTCCTCTCTGCCTAGGATAGTCAAGCCAAAAGTGGCCTCCATGGAGGAAATGGCAAGTTTTCACACAGATGCTTACCTGCAGCACCTGCAGAAGGTCAGTGAGGAGGGAGATGATGACCACCCGGAGTCTGTGGAGTATGGACTGGGTAAGGATGCATATCTTCAGCAAGAGATTAGTTGAGTGCCAGGGCCAGGATTTTTTCCATGGAGCTGCAGTGAGAGGTGAGATCAAGGGGATGCTGGGCTTGGTTTTGGTTTTGGAAAGAAACGCTCTTTAATGGTGTGTTGCTGAACCCCAGCAGTCATTGACGGGCTGGCACTTTCCCTGCTGCCAGCAGAGGGTACAGCTAGCCTCACTTTGCTGCTCTGTGCAGCTTAGCCTATCTCTTGCCGACTGGGGCTGGTGCCCTTTGCTGCTGCTCTGAGGCTCTGGAACAGGATGGAAGACCCTGACACTGACCTCGGGCAGGAGCTGGGACTGGCTGCTGCAAGCCTGCTGTGGGGAGGGCATGCATGAACAGTGGCTTGGAGCTGTAGTGACCAGAGCAGCTGCTGTCTGTCTGGTGACTTATGTCTGGAGCAGAGGACTCTTGCCCTCCTGGACCTCAGACAGCCTGAGCAATGCAGCAAGTAAAACTGGTGAGATGGCTGTGGGCACTGTCTTGGTCTCAGGAATGGGAGGAGTGACCCATTGAGAGAGAACTGAGGCAGAGGTGCAGATTCTGCACCGATCTCATGAGTGTCCCTTAGACTTTACATTCCGGAAGCTGCTCTGTCTACAGGAAGACATGCAGCCCTAGTATCATGCTTTGTGGGCAACAGCTGCAGGGAGGCTGCTGTAGGACTTAAGTGAAGATTATACTACAGATATAGATGTACAGCTTACCTAGGCTTGACTCATTTGTGGATGTCCATTTTTAGGGAGGAGTTATGTCAGTGACTGTGCCAGGGCTTTTCTGGTCAAGTAGCTGAAGACTTGAAAGTAGTTTATTGTGAGATTGGTATGAAGGACAAGTAGGTTTGCCAAGCCAGGCACACAACTCACAAGTTGGTTCAGGACACATTTTTTAATGAACTGAGTGCAAGAAAACATTTTGATTGTTGCTTTTTGTGGTGGGTTGATTTTTGTGATGTTGGTGGGATTTTTTTGCCAGATGCCCACCAACATGCATTCTCTCTCCTCCTCAACAGGGTGGGGAAGAAAATAAAGTGGAAAAGATCACGTCAAGATAACAGAGAGATGACTCTCTATTATGATCACCAGCAAAAGAGACTCTACATAGGAAAATTAATTCAATTTATTGCCAATTAGTAATAGAGTAGGATAGTGAGAATTCAAAATAAAAGTGAAATCACCAGCCCCCTCATCTACCTTTCTTCTCAGACTCAGCTTCACTCACACTCACTACTTTCCCCCTCAAACAATGTAAGGGGACAAAGAATGGGGGTTGTGGTCAGTTCACACATCTCTGCTGCTCTTTCCTTTTCACTCTTGCCCTGCGTGTGTCAGGGGTCCCTCCACAAGACACTGTCTCCCATTAACTTTTCCAGAGCAGGTCTTTCCTATGGGTAGCAGTTTTTCAAGAACTTCTCCAGCATGGGTCCTCCATGGGATCAGTTCTTCAGGAACAGGCTGATTCAGCCTGTGTCAGTCTTGAAGGCTCAAACAAAAGGAATGTGCTTTCCCTGAAGGAAAAGGCCTGTTGTGTCTGACCTGTGGACTCTTACCTGGACTCTTACCTGCAGGTTACGACTGTCCAGCCTCTGAAGGGATCTTTGAGTATGCAGCAGCTGTGGGAGGAGCCACCATCACTGCAGCCCAGTGCCTGCTGGATGGCAAGTGCAAGGTAGCAATTAACTGGCCTGGAGGGTGGCATCATGCAAAGAAGTAAGAAAACAATCTCTTCCCTTGTGTTTTCTCATCTGGTGTCTGAACCCTGCTTCCTAGCTCCCAGCTTCCCTCCAAACCCTCAGGGTGCAATGATCCAGTTGGAGGAGAAAGCAAGGTGTGAAGGAAGTTAGGAGATAGAGGAAAGAAACAAAGGGCAGGGCAGAGGCCTGAGAGGCAGGTCACTGGCCTGTGCTGGCACTATCACTGTCATGTGCTGCAGAGCAAGTCTGGGGCAGGTGTACTCGTAGGTGTCCTGTGATTCCTTGATACATCATTCTCTCAGGAAGCTCAAGTGAGAATGTATTTTGTGGGTTCCATGAAGAAACACAGTGGAGAGACAAACAGTTGATGTCACTGCCAGTTTGGAGCACAGTGAGAATGTGGTGACAGTCCAAATTGTTTTGTGTGGCTTTTTAGGTTTCATAATAAGAGGTTTGAAACAGTGCAGGACCAACCTTGGGTTTCCCCATGCTCCGTGTGGGGGCTGTTTCCTGTGAGCTCTAACATCAGTAATGATCTTCCAGCACAACAGAAGAGGAAGTAAAAATTCTGTCCCTGCATCCTGTGGTTCTGTAGTGGTAAAATAATTTGTTTCTGTTCCATTTTTCATGGAAGTAGGTTTTATTTAACTTATCGTCCCCATTTCCCAAAACACGAGGCCTCTTTACAGTATAGACAAGACACCACCCTTCCTTGTCCACAGCCAACTGGTGTTTGCAGTGCTGTTTTGTATCCCTGGGGAGCCTCAGGAGTTCTCATGGGCCCTGTGTCTAACCCTGACAGCTTGTACCCACATGTGCAGATGTTTTGCTCCAGTGACTTTTCTGACCTGGCAGAGGAACTCTGGAGGTCTAACAATGCTGTGCAAGTGCCAGCAATACCACTGTCTCAGCCTGTTTCTTGGTGGGCACTTGGCTGAAAATGGCTTCAGCTGCAGCTTCCTATGAAAGGAGACTTGCCCTTGGCAGAGCTGAGCTCTCGCTCTGTGCAGAACTGGTGGCTTTTGGAAAATCTCGTTACCTTCTGTCTGGATTGCATGGCTTAAAAGATGCCTTAATGAAAAAAGTCTTAGCAGGGTTGCTGCTGCTGAGCTATTAGCACTGTTCCAGGAAGCAAAGAGCTTGTTTTTAAAAAAGGCATTTAATACTCACTGATCTCAAAAGAGTCTTCCCAGTCACCCCAGTAAGTTGGTGTGTGATGCTTCAGGGTAGATGCCAGCCCAGTGTGAAGGTCCAGCCAGACTGACACTGAATTTGATTCTAGGATCTGTGTCCTAGCAAAATACATTCCTTTTGTCAAAAAACACCTGCTGGCTGGTGGTTTAGTTGCTTTCCTAAAGGTAGGAATGACCCTGGGGCTTCGGAATCTCTTGGTTCAGAGGATGCCTTTGGGATTGAGTGTAAGATGCTGAGTAAATGCTTTATCTCAAGCCAGTCTCACCCTCCCTTCTGGCACTGGCACTCGGCTTTGCTGGGTGGATTTAGGGCAGCATGGAGGAATCCCAAGTGCTGGTCCTGAGCTGCAGCTCAAACACTGCTCTGCTTTTGACTGAACTGGTGTCCTCTTCTGCTTGGCCTTGAGATGTGTATTACACCTTGGAGAGTGTGCCCAAGACATGGCATAGTTCACTTTGCTTCTTTGGGAGCTGTGAGGGAGGGGAGAAATACATAATCACAGTTGAGTCAGATTTTCAGGATACCTGCTAACACCTCCATTTTCAGCATTATTGTAAATGAACAGAATCGCTGGAAACACCTGTGCTCCATGGCACTTGCAGAGAGTGAAAGCAAGTCCAGTTCTGCCACCCCTGGCTCCTCACAGTTCCCACCTGTTGCTGAACAGGAAATGTCAGGGAAAATGAGCTGAGTGCTGTGACTCGAAGTCAACTGGAGTTTCGCAGAAGCTCATCATGTATCCTGATATAATTTGTGGAAAAGGGATTTGAGTACTCCTGTTGCAAGTATAAACCCTCACTTCAAAATAGCTGTCCAGGGCAGATGTAAGAATGCATGTGGGACTGGTGCTAAGTGGTGATGGGGACTTGACTTTGGAGTGAGGCTGGAGTAGGGGTCAAGAAACTTTATTTTTTCTTTGATGCCAGCAAGTAAGCTGATGAATGTCAGCGATAAATCTTTCCATGGTACACCTGGCCTCTGTTTAGCTGTTGGGACTCTCTCCTGGCTGAGCCCAGGAGCTGTGTAATGAGAGACTGCATGTGGGACATCCCATTTGCATTTTTCTGGGAAGAGAAAGTGGGCAGTTACTTTGGGAAGAGGCTTAATCTTCATAGCCTGAGACTTTAGAACAGCAGAAGAATCCTGTGACTGGCTTGGATCTGCCTTTCACTGCCAGGACCTTCCCAGGAGCTGTGACCCAGACGGCAGGGATGGAGTGGTTGCCTGTCTATGCCTGTCCAGAACTCACAGGAAAAGGAGACATCCTCTTGCCTCAGAGAGAGTGGGTTTGAGTCAAGTAGCTCTGAACATCTTTAAAATGTCTCAGGTGCAGAAAGCCAACATTTTATTTGTTCAACTGTGCAGTGGTTAGAGGTATCCCCCACAGGCCAGGGTCTTTCTGCAGCAGAACTGACTGATGCTTACCCAGCTGCCAGAAAGCCCACAGTTGATAAGCAGTTGGCACAAGCAGTCCTGTTGTCTGTGCTTCCCAGCCATTCTTTGAACTGCTCCTGACGAATCTCTTAGTCACTGATGGGCCTTGGCTGAGTTTTTGTACTCCTCTGTGTCCCTGTGAGGTGGACACTTGCAAAATCAAAGTGAGAATGCTGGGATCAGTGATGATTGCATTGGCAATATTCAATGTCATAGACATTATTTTCACAGGGATGAAGCTTCTGGCTTCTGTTACCTGAATGACGCTGTCTTGGGGATCCTGCGGTTGCGCCAGAAGTTTGACCGTATCCTTTATATCGATTTGGATCTGCATCATGGGGATGGTAAGGCCCAGCAAAGGCTGCAAACAGCACAGCTGCACAGACTCAGGGAAGAATGGGAGAAGTTAAGGCATGTCTGCACAGCAAGGCTTTACTTGCAACAGCCATGGCTTCGGCTCCTTTCCATGCACTTGAGTTCCCTCAATCCATTTCTGCCTTGTCCTGCTTTATAGACTTGCCCTGTGTTGCTCCTCAGACCTCTCTTGAGGTTCTGGGCAAAAGTCTTGTACCTAAAGCAACAGATAATGTGTCCCAGTCTCCCATCCTGGCAGAGCAGCTGACAGGGTTTAAGGGTCCATTGCAAGAGGGAAGCAGCCAGTAGTAAAAGTTGCATTTAAAAGAAGGCTTTATGCTATAAATCTAGAGCCAGAGCTGGCTTTCCCAAAACTGCTGTCTCCTTCAGGGGCATTATTTATACACCATTTAACATTTCCTGCTCTTCTAAATTTTATGATGTGTTTCATTTTGTTCCGTTTTCTCCCTGCATTTGGTTTCTGTTAAGTTTCCTATTCTTTTTTTCCTCTCCACCTCCACTATTTTAATGTGTCTTTAAGGAAGAGGCATGTTGAACCACAGCAGCATTGAGAAAAAGCAAGAGAGTCCAGTAGCACTGGTTCTAATCAGAGCCAAGCTCTGGCCAAGGCAGCCCTGCCCGGATCCCTCTTGCAGCTTTGTAGGCCTAGCAGCACAGGCAAGTGCTGCTACTGCGGGTAGTGACATGAGATAGTGAGATCCATTCAGTACTGATTAGCATGAGACTTGCCAGATTCATAGCAATTGTGATCTTTGCTGCAGTGGAACTCCAGTCTATGGATTGAGGATGTATTTATTGAGTCACGTCTGCATTTCTGCTTTGCTCATGCTGCTCCTTCTCTGCTTGCTGCCATGTGTGTATCAAGCAACTCTGTGTGTTCAGATTCCATCATTTATATAAATGATGCATGAAAGCTTTTTTTCCCTTTCCTAATAGGAGTTGAGGATGCCTTTAGTTTCACCTCGAAAGTCATGACTGTTTCTCTGCACAAATTTTCACCTGGATTTTTCCCAGGCAAGTTGAACTTGTGAGGTTTGTGCTCATTTGGTTCACACGTCACTGGTGAGGTCTCTGTAAAGGCAAGTCCCATCCCTGCTGTCCAGCCAACATGTCTTGCTGCCTCTTCCCTTGACCCAGGGGAACGAAAGAGGAGGACCTACATGTTTGGCATTTCCCCCTTTCTGGTTGTAGCTGAGCTCCAGGCAGAGCCCTTTTGACACTGCGTGGTAGATTTGGGTGAAGGAGAGTACTGCAGCCCTCCACCCTGCCTTTCTGGACAGTGGCAAGTGGATTTCTCCATAAGCATGCCAAGCGTCCTGGCTCTCGGCTTGCCTTTGAGACACCCCACATGTCTCCTGCTGCTGCTCTGCTTTCCCTCCTAATTGGAGTGTTTCTGTTGTGCAGGCACCGGTGATGTGACAGATGTTGGCCTGGGAAAAGGTCGCTATTACAGCGTGAATGTGCCCATTCAGGATGGCATTAAGGATGAAAGATATTACCAGATCTGTGAATCGTAAGCCCTCTTGCTCCAATACAGCTGACTTGGATGGGATTTTAGAGAATAAGACACTACACAGCTTAATATTTTTAATTACTGTCCTTTCTTAAGGCTTGTCCCTTCCCCTGTTGCAGCTTTTGATTACAGTGAACATGGACTGTAAGTTCTCAGAAGTCTTGTCTGAATCCTTAAGCAAACAATATACAAAGATATTGTGGGTGGCTGGAGGGGTCTGTGCCACAGAGCAGCCTTGCTCCTTAGATATGCCTCCACAGGTGTGTATTTAAGGACAGACTGAGAGGAGGAAGATTTTTTTAACTGTGGACTTAGGGCTAGATGTTTCTTCTTCAAGTAAGTGCTCTGAATTCTGACTGTGGGACATACACTTGGAGCTTAGCTAAAAACATTTTCCTAGTACCTTCTGTCTGTACTGGAAGAATGAAAGGCTGAATATCTGGCAATGACAGAGCTGCGTCCTGGCAGCCCCCTTGGTCCCTAAATTGATAGTGGACCTCACAAGGTGTTGGTCAAGTCAAAACTGGGCTGTGGGGCTTGTTGTTTTCCAGATGAGAGAAGTCTCAGTGCAGGGCTGCAGGATGTGGTAGCATGTCCACCTCTAACACCTGAGGGCTGAAACCTCTCTAAACTTGTAGGCCAGTAGGGAAGTCATGTGGGGGCCATGCCTCCTGCTGGCTTATTGGTGCTTGCCATTGCAGAGCAGCCCCCTTTGTGCCAGAGGACATGCCTCCGAAAGGCAGCTCTAGGGGCTGAGACAGGTCAGGAACCCACTAAGGAGCCCAGTGCATGCATCCACAGCTGAAGGACATCATAACCTATCATTGATTTCAAGCTGTGTATAGCTAAAGCTTCTGCAAGAGACCTGGAGATCTCTGAGCGCTGTCCAGGCTGGGAGGCAGTCACAGGCATGTCTGTGGATGTCTCATCCAGCTGTTGTTTGAGAGTGATTGCCTGTACTTCCTAAACCCGCGATGGGCTTGAGGCATGAAGCTCTGTCCAATGCATGTTTTTGCAGGCTGACTATACCCTGCACACAGCTTTTCCTCTTAGAGCCTCAAGAGCCATATAGGAGAGAAAGAGCCTTACAAGAGACTTCCTCTGTTTCTTCTGTCCTGTCCTGGTGAGAGGTGTCTGAGAGTTCAGGATTGTTGTGTTGCCAGACCCTGATTTCAACCATGACATTCACAGGGCAGAAAAGCCCCTGGATTGTCCTGCAGCCTAAAGGCAGACAGTGTACGTGTGGAATTTGATGCTACTGCTAAACTGGTGAGGACTAGAACCCCCTCTGCCATGTTATCAGTGGTGCTTTTGAGTTCATCTTTTGCTAAGTGCTCTGAGAGCTAAACTTACTGTGGAGGTAGAAGGCTAACTGGAAGCAGAGGTAGCATAATTGGTATGAGCTGGGTGGAAGCAGAGAATGCAGAAACCCTGAGAGGCATTGGTGGATCTGAGTGACCAGGGACTTGCCAGCATTCCTCTGCTGTGCTGGCATTAAGTGGACTGTTCCTCCTCTCCCCAGAGTGCTGAAGGAGGTGTATGCTGCCTTCAACCCTGATGCAGTTGTGATGCAGCTGGGGGCAGACACCATTGCTGGAGACCCCATGTGCTCTTTCAACATGACACCCGAGGGACTGGGCAAGTGCCTCAAGTATGTCCTGCAGTGGCAGCTAGCAACTCTTATCCTGGGAGGAGGTGAGTGGATCCTGCTATTCTCAGTGAAACATGTTTGTCCTCCTGTGACCCTGCCTCGGGTGCCTGCCTGCTGTTGGGCTCAGCACTGGCAAGAGTTCATTCAGCAGGGTGATTGCTGGCCAGTGTCAGGAGGATACACTGTGGCACAGTACTGTTTTCTCACACCTGAAATCCTTGATACTGACAGGTGTAAGTAAGTCTCAGTTCTGACTCAGATCTTGAGTTAAAAGCTGTATGGGTCCTCTGGAGAAGAGGGGAGGCCAACAAACTGACTCTGACTTCTCAGTGACACCTGTGATTCCCATCTCTGCTGATCAGCCCTTAGGTGCTTCTCTTTAAAAGTGAGCACTATGTTCCCAAACCTACCTTGGACACCTGGTGATGAATGGTTTCATTAAGATTCAAGAAGGGGCTTGGGACAAGGCCTAGCTGCCTTCAAGGTACAGCAGGGCTCTTACACCCAGTGAAAGCAAGCTGTGCTGCCTATCCAGCTGCTTGTCTAGTGGGGAGAACACAGGACAGAGCATTTCAGAACAACAAAAGCCACTGTGTGCCAGGGAAAGCCCGTGAGCTCCATGCTTGGACCTGGATCAGCTCTAGGTGTCATTTCTGAGATGGGGGAAATCAGGTATATATAATTTATATATAAATTAAGGCCAAAATTTAATGTGCCTGATGCCCTTTGTTTTGGAAAGGTTATAAGTGTTCAGCCCTGCTGTGGCTTGGCTTGAATGTGCTGGAGATGTCACCTTTCAGACAAACCCCAAAACTTCTGTTAGAAAATGAGGCTCAACTATGTGTCACTTGTGAAAATACCAAAGGAGTGTGCCACCACTGCAGCATGTGGAAGTATTTGAAGTGGAAAGTGGGGGAGAAGTAAAAAAAAGCAGGGAAAAAAACGCACACAATGCAAATAGAAGGGAGTATTGAAAAAGATGGGCTCTGTCTTGGCGAAGTGCTTTTCTCCCTTTACTATTCTAGTCATATTTTCTGGAAAACCTGAGTCTCTTGCAGGATTGCTTTCAGCTAAGGTTTCTCCTTGTGGGGTCATGTTCTGTTACCATGTAGGTAACTATTTCCTACTCACTGTGAAATCTCATTTCCATGTAAAGCAGTTGCAAGTTGTAATGATGTGTTTCACATTTGTCCTCTCACACATGATAGTGCTGAAGAGCTCACCAGCATATGGCTGGGCATGTGTATTTTGGAGGGTGGTATTCAAAAAGATAGTATTAAAAAGCAGGAAGGCCCCGTTTCTGCTGTAGCCTGCAACTTGCAAATTGCTCTCCATGTTGCCAGGAGAGAGTCCATTGCATGGGGCTGGGAGTTCATCCTGAATCTGAGATGGTGGCTGGAGGACCAGCCTCTCCCACACTGGATGTAAATGGGGTTCAGTTTGAACAGTCTGCTCTTGCATATACTGTAATTCAGACCTGGCCTTGTGTAGCCAGCAGGTGCAAAAGGCAGATTTTGGGCATGGCTTGAGTGGATGAAATAAGCTGAATTCATGTAACCTGCACACAGTGGCTTCATTATTTGATTTTTCCACTTAAATCTCTTTTTCTCTTTTCCCCATCCTTCCTCCACAAAATCCCAATTCTTGCTGGAAACAGGAGGTTACAACCTTGCCAACACGGCTCGCTGCTGGACATACTTGACTGGGGTCATCCTTGGGAGAACACTGTCCTCTGAGATCCCTGATCACGAGGTAATGCTTTGAAAAACCCTCCCTTCTCCTCGCAGAAGAGCCAGTTGTTCTACCTAATCCACACAGCATCCTTGCCACTCAGTCCTGTTTTGTGAAGACACTTATGTAAGAATACTGTCTGACCCAACAGGCCTCCAACTGGAGGCACAAAGGGTAAAGATCACAATTGAAATAAGAACAATTTATTGGACAGCAACAGCAACAATACTAATGACAAAGGGAACAAGAAAAGAAACAATTCTCATAGCAACACCTGCCCCCTGACAATAGACAAAACTGCACAGCTCACTCTGCCACATTATTTCAGCTGGAAGGACTCCCTTCTGTCTGAAAGAGAATCCTTTTCCCCTGCCCTCAGCAATGACATGAGGTTGTGTAGAATAACCTCTGTGTCCTGGTCATGCCTCCTCCCAGCTACTGAAAAAACTGACCCTGTCTTGCCCAGAATCATGACACAACAGCTGTCAGTAACCTCTGATTCTGCTTTAGCATGTGGATCCCACGTGCTGCAAATTTCCTGCAGACTATCTGAGCACTCAGCCAGGAGAGACACAGTATCCTTGCAGCACATCTCCTTTCCAAGTGTTTCACAGTCATGTCAATGCAGTGTTTAGCAACGTGGGAGGTGAACGGTAGGATATGTGATTACAGCAGTTGAAATAGTAAAAAAATCCTATTTGCAGGTAACCATGTGTAAAATGAGTGTCAACAACTTTCCCAAATAAAGGATTGGGATAGACATTTGACTGCTTTTGGCTGCCTCACTGGGTTCTGCTTCCCATCCCTTGAACTGGGAAGCAGTTGAAAACTCCAGGTGGACACAGACATTGTAGAAGTACCACCTTAATGTAGTGAAGTTACATGTGGCCCTTAGGTGGAAAATTTTTTTTTTGCCTTTTTACAAATGTACTTATGGGGAGCCTTCCCTCTAGCCTCAGCCCAAAGACCTCTCTGCTGACTTCTCTCTCCTCTTCCCTGCAGTTCTTCACTGAGTATGGTCCTGATTACGTGCTGGAGATCACACCAAGCTGCAGACCAGACCGCAATGAGCCGCAGAGAATTCAAGAAATTCTGAACTCTATTAAAGGTGCGTTGTCCACGCCAACACTCTTGCTTCAGTCTTACTGGTCTTTTTAGAGAGGGCTTCAGAAGATCTCATTGCAGTCTTTCTCAGTGACTGGGAAGATGAACCACATTCACTTGGCTGCTTATTAGTGCACAGTGTCATTGCCTCCCACATCCCTTGGGATTTTCAGGGTTGGTGGTACAGAGTTATGGGTCCCTGTAGCAAAAGTTGCCATTGCCTTTGCTCTGGCTGGGCAGGGGAGCATGGGGCCTTGTCCTTATTGGAAGCATAGAACAGCCATGTTCTAAGGGACTTCAAAGATCATCTGGTCCAAACTTCTGTGGGAAAGGGAACCTAGACAAGATTATCCAGCAACCTGTCCAGTCACATCCTGAAAACTTCTGACAGTGGGGCCTCTACCACACCCCTTGGGAATTTCCTCCAGTGATTGATTATTCTCACTGTAAAAAAAAAAAAAAAGGTGAAACCTCTCTTGATGCAACTCACACCTGTTGTCCCTTGTTCTCTCCATGTGGCTCCTTGTGAAGAGTCTCTGTCCTCTGAAACCTACAGAGTGAGCTTCAAGTACTAGATTACCGTGATGAGGTCCCTCCTAAGCCGCCTCTTCTGCAGGGAGAGTCTGTCTTCATTGGGCAGGTTCTCCAGCATTTGATCACCTTTGTGGTCCTCCTGTGGACCCTCACTGCTCAGTCCATTTATTTTGTGATTTGTGGGGATTGTACTGGACACATTACTTGTTGTTTGTCAGCTGCACCTGGAATGAGATGATCCAGTTTCTCTTAGTAATGCTCCTGCACATGCTGCACAGGATCCAGTTTGCTTCACTGCTGCAGCAGCACACTGCTGGATCCCGTTGAGCTTGCTGCTTATCAGGACCCCCACACCATTTGCACAAGGCTGCTTCCAAGACACACAGATCCTGGCCTGAACTGGGCACCTTCTATCTCAAGTGCAGGACCTTGCTTTTGTCTCTGTTAAATTTAAGACTTCTTTCTTTAGCCCAGTCTTCCAGCCTGTCCAGCTCTCTAAATGGCTCTCCCTTCTGACGTGTTCACCTCAGCACCCACTTTGGTGCTGTGGTTGTTTTCAATCTCACTATCCAGGTCATTTATGATGTTGAGCAATATGGGACCCAGTATCAGTCCCTGGGGGATGCCACTTGTGACAGGCTGAAAGACCATCTAAAAACTATTGAGCACCACCCACTGTGAGTTCCCTGTGAGCCAGCTCCCTCCCTGTCCCCTTTGCAGACCACCCATCCACTCTGTGTCTTCCCAGTTGGTCCAGGAGGAGGCTGTAGGAAATCGCTCTCTGGAACTGGGACAGGTCTCCAGCAGGCAGAACTTGAAGCTCTTTAAGTCCAGGACAGGCAGCTGGGTGAGCTCTGCCAGCTCCAGCCAAACTCATTCAATGCCCTTGGCCATCTGTCTTGTCCCTGTCTGCCAGAGGGACTGGGAACAGCACGATGGAGTTTGGCAGCCCTTTTCCATCTCTGTGTGTTGCAGTGTGCTGTTGTTAGAAGTAGGGTAGGAAGTGCAATGGCCATGGATGCCTTTTGGTGTCCATTCCCAAGCACAGGCCAATCCTAGGGAGAGCACATCCCCTCCTTGGGGACCTGTCCAAGAGGGTAGGAGGAGCAGCATCACTCCAGAGCTCAAAGGGAGGGCTGTGAACTCCTGTCTGTGAATCCAGCCTGAAAGAAGAACGAGGCAGCAGGGAGTGAGCATGTGCCTCTCGGATGCTGGTCCATGAATCCTGAAACAGCATTCAGCATAGTGAAAGCAGTGGTAAGGTTCCCCTGTGGTAATTTCCAAAGCCTGGCTTGAACGAGAGCAGCAGCCTCTTCAAAGGTAACAAGGGGTCAGCAGGAACTGAAATCTGTGCTGGGGCTGGAATTTCCATATTGTGGCCTAATCTGTCAGGCATGGGAGTAGCACCTCTTGCCAGGTCACTCCATCAGGCTAAAATATCAGTGGAAATACCCTTTTCTGCTTCCTTTTGTTTGCAGGGAATCTGAAGCATGTTGTTTAGCAGAAAAGGAAGGCTCAGGCAAGAGCATTTCCTATCGGGAAGACAGCATATTTATGTGAACGACTGGTGAAATTCGTGGCTGCAGGGAAACTTTGGAAGTACTGTTGGTCGGTTAATTTTTTTTTTCTTTAAAGAAGAAAAGCTGCTGCTGCGCTGTGGCTCTCCCCAGGCAGGAGTGTGGGCCCTCTATGCACAACCTTCCAGTGCTGGCAGAGCCTCTCTTGCTCCTTTCTCTTTCCTTTTCTAACACCACAGTTTGTTCTTACAACTGCTTTTAAATGTATTTTAAGAGAGGGGCTGCTCAGAGCTGTGAGCCCTCCTCACCTAGAGCCCAGTGCAGTGTTACCGACCTGGCAGGGCCACAGCCTCAGAGCTGCCCACTCAGGAAGTAGAGCCTGAGGGCTACCCTGGGGTACCACAGAATTGTGTCTCTTACCCATTGAAAGGCACAGGCACTGTGTTTTTAACTGTTTTTTTTTTAAATAAAACACTTGAAATACCCCTCCAGCCCTTTCCTTTCTTTTCCATGCACCCTGCCTTTCCAGTGCTCTCCTCCACAGTACCCCTGCACCACTGCATTTGTGAGCTCCTGAAATCCTGCACAGAGGGGCCAGACCCTGGAGAGCCTCTCAAGAGTGTCGGGGGAGATGCAGGCCACTGTGGCAGCTCCTGTCCTGGGAGATCTTGGATGAACTTCCAGATGCTCTGATGCCCCATGAGAGCTGCCACGAGGTGTTTCAGCAAAGGGAACAATATACAGGTGTCTGGGTCAGATCTCTCCCAGTGCCAGAGGCCATGGAGCCTGGCCTCTGCTGCCCTTGTCCCTTCATTCTCCTGGCCCATGGACTTTTTACTGTGGTGGGTTTTTAAAGATGTCTGGTCACTGTGGGAAAGCATATTTCCTGTGGTTTTAATTAGATTATGCTGGAAGAAACAGGAAGACAAAGGGGCTCCCAGCCTGGCCTTGGCTTTGTTTTGCTCTGTTGTTTTTCACAGCTGATTAAAACAACAGGAAATCGGATGGAGAGATAGGTCAGCAGGATGTGACTCCCATGACTACTGAACCCTTGGCTGCTTCCATGTACCCCTGACACCTGGTGTGGTCTGGTGTATGGTGTGGAGAGACCAAGCTTGTGTGGTGACCACTGCCAGGAGGCTGGTGCTGCCACTGCCTCAGCAAAGGATCCCAGTGCCTGGGGGAGATGTCAGGCTTGGGGACTGCCCATTCAGGGAAAAAGGTGAGGAATAAGGGCCGAGACGCTAGCCAGGTGCTGCCTCTGACACACCTCACCGCCCCATGTGCTCTCTCCCCACTAGAGGCAAACTGCCCTGTGAGCTGTGGGAGCTGTTTCAGGAACCCAGCTGGGAAAATAATAGGAAATCCCTCAAGTGTCAAGTGTTGTGGCTTTAGGTGAGGTTCCTCTTGGGTGGAAATCCCTACATCCCCCATCCAGAGTGGGATGCCCTCCTTGCCACCCATGCAGGCACCGGGGTAAGCCGGGGCGATGCTCCAGTTCCCTCCCTGGCTGGGTATGTCGCTGGACCCCACCCGCCTGGGGCAAGCCCGCGCCCCCTGATCGTTGCTGCGTCCTCGTAGATGCCGGAGATGAGCTGTTTACAGTCCCCCCCGGAGCACGAAGGACCTCACGGTGGTGGCGATCCTGTGCTGCTACCCCTTCGGGGCCGAGGAGGTGCCGGCGGTGGGGACTGCGCCTGCTCCCCGCCTCCGTGACCCCCGCAGGCGGGTTCCAACCTCCCGGCCAGCCTGTGCCTGCAGAAGCTCCACGTCCAGAACCGCGCCGTGGGGAGCCCCCGGAGCCCCACAGACCCCGGCTCGCCGCTTGCCTGGGGCTTGGGACGCAGCCGTGGGGCGCGGGGAGCCCCAGGCCGCTGGCCCCGGCCTCATCGACTCGGAGCCGGTGGACAAGGTGCTCAGGGCGCTCGGATGACCTGCCGGAGCTCTGGCTCGGTCACCACGAACTCGACTCCCCGTCGGACCTGCCGACTGGCTACGGAGCGCGGCTGAGCTGGGGGGCTCCTACCTCACCCCAGCGGTGAGCAGCGTCCCAGCTGCCCCACGGACCGGCTCTGCGGGCGCAGGGCACGCTCCGAACCCCGCCGAGTGTGGGACGGGGCGGGAGGAGGAGCTGGGACTGCGCTGCCTGCCCCAAAACGCGCTGGCGTCGCGGTGGGGCCGTCGGGCAAGCGTCTGAAGCTGCCGTGTAGCAAAATGTGGATCACTGTTCTGTCGGCTGTGCCTCTTGTCCATTTCGGCGAAGGACATTGTGTGAATCAGCCCTTGGCGCCCCGCAGCTCCAGTGCATCTTCTCGGCTTATTACCGTCCTTTTGTTGAAAATGATACAACTTTCCTAGCAACTTTTCTAACTAAAATTTCTAATTAATTGTTTTAATCAAACATGAACAGTATAATTTTCCACCGTAGCACTTAGCAAGCACTTAGCAAGGTTTGTCATAAGCTGCTATTGTGGGAACACAAGTTGGGAAAATTACTAAAACATTCAAGTTTTGCTAAACCAACGCTGATATGCTTCATTGGACTAAACACGGGAGAGATATATAGCTGAAACTGGACACATGAAATGCAGAATTTATAGACTACAAGGACATTTTGCAGAACCCAGAGATAAAGAAACGAACAAAGACAATTCAGCAATTATCTTATCTGGGAAAAAGATAATAACAAGACTGGAAATTTAGATGAATTAGCATAAGAAGCAAGAAATCTATAACCAGAAGAAGATAAAATACTAATTAATGAAGAGAACTATGTATTTTATAGCCAATGAACATTAATGTCTATGCTAAAGTGTATAAATAATGAAAAGTTTTGAAAGTGTGCATGTATCATAGGTGGAGCTCCCCCAATGCACCTAGCACTGTGAATAAGGTAATGCTGCTCTCTAATCTAAACACAGTTTCATTTATTCCCACGTTTTTGGTGACATAACACCCTGTGGAATGGAACCTCTGTCCCAGTAACACCCTGCTCCGGGACGTGCTAGGTGTGAGGCTGTTGCACTCACTGGGCTGCCCGGCAGGGTGCGGGGGTCTGGGACTGCGTTAGATTTGGGGACTGCGTGGGGTCCCAGCTCTACCCCGGGAGGGGCCGTGGCAGGAAGAAGGCACAGGTGTGGGAGCGCAGATGTGGGCACGGAGAGGTCCTGGCAGAGCTGTTACTCCTGGCTCGCCTCCCCATACTCACTGGGTCTCCCAAACCGCAGGGCCAGAACATGGCGGGCTGTCCCATGCCATCAGCGATGATCAGCTGATGACCACGGCCACAGTGCCCGGCTAGCAGCAGGGAGTCTCGGAGTCGGGTGTCCCCGTCGGGACCGCCAGGAAGAGACAAGCCCTACTCCCAAGTTCCCCTTCACCTCGCGGGCGGCCATGGACCTCCGGGCCGCCAGGGGGCGACGCACCTCGCTGCCGACACGCCTTGTCCTTCCGCGGCGGGCCGGAAGCACTAGCCCTTTCCTGGCAGAGCGCAGCCATGGTGAGAGCGCGGTGGCGCCAGTCCGCATCGCCATCCGCCGCCATCCCTCGCTCAGGGCGGGCTATGGCCGTCTCCCCCGGGGCGACAAGCGCGGGAGGGAGCCTGGCGCTAGAGTCGGAGGGACAGGAGTCTGAGGGGGCCGAGGAGGGATGGCTGGGGAGGGCGGGCCTGGCGGCGGCCCGTAATGCACCTCGTAACACGTTCCGTCCTGTAGGCCCGCGGCCCCAAGAAGCATCTGAAGCGCGTGGCTGCACCCAAGCACTGGATGCTGGACAAGCTGACGGGCGTCTTCGTGAGTGCGGGCCTGGTTTGGGGTTGAAGCTGGGGTCGGGCTTGAGTTTGTGGTTGAGGCCGGGGTCGGAGGTGGGGCAGACGCAGTCACATCAGGGGAAGTGTTCGGGTGCTGCGCGGGGCTGAGCGGTGAACAGGGGCAGTGGGACAGGGCAGGAGGCGTTGTTTAACGTTAGGGTCTTTGTGAATAGCGTTCGTGTTCGCCCGTTTGCAAAGGACGTAATGGGGTCTTTAGCTGTTCTCTTTTAACCTTTCTATTGTGCTTTCCCACCTCTGGATTGAGATGGATGGTTATGCTGTGTTGGGGGCAGTTTTTGTGAGGCTGGCAAGACATGGGGGAAGCTGCTGTGAGTACCAAGAACAGAGAGCGTCAGCTGGTCTCTGCCTGCTTGGCAGCTGCCCTTTGTGCTGCTGCCCGTCCGTGCTCTAGTGACAGCTGTTGGTTGGCATATGGTGTCCTTCTCTGGGGTGGTTGATGCTGCTTGAGCCTCCAGCAGAAAGTTTCTGTCCGCAGGCACCCCGCCCATCAACGGGCCCGCACAAGCTGAGGGAGTGCCTTCCCCTCATCATCTTCCTGCGCAACCGGCTGAAGTATGCTCTGACAGGAGATGAGGTCAAGAAGATCTGCATGCAGAGGTTCATCAAAATAGATGGCAAAGTTCGCACCGACATCACCTACCCTGCAGGCTTCATGGGTGAGTAGGTTTGGGGCAATTCTTTAAGCACCTCTTCTGCACTGGCAGGGGAGTGTTTTGTGGGGCTGGCATTTATTTGAGGAGTAAGGTTTCCCTGCTGGAGTTGAGGAAAGGATATGTATAAACAGTTATTATTTAGTTTGGAATTGGGCCCTGCAGTGAATACCGTAGTCAGATACCTGTACCCTGTAAGTGGCTGCTTGACCTGGGTAAGTTGCTGTTCAGATTGCAGCCTTCAGCACTTTTTGCTAATTTGCAGTCCGTCATAACAAAAGACATGAGGCTGTGGTCAAGGGTAGATCCCAACCACATCAATCACATTTTAAGTGTTGTTCAGCAGTCTCTGTTAACATCTTCTTAAACATGAGCTTGATCCCAAGTGAGGGTCTTGGGTAATGAGCTGATAACAGCTGCTGTTATATTTCCCTGTTTGCAATCAGATGTCATCAGCATTGACAAGACAGGTGAGCATTTCCGCCTGGTGTATGATACCAAGGGCCGGTTTGCTGTTCACCGCATCACACCTGAAGAGGCCAAGGTGAGGAGCTTCGACGTGGTGTAAGCATGGGCCCAGTTGGGTTTGGCTGGGGCAGTGCTTCTTTGGCATCTCCTGAATGAGAGCTGATGTCTCTTCCCTGACAGTTGAGGCCATGGTGCACCTGAGATTGGGGTACTCAGGGTTGTGGTGAAGCCTGTGTTGGGGGGAGATTTCTTGGTTACCTGGAAGTAGTTCACAGATGGGTGTACGTGCATTGTCTTGTGCTGGATTCAGATGATGCTGTTGCCATGGGCTGGATCAGAGTTTTGGGTGGAGGAGAGTCTTGACTTTGCTGGCTAACAATGACCAGAAACATGGAACTGCCTGTGGTGTAAATGCTTTGGACTTCTTCCCAGGACAACAGAACTGCCTACTCACCTTGGCTTGTGGAGAGTAGCTTCCTCATGCATTTCCTTAACCCAGGCATGGTGTGCCTAAGCTGCGAGGCTGCTCTCTGCATCTCCTTCCTTAAGGCAGGCTGTGCAGGCACGCCGCTGTGTGGATGGCAGAGCTGACTGTGCTGGAACCAGCTGTGGTGTGGTTCTCCTTGTGATGTGCTTCTCTGCTACTCTGTGTTAATCTGTGAAGTCCAGAGAGGCTATGAGAGAGTTGGGGTGACAGGCAGGAGGGAATCCAGTACCCTGGAGGCTACAGATCTCTCTTGGGTTCTGAAGAAATGCAGCCTTTGTCTCTGTTGTGTATCCATGGCCTTTGGGGAAAAATAAAGGAATTGCCCTGGTAAAGACTTAACCTGTGGAAGTGTAACCAGTGTTTGTGGGGAGGCTGAAGCCCAAGGTGGGCTGCTGCTCCCAACAGCAAAAGTAGTTTTGGGTGGGGCTGTAGCAGAGCTGCATGGCAGCTGTTCAGAAGTTGTTACTGAGGTAGGACAAGTCACACCGTGGACTCATGCTGTGAGCTCTGAGTGTCTGAGTGTTCTGCTGGCTGGTGGCTCTTTGAAGGCATTGCTTGCTGCCTCGGCTGAGAAGTGTTGGATTTTGTTTACAGTACAAGCTGTGCAAGGTGAGGAAGATCTTCGTGGGCACCAAAGGAATCCCTCACTTGGTCACTCATGATGCCCGCACTATCCGCTATCCAGACCCCCTCATCAAGGTGAACGATACGGTCCAGATTGACCTGGAGACAGGCAAGATCACAGACTTCATCAAGTTTGACACAGGTAGGTCTTGCATCCCATTAACGCACTGTACCCTTCCCCACTGTAGAGAGCAGTGTGGAGGTTAAATGCTAGGCATATTTGCACTGAAGTAGGGAGGCAGTGGTGTCAGCCTTGGGAAGGGGTTTTTTTCCCAGGAACATGTCCACCTGCAGCTGGAGCAGGGGATTCTTCCTGTGTCCTGGCAATGGGAAGCATTTAACAGCGACTTTTGGCAGTTCTGAGGTACCAGGTAAAAGCAGCGGGCTGGTGGGGAGGTTATTCATCATGTCTCCTGGTGGTGAGAGATGGTTTCAGTTACAGAACTGTGAGCAGTGCTAGCACAGGTGGGATGGGAGTGTTTGGTATGGGCAGAGACTCCAAGTGAAAGGACTTCACAGCATCTGTTTCCAGCTCTTGTCACACTTGTATTCCCTTACTCAGGTAACCTCTGCATGGTGACCGGTGGTGCCAACTTGGGCCGTATTGGGGTGATCACCAACCGGGAGAGGCACCCTGGGTCGTTTGATGTGGTTCACGTGAAGGACGCCAACGGCAACAGCTTTGCCACCAGGCTCTCCAACATCTTTGTTATTGGCAAAGTAAGGCTGTGGCCCAGCACCAGCTGGGGGGTTTTCTCTTGTGGTGGGGCTGTTGGCTGAGGCAAAGAGCCTTGGTGTTTCCTTAGGCAGCTGTCTTTCCATACAGTGGAGCTTCAGTGCTGGCCTCAGTTCTGACTCGGCTCCCTGTATTTCTTCCTGCTCTCAAAAGGGGAAGAAGCATTTGCAACTTTAAGAATGAGGATGTTTTCAGGAAGCAGCCCTGAAACCTGAAAGCTGAGGGCTAAGCAGTGTGCTCAGACCTTGGTGTGATCTAGGCAGCTGCTGTGACTCAGAGTGCCCCACACAAATCCTCTGGTGTTTTTCCATCCCCGACAGGTTCTTTGTCCAGGTTGTGGAGGGGTGGGGTTTTGGTTTTGGCTGAAGCACATTCTTCATGGATGTGACTAAAAGGCAGCCATAGACTTGTGCATCCTTGGCACCTTCCTTAGGGGCCTCTGCTGCACCAGTGCCACCACCATGTGTACCTGATCCAGCATGAGCAGGAGTGGGCTTCTGCTGCTTTCCCCCATAATGGGAGAGCTGTGTTGCTGTCTGGGTTTCCTGATGTGATTTCTTCTCCCTTGCTGCAGGGCAACAAGCCATGGATCTCCTTGCCCCGTGGGAAGGGCATTCGCCTGACCATTGCTGAAGAGAGAGACAAGAGACTGGCGGCCAAGCAGAGCAGTGGATGAAGTCCAGCTCAGGCTGGCTCTGGTGCTGTCAGTGTGTTAATTAAACCGTTTACTACATGGCTCTGACTGGCTGGGGAGCGTCCTGGGGCTAGGGTGGAAAGCCTTGCTGCCAGTGCTAGGCCCTTCTCATCAGAAGGTCTTGCTTCTCTGGGGAAACTCCCATCAATCTGAGCAACTAACACAGTCATATTCCTGAAAAGCAAGGAGGAAGGGTGGGACAGCCGTCAGACTGGTCTGTCCCTGGGAAGGTGTTGGCACAAATGCTCCTGGATGTGCAGGAGAAGCAGGGATCTGGGGACAGCTAGCCAGGCTCTCCTGTAGCCAGTGGTACCAGGTCAGCTTGAGGGGTTACCCCAGCTGTGTTGGCTTCAAGGGTATGGGCACTCAAGTGTCCAAGCCTGGCTGGTGGGCATGCACTGGGGACATGGCTCAGGGGCTACTCTTCCATGTCTTTTCTGTTGGAGCCGGAGGGTCCAAGTGATTGACAGCCTGGACTAAGCGGGAGTGGAATGGACTAATGGGGACACTGAGCCCGAGCCTGGCAGTGTGCTGATGCCCTGGAGGAGCCAGGGAGCTGGGGACTAGCTGTAGCTTTAGGGATGGCCCTGGAGGACAACGTGGGCAGGTGTGGGCAGCGTGCCTCGTTAACAAGGCCAGCTGCACAACTGGGCTGTGCCAGCAAGGGTGCAGGAGGCACTGTAGGGAGGGGAGGCTGTGCCTGGGCATGATGTGCAGGCTGGGTCCACCAGGCTCAGGCAGGTGTGGGCACTGTGGAGCAATGCCAGTAGAGGAGCTGGAGTGATGGAGGCATAGAATAGGCTGAAGGCACAACCCTCTGTTGGGCCTGGGGAAGAGAAGCCCAGGGTGTTCTCCTATTGCCTGCCTGTGTCAGCCTTGTGAGCACCTGTCTTCCAAGATGGATGGGGCACAGATGTGCCTAACTGGCAAATTGGCACCTTTTACTGCCTTCATGAGCTGTCCATGGTGAAGTCTCATGGAATATCTGCAACCTGTATTCTGACAGCATTATGCTCTCAGGAAAGCTGAATGCCTGTGGCACTGCTCATGGTCCCAATCCCTTGAGTGTCACTGCTGCTCCCTCTGGATGCTGTGCAGGCTCAGAGCAGCAGCATCTCCAGGGACTTACATGGTGCTTGTAGTGGGCACTGGTGCTTGGGCTGTCCTGTGATGCACAGATGTGAGCAGCTAGGAAGCTAAATTCCCCACATTTTCATGCACAGGGCCAAAAGCAAAAAATACTTTGTTTTTATGTTGTGAAAAAGCTCCAGAAAATTGCA
Organism: Cisticola juncidis; assembly: GCA_013400215.1. Lineage (NCBI taxonomy): Eukaryota > Metazoa > Chordata > Aves > Passeriformes > Cisticolidae > Cisticola > Cisticola juncidis. The sequence goes on from VXBR01008245.1 coordinate 437,867, forward strand.
AATTTAAATATTTGGGAAAGTAAACCCCTATTTTTATTCTAGCAAAAGATCTCCAAAATGGCAATGAAACCAACGATTGGGAAGATTGGGGGTGAACTGTTTGCAGTTTAAGGATGGGCGTTGCATTGGATTATCCAGTGTGGGTCAGTTAGCCAGATCAGGTTGCTTCGTGTGGGTTGTCCCAAATGAATTGTCTGCTGAGCATTATGGCGGGTTGCTCTGGTGTATGGCATCTCCCTGTGTTTCCCGTGCATTTCCCGGCTCCTCGGCTGTCACCTCCCGCGCTGTCTCCGCCGCGTGGTCCCGCGGGGCTTCCCGGGCCCGGACCCCGCCGAGGCGCTGGCGGGCGCCACCGTCCGGTCAGTAGCTGCTCCTGCAGCTAAAAGAGCCGCGAATGCGCGGTGACCGAAAAAGGGTGTCTCTCCCTGCTGCCACCCTCTGGCCAAAATGCCGAACTGCAGGCAAACAGCGTGTGCGGGGCCGCGGCAGGCGCCATCTCCCCGTAAGGACGCGCCGCTGCCGTCCCACAGGCACGATCTCGGCGGTGCTCGGAGTGCAAAGCGTGGAACTGCGGCGCCGGTACCGCTGACGCCCTGCTGCTGCCACTGCCGCCCCGTGTTTGAGTGCCCCTCGAGGCCGCCGCCGGACCTGGTGCCTGAGTGGGTGCTCAGGAATGGCGTGGCAGAGCACCAAGCACTGGATGCGGGTTAGGGTTAGGGTTAGGGTGCCAGTGGTGGCAGCGGTGGATGAGGGATGAGGTCGAGGCAACGGTGAGATGACAGAGAACCTCAGCAGGTGTGGAAGAGCTGCCTCGGGGCCACCTGGGATGGTGGGGAAGAAGCTGCAGCCCACCCACTGTGGCTCCTGGCCCAAGTGGAGGCAGCCACATCCCTGAGCAGGAGCTGGGCACCTTTCTGCCAGCTCTGCCAGAGTGCCCCGAGCCTCCGTTTGCCCTATGCCGCTGCCCCAGCTTCGCCCCTGAAACCTGCCCTGTGTCCACTGGCCGCCCCCAGCCCTGTCATGACAGTAGCAGGTTGCCTGTTGAGCTGTCCCCAGAAGCCCAGCAGAAGGAGGGATTCGTGCAAGGTATCTACAGTAATAACAGTCACTGATGCTTCTTTTCCTCCCCCAGAGACTGCACTGAGCGTCCAAGAGTTCATTCTTCCCTGAAGCAGCCCCAGGCTATGCCAGTGACTGCACCCACCTGGGACTTGCATGGGTTGTTAGTGTCACTGAAACTGCGGGAAAAACAAAAAAACCCTATAACTACAATGTTTTTAGTGTCAGAGAATCAAGGCTTTACTTTATTCTGGCCAGGATGTTCTGGCCAGGAAACATTGCATCCACACATTGCCTGGGTTGTGCAGAGAAAATCATTCCATGACACAGTTCTCTACTAGACTTTTCATGTATTTTATACAGTCAAAACCCACAGAAATTAATTGTTTCAATGTTCATTATTCCCAAGTCACGCATTTCTTAGTATTTGGTTTCCTATTGGTTACATATTTCTTTGTCTTTGATGCTAATTCTTATCTCTGTTCTCCCAGACTAGGTGTCTCTGACCATTCCAGGGTGATGGCTGAAGTTGATGGTCATTAATGGTTGTCTTCTTTTGTGTATCTTCTGCCATGAGCTTGTCTACAAAATGGCTCTCCATCTTTAATTCCCCCTGGTGTTGCATCGCCACCCCTGGCACTTCCCAAAGCCCGTCAGCCAATTCTTCACCGTCCGTTAATGGATTTCTTGAAACTTGATTGAAGGTTAGGCATTGCCATGCCGCACCTCTGAGTAACAAGCCTTCCCTCCTCCCAAATGCCCCATGCAAGGGGCACAGGTACATGCCCTCCTTCTACATGTCCTGCCTACCAAGGCTGTCCCTCGACAGCCATACAGTGAGGGGGGCGAAGGGAAGGGGACTATGGGGAGAACAGAGAACATCCAAACAACATATTGCAATAACATCAGCAAAACATCTCTTAACATACACATAATATTCATCCCTTAATTGCAAGAGCCAACCATTGCATTACCCATCTATAACACTGTTCATTTATTACTCTCTGATCCTTTTGCTTTTTCTCCACCCTAAGTAATATTTATTACTTCACCTGTCTGGCCCCGTTTTTTCTTGTTCTTCATATCTGTGTTACTCTCTATTGCTCTCATTGTCTCTATCCCAGCATCCTGCTCCCTGTCCTTCTCCCTTTCACAGTCCCACTTTCTCATGCCTCGTCCCTCACCTGGTTTCTGTATTGGTCTGTTCTTCCTCTTGTTTTTTCTTGTTGCTCTGGCCTGCTGCCCCTTCCCTTCCCTTCCCT